>JAPDNY010000004.1:23602370-23627869 GCA_029375565.1 Gekko gecko | reverse complement strand
ACAACTTCTGCATCTTCCCATCAGGGCCAACTTTATAAGAAGCAGAATAATGTAGCACTCAGAGTGTTAGGTGTTGACTGGAGTTCATATCCTCTCTCCATCTTGAAGCTGGCTGGTTGACCTTGAGCCAGGCACTCTGTTGCCCTCAGTTTAAGCTACCCAGCAGTGTTTTCATCAGGGAAGAAGAAGAAGAAGAAGAAGAAGAAGAAGAAGAAGAAGAAGAAGAAGAAGAAGAAGAAGAAGAAGAAGAAGAAGAAGGAGGAGGAGGAGGAGGAGGAGGAGGAGGAGGAGGAGGAGGAGGAGGAGGAGGAGGAGGAGGAGGAGGAGGAGGAGGAGGAGGAGGAGATTGGATTTATACCCTGTCCTTCACTCAGAGTCTTGGGGTGGCTTACAAACTCCTTTCCCTTCTCCTCCCCACAACAGATACCCTTTGAGGTAGATGGGGCTGAGAGAGCTCTGAGAGAACTGTCCTTGAGAGAACAGCTCTGACAAAACTATAGCTTGCCCAAGGTCATCCAGCAGCTGCAGGAATCAAACCCAGTTCTCCCAGATTAGAGTCCATGCACTTAACCACTACACCAAGCCAGTCCTGAGCTCCTCAGTAGAAGGGCGGTGCTCAACTAATGCCATAAAACTGTGCATAGCCATCACTACAAGCAATGGATTTCCTTAAATGAAAATGCTCATGCCTCATGTTATTCTACAGCAAAATAATTATAGCCCATGAACTAAAAAATGTTTGCTGGGATGCAATCATTTAGGCTCGAAGTGAGATCCTTTGTGGCAAGGGTTGCCAATCTCCAGGTGACACATGGAGATCTGGAATTACAACTGATGTTCAGACTACAGAGATCAGTTACCCCAGAGAAAATGGCAGCTTTGGAGAGGGGGACTTGATAATCCACTGAGTTCTCTCACCCTTTTCCAAAACCCACCCAAAACCCACCCTTCCCTAGACTCCATCTCCCAAATCTCCAAGAATTTCCAAACCTGGAATTGGCAACCCTACTCATGGCCCTGTCATACTGGATTGGATGGACCTCTAGTCTGACCCAACAGGGCTCTTCTTGTATTCTTATATTATCTAGCTGATTTAAATACGAGGATAGTACACTGAATAGGACCATGGTTACCAAATGTAAATCTGATTCATACAGCAAATGAAAGTGTCCATCAAATCTGTTTCATGTGGACAGTTCCAACAAGGGTGGTGGTGATGTAGGGGTGTCATCTTCTGGTGAAGAATCAGACTCGAATTCTGGGGCTGCTGCCCCAAAAATAGGCTATAAATTGAGGAAGAAAAAGGATAAAAAGTGAATTGTTATCTAACTCTGAAGTTCTAAAAAAAAATGTTTTAATTACCCTTTCTTAGGCTCTTTATGAAGTTATAGTGGATGTTAACTATATTTCAACCTGAAGTTTATAGAAAGAGGATGACCATGTTCAATGGTTGGCCATGGGTATTTAGCTATAAAAATATGTAATCTTCTTAAAGCTGTTTGTATGACACCCGCTCTTGGGTTTTTAGAGGTTACTTTCCTTTATCCTATCGTTTGTAGACCCTTCCCTTTTTTCTTATATGTAGTGTTTAGTTATAGAAAATGTAATTTAAAAATTCCCCTTCGGGGGCCAAAAAAAAAATCTGTTTCATGTGGCCCTGACCTGGATAGCCCAGGCAAGCCCAATCTTGTCAGATCTTGGAAGCTAAGCAGGGTCAACTCTACCAAGTACTCGGATGGGAGACCTCCTAGGAATACCAGCAGGAGCAGAGAGGCAGGCTTTATTCAGCCACCTCTCTGAATATCTTCCAGGCCTCCAGTAGGGGTCAATCACCAGAGACTGCCATGATTTCCAGGTGCAGACACATGCACACAAAATACAAAAATAAAAAAAATCTGTTTCATCTGAAATGTAGTATTAGCTGCAGTAAATATCCCTCTTCTATCCTTGGCCAATTGCTGCTGCTGCTTCTCTACCTTCTCCAAATATATGTTGTTCAAGCAGTCACCCAGTGGAGACCTTCTGATCCATTTGTGAACCAAAAGATCTATTAAATGCTGGGTATGACATTCTAACCCTTCCTGTCTCAGGACAGCCTAACACAGTTTTGTGAATACAGTGAACAACGGTAGGCATTTTACTCCACTCCACAATGGCATGTTTATTGATGCGATAACTCTGTGTGTTCTGTTGATAAGTAAATAGACCCGATTAAGTGCTCCAGTAGAGCATAAGAAAGCGCATTTACAAGTGAATGAGGAATTCACATTCCCTGAACAAATATTTAGGATTCAGGTACATACCGGGAAGCTGTTACTGGGAGCAAAACAAAACAAAACACATCTTTTATAAAGGTATTATCATACAATAGGTGGTTAATTGGAAGTTTTCTTCCCAGTGAGGTGGGGCCATGGCTCAGTGGCAGAGCATCTGCTTTGCATGCAGAGAGTCCCTGGCTCAATCTGCTTCAAAAGGATCAAGTAGTAGGTAAGATGAAAACCTCCGCCTGAGACCCTGAGAGCCAGTGCCCTGTCAAAGTAGTAGACAGCACCAGCCCTGATAGAGCAATGATCTGACTCAGTATAAGGCATCTTCATGTATGGTCAGTTCTACCTCGAAGCTCACTACGAACTTAGGACAGTGCTTAGGATGGCACTGCTATGTTATCCAAAGAGGCAATCTCCTGACTAGTTGGGGGAATTGGCTTTAAGGAGACAGAGCGAGAGGGGGTAACTGGGATTCCCCCTCAATGTTTATGAGGATATTTCCCTTTATAGAACTCTCAAAATAAACCATTCATATGTTCAACTGGAAAGGTTTTTATTGAAAGAAAATAAAAATGGGCGAAAAGCATACACACACACACTGAAAACACGTACAAGGCTAGCCATGAGGAAATCAAGGAGGAAAGGAGGAGGAGGAGGAAGAGGAGTTTTTATACTCTGCCCCTCACTACCAAAAAGAGTCTTGGAGCAGCTTACAACCACCTTCCCTTCCCCTCCCCACAACAGACACCCTGTGAGGTAGGTGGGCCTGAGAGAGTTCTGAGAGAGCTGTGACTGACCCAAGGTCACCCAGCTGGCTTCATGTGGAGGAGTGCAGAATCAAACCCAATTCTCCAAATAAGAGTCTGCAGCTGTTAACCACTACAACAAACTGGCTCAATAGGTTCTTGGGAGACCCATTGTCCTAAATTATGCATCTCTCCAGGGCGTGGAGGAGGCCAGTAGCTAGCCAGCCGCTTTTAGTCACACTTCTAAACTATATGTCCAGGCTTGTTTCTGACTGGCATCCATTTTGTGTCATTTTGGGCCAGGCAGCATCTTGTACTTATGATATTTGAGACAATATTTTAAGAAGGGTTTTTATGATTATTCTAGCTATAAACTGCCCCTCAGTGAGGGGAGGGCTCTGACTGCTAACAGCCTGATGTCACTTCCAGGTTTCCCTAGGAAGTGACATCACAGTGTCACCTGGCTGTAATATTTTTTTTCCTCCCGCTGGCCACCAGAGCAGTGGTGGGAAATGAGAGCCAGGGGTACGCCTGAGATTCCCCCACCCCTAGTGGTATCTAGGAATCCAGATAAAGAGGCAGCCTATAAAGTCTAAATGAAATCAAATGAGGGTTTGGGGATATTGGTTGAGTTCATGGAATGTTTTACAAACAGTGTTAGAAATAGTATAGTGGCATACTATACTATGCGCTATTAAGCGACTACATTAACACTGACAAACTAACCTATTTCGGTTTCCCTCATTCACTCTCCCTTTCATCCTGATGATTCACAGTGTATTTTTCTGACAACTGCCTTTATTTTCATTTCAACAAAGGATCTGAGTTGTTATCAGCTGCGTTACCGAGAGTCACAACATGCAATACTTCACAGAATGCGGAAACTTTAATTAGGCAAATAATAGTCAAAAAGATTATTCCCCCCCCCCCCTCAAGAATGCAGCAACCATTTTTGGTTACTCTGCAAGCAGCTAATCAAACTGGAAAGGGGTTTTTTGGGGGGATTGTGGTTCTTTTTCAATATGAACCCCAAACTGTCACTCTGATCTAGCAGTTCCTTGTATGAGAAGTAGTCAAGGAACTCTCCTTCCAATAAAAACAAAATGGTATAGAGAACAGCATTTCATTAATTAGTGTTTATTTCAGGTCAAGATCCCAGATAATTTCATGCAAGGCATAGCCACAATCAAAGCCAATTCCAAGTTTTTGAGGTCCTTGGTATAACCAGACCCCTTTTCCCTTTTGCACTGCCCCTTATTTAACCACACCCACTTCTGTTTGGCCCCTCCCCTGTAGTTCTGCCGGCTCTTCCGTGACCACAGGCTCTTCCATTTCAATTTACTGACTCAGATGAAGAGATATCAACAAATTTTGCTTCCTGAATTGCATAAAAGCAGCACAGAACATAGTGGCCCTGTGGATGCAGTCATAGTGTAGAAACTTAGCTTTGTGGAAAGATGATTTCCACTGAACTGCACAATTAATGTGGATAAAGAGCTCTGCCAGGTGTGTCCCATGCTTTGTCAAGTATGTTTAATATTTCACAGAAGCAATCCAGTTCAAAAACAAGACTTTTTGTTCTCTCATCAGTCCTGTTCTGATTTGTAACTTAGATTGAGAAGACATTCACAACTGAGAAATCATTTCCACCTCTCCTTATGATAAAGTTGGCCACTGAGCCCTAAAGACATCAGGCTGGCATCAACTAAGGCCAGGGCCTTTTCAGTAGCAGGTCCACCCTGGTGGAATGAGCTCCTGGAAGACCTTAGGGACCTGCAGGACCTTTTACAGTTCCATGGGGCCTGCAAGATGGAGCTTTTCCACCAGGCCTTTAATTAAGAAACCGCACCCAATACACCAAGGCCCTGGTGTTAGCCGGATTGCACGAAATTATTAATAATAATGAGGGGAATATGATTGAATATCAATAGGCAATCGGCTGCGAGAGCGAACACCGGTGTATACAGAGGTCAGCCCCGCCGGGAGGTGTTGGTAACAGACCAGGAGACTTTATATAGTTGAAAAATAAAGTCTTTTACTGAAGTTCTTCACAAGCAAACAATACACAGTCTCACACACAATTACTCAAGTCTAGGAAATACAGAGAGAAATAAGCACATTTGCATTAGCAGGTAAATTGTTGGTGGGCAATACCTACCGGTCCCGTCGTGTAGAGCATTCCTCAGGAAAAATGGAGGGGAAGGAAACTAAGAAAAATGGGGAACCATGTGGCCTGGCCAGCAGGTAGCACACGGAAACTCAGGCTGCAGACCTAGAGTTTAAAGATGGAGGCAAGGGTTGGGGATAGCAACCTGGACATAAGAGGGTCAAAGGTTCGATAGGGGTCGAAGAGCAGAGAGAGAGCCGGTGGTCAGGCATCTCCATATAAGCAGGAGGGAGGGGGCTGGTCACAACCTCTGGTTCTACCTCCTGGTAAGCCCGTCCCTAAAAATACCCTATTGGTTGGAAGGTCTAGGGGAGGTGTACCTGAGGGGTGGTCAATATTGAGAGCTAGAAACTTACTCATGTCTGACACCTGGTAGCAGCTAGGATGAGTCACTGGGCCGATTCCATTGTCTTCTTGATGGCATTATCCAGGGTGCTGATGGCCATCAATTAGTTACCAAGCAACAGTGAATAGTCTCTGCCAGGTCTATGTGAGGTCTTGCAGGTGAGGGGGGAGGGAAAGAGGCTGCCTGCCTGAGTTAGAAGGAACTCTCAATGGCGGTTTTTGGAGTTCCTTGTATTTTATTAAGGCATGTTGCTGTGTTTAGTGCATACTGTGTCTGTTCCATTTTCCTTCATGAGGAACAGGCTGGTAACCTATGCTGGGCACTGGAGCTGCTGAGGAGGTCAGGAGAACGTCTCTTGCCTGAGTGCAGTCTCTTCTGGCATTCTGGTGGGGTTACCATGTGGTTCAGTCCCTTATGCATACACTAGCACAGTTTATTATTTTATTACAGTCCATAAAGAGGCTCAAAAGCCTTGCAGGGCAACACTGGGCCCAATATAATCGCCAGTAGCCTGAGTTCCACCGACACTAAAATCTCATACCAACTGCATTTACCAGTTTGTTGATGCTATTCTGCCTTCACCATTGTTACTTATATTGTTACTACCACCTTATGTTGTTAAGATTTAATGCTATTATGTAAGCCGCCCTAAGCCTGCCTCGGCAGGGAGGGAAGGGTATAAATCAAATCAATAAATAATACTGCTTTTCATCATAAACACTTTTGCCATAACAGCTCTTTATATGACTGCTCTAGTTTTTCTATAACAAAGTTTGAGTCCAATGGCACCGTTAAGACCAACAGAGTATAATTCTGGGTATAAGCTTTCGTGTGCATGCACACTTGAATTTCTCAGTCCTGCTTAGGGCTCCCAAGTCCCCCCAGGGGGCAGGGAGTCACCTGCTAAAAGGGTGCCCAATCCGCCAGTCCGAGTCCGGCCAGCGGGGGAACCCCACCCCCAAACTGGCCAGATCAGGCCAATGTGCCCGGCGCAATGACATAGCCTGGAAGTGACATCATCACGCTGGGCATGTCACCGGGCGACGCTCTAGCAATTGCCCTGAAAACTCTATGGTACCATAGATTTTTTTTTTTAGGGCGATTACCAGAGTGTCACCCGGTGATGTGCCCAGCATGATGACATCACTTCCGGGCTACGTCATCACGGCACAATCACACTTTGCGCATGCAAGAGGACTCCCGGAGAGAACCTTGGACACTCCCCCCCACACACACACTATTACTTCGCTAAGACTTGGCAACCCTAATTCTGCTGTTTTGACGTGAACAACCCTGCTTTGATTTTATTCCTTTTTAAAATGAATTTATACCCTGCCTTTCTCCCCAAAGAGGAGGCAAGCAACAGAAGGAGGAGGAGGAGATTGGATTTATACCCTGTCTCAGAGTGATTTACAATCTCCTTTCCCTTCCCCTCCCCACAACAGACACCCTGGGGGGCTGAGAGAGCTCTGAGAGAACTGCTCATGAGAGAACTGTGACTGACCCAAGGTCACCCACCTGGCTACATGTGGAGGAGTGGGGAATCAAACCCGGTTCTCCAGATTAGAGTCCACACTCCTAACCACCACACCAGACTGGCTCTCCAGTGTGCTCTTCAGGCATACGAAATTATCTGGATCGCCATCATGTTTTAAACATTTTAGCATTTTAATTGATATTAGGTTTTAAATGGGGCTTGTAATGTCTTTATAGCTATTGTTTTTATGGTTGTGACCTGCCCTGAGCCCACTCACAAGGGAAGGCAGGATAGAAATCACATTAAATAAATAAATGGTTGATTTTAATGAGGGGAAATTCTGCATGAGGTATAAGACACTGGTACAAAAACAAAGAGTCACGAGTTCATTACTCAGAAGGGATAAACAGTATTAATATTCAAATTAAGTCAGAGAGTTTTTGAGGTTTGGTTTCATCCCTACGTGCAAACTAAAATTCAATCCAAGATGGAGCAAAACACTGTGGGCAGGCACATGGAGAATACAGGCCAGGACCAAGAGTTTTCTGTACCTCAGGTGGGCCGGCCTGGGAGCCCCCACTGGCTGGCCTCACTATCCCCCAAGCTACCAACTAGATGGAAAGCTCAGGGTTCACTTGCTCACCAATGGGGCTGGAGAAAGTGAGAGGAAACTGCATGGGAACCCAGCTGTGATGCCACTTCCAGGTGATGCTCTAGGAATCTCCAAAATCTCTACAGTAAAGATAGAGAGTTGGGGGTATTCCTAGAGAGCGTCACCCAAAAGTGGCATCACTTCCTGGTTGCAATGCAATTCTCTACCACACTTTCTCCTGCCACATCAGCAGGCAGGAGAACCTGGAGCTGGCAGGCTGGTCAGGTGATCAGATGGCTAGGGTGCACTCCAAGCCGCTGACCGGCCAGCCAGGCAGCAGCGCAGGCTCAGAGGTCCCTCAGGGGTGGGCCTCCACTGAAATGTTAAAGGCCCAGGATTTAGTTCCATAATCCCTGACCTGGGTAGCCAGTTCTCGTCAGATCTCAGAAGCTAAGCAGGGTCAGCCTTGGCTAGTATTTGGATGGGATTCCTCCAAGGGATACCAAGGGTGTGATGTGGAAGCAAGGAATGGCAAATGTTTTAGCACCTTAGAACATTTCTTGCCTTGATAACCTCACAGGATTGCCATAAGTCAGCTGTGGCCTGCCAGCAGTTTCTTTTTTTTTTGAACAAAATTTTTTATTGGAAATAAACAGTCAACATTTTCAATAACGGTACCAATACAAATTCCAAGAAAAGATCCCCAACCCTCCCACCCCCCTAATAGGCTTCCAACACTGCTAATAACAAACAAAGATATAAAACGATAATCAAGTTTAAACTTATATGCATTATCAAACCAGGTAACTTATTATAAAAACCTCTACTATTACATCATATTTTCAGATAACAGTATAGTACAATTCCAAATTCGTTTCACTTCACGTTCAATATCCAAACGTATCCAGGTTATATATTTTCCCCTTCATTCTATATTCAGTTTCTAGATACAGTTTCAACCCTTCCCATTCTTTTGTATACTGTTCTGCCATTTGTCCATTAAGCTTCTTTGTCATTTTGTCCATTTCCGCTAAAAATAGCAGTTTTCTCAACCAGTCATGTATATCTGGTATTTTCTCCATTTTCCATTGCTGAGCAAAGGCCATTCTCGCCGACGTAATCATGTACCATAACAGTGTCCTTTTTTCTTGTGGAATTTTTTCCATTGTCAAACCGAGGAGGAAAAGTTCTGGCTTTCTCTCAATTGGGGTTTTTAATATTTTCTGCATCACACAATGAATATTAGACCAGTATATTTTCGCTTTATCACATGACCACCACATATGGTAAAAAGAACCCTCTATTTTTTTACATTTCCAACATTTGTTACTCAAGTTCTTATCCATACTAATATTAGCAATCTTTTTTGGTGTCATGTACCATCTATACATCATCTTATAACAGTTCTCTTTTACATTGATACAAGTAGACATTTTAAAAGATCTTTTCCACAAAAATTCCCATGATTCCATAGAGATTTCTTTGTTCATATTTATGGCCCACTTTATCATTTGCTCCTTTACAGTTTCGTCTAGAGTATATACAGTCAACAAAGTTTTGTACATCTTTGAAATCATTTTCCGCTCTCCGTTCAGCCATAGATTTTCAAATTCATCATTGATGGCTCTAAAGCCAAACTCTTTACAGTCTTTTTTATAAATGTCTTTTATTTGACAATATTGTAACCAGCCGTATTCAAATTCTAATTCATTGTTTGGCTTCAAAACATATTTTTTCCCTTCTTTTTGCAATAGTTCCTGATATTTCAACCAGTCATGACCTTTATGTTCAGAAAACAGATGTATAACAGCACTTGGAACAATCCACAAAGGCCTCTCATCCGAAATTTTTTCCCTATATCTGGACCATGTATCAAACAATGTCCTCCTTACATAGTGATGCTTAAACATAGAATCCATTTTATTTTTCCCATACCAAAGATAGGCATGCCAGCCAAATCTGCAATCATGTCCCTCAAGAGCTAACAGCTTTCTACCTGCCAGCAGTTTCGACCGCCAATACCCGAGGAAGGCTTTTAATGATAGGAAGTTTTGGAGGCCATTAATTCATAGGGTCATCCATCATAGGCCAGAAGTGACTTGAGGTTACTCCACACTCACCTGCACAATACCTATGGGCTTCATTTCAGCAGAACTAAAGAGTTCCTTTGATTGTGTCTTGGAGGAAGGACTTTGAAGTGGCATGTGGGCCCATCTGCACATGCAGCTGCTGGTAATAAGTAACACATCTTAGAATGAACTCTATTGCTGCAGGTGCAAGAATCACACTTTTAAATGACCCCCCATGGAAATGTGGCACATGGAGGAGCAAAGTCCTTGTATGTCCCCTTACTTGACTGTGATTTTCTTTTTTAATCTGCAGAGAGACATTCATGAAAAGCAACATTACAAAATATTATCTCCCCCCCCGCCCCGGTAACTGCACTTTGTAGTGGAGAAATGGCCAAGCATATTCTGCTGTATGTGTAGACCTGACCGCTAGAGACAGGGGAAGAGAGAAGGATTGAGAAGTGGTATCACGTTGGTGTTCCTTGAAGATGATCAAGGTGTCCGGGGTGGAGGGTGGAGATGTTATTCAATTCCGAACATGAAGCTGGTTCATTCTAGCAAGATGCCCTTGTGTAAAGCAGATATTCAGAGCATCCCTACTGTGCCTGCTAACAAGCTGGAGGTGAGATTGTTTTGTGGCTTATAACTAATAAGTAGAGCTGGCCTGCATATTGATCCTGCGTTTCTGTTTGTAGGCTCCTAATGAACTCTGGTTGGTAAAAGTCCTTCTGTGCATTTCAATTCTGAGGAAAAGGTATCTGAAAGAAATACTGGCCTGCTGGGAACAAAACTGCCGAGAGCCATCGTGGGCCCCCAGAAGAAGATTCCATCTGGGCCCTCCCATATGACCCTGATCCAAATAAAATGTCACCACAAAACAAATCACTTCTCTGGCTGTCACCATGCATCTATAACACTAAAAGGATCTGCACATCAATGTCTGTCCATTTGCAGCAGGAATGGCTCATCAGAAAATAAAAGTAGGAGTCTCAAAATTGGCCATCAGCTTCAGGATGATTATGGCAGTTTCAGGGACAAAAATGAAAGGAATTGGAATATCTTGGCCCAGGTTATCTCCGGGGACACACACACACATGCTACTTGCAGAAGAAGAAAAATTGGGTTTATACCCCGCCCTTCAGTACCCGAAGGAGTCTCAGGATGGCTTACAAAATTGCTTTCCCTCTCTCTCCCCACAACAGACACCCTGTGAGGTTGGTGGGGCTGAGAAAGCTCTGGGAAAGAACTGCGAATGACCCAAGGTCATCCAGCAGGCCTCATATGGAGGAGTGGGGATTCAAACCCGGTTCTCCAGATTGGAGTCTGCCGTTCTTTAACCACTACACCACAGCTGGCTGTCAATGGAATGGAAGCTAGACTTGTGTAAACGGTTAAAGTGTCAGACTAGGATCTGGGAAAATCAGGTTTGAATCCCCACTCTGCCATGGGAGCTCGCTGGGTAACCTTGGGCCAGTCACACATTCTCACCCTAACCTACCTCACAGATTTGTTCTGAGGATAAAATAGAAAAGAGGAGAATGATGGTGTAAGCTGCTTTGGGCCCCCAGGTGGGGAAGAAAAAGTGGAAATAAATAAATAAATGAGTTCTAACTTCTGCTTCTCTTTTGTTACCAGTGAGACAGATTGATATCTATTATCCTGCATACAAAGGGTGAGAGGGGCAGGATCCTTTTACTACTCTGATAGATCATGGAGAAATATTAGTTTCCCCCTTCTGTTGATAATATGAGCAAAGGTTTGCTGCTCGGCTACTATTAAATACATTCTAAGTTGCCAAGCAGCTTGGATGAGAAGCAGCTGAGACTGAAAAGTAAGGGGAGGGGAGAAAAATGAGAAGTGGGGATAGACAAATGGCAGATCATGAAAGGAGGAGAAATGTGTGGAAAAGAGAGAAATTCAGGAAAAGCGGACAAAAGGTTTTTTGGGTTTGGGGGGGGTTAGTTCTGCTACTGCACACTAACAAGGATGCACCTTGGAAGGATCCCTGTGCCCCTAGTGGTTGCAGTTAGAACTGCATTAGAAAAAAATTAAATGCATTCCGGGAATACAGCACTAAACTGGCTTCAGTGGTCCTCCAGCTGAGCTGGCCCCCCTCAAATTTTGTCCCCCAAGTCCCCTCCCCATTGACAGCCCTGGCTGTGGACATTCCCGCTTAAGGTCTCTAAACACTAGCGAGAAGATAGATCATGGTCTTAGCAGGTCATTGGACTCTCTCTGAGAAGCAGCCTTTATTGAATTGCCCTCATGAAAGATGGTACAAAGAAATGAGGTGTGGGAAAGTGCTATTCAGTCGCAGTCGACTTATGGGGATTTTACAGTGTTTTCAAGGCACGAGACAAACAGAGGGGGATCCCATTGCCTGACTCATTGAAGCAATTCTGCACTTCCTGGGTGGACTCTAGGGATGTGCATTTGGCGTTTTCAAGCCAAATTAATGCCTGAATCATGCCCTTTTGGCATGCCTTCTTGGCATGATTCAAGCATTAGTTAAGCCAAATCAGATTCTCTGATTTGATTCAGCTTATTGATAAGAGAATCACAAATTAATCTGGGAATCCCGAATTTTTTGGCTTCATTATACCCTATAGGGCCATTATAGGCAATAGCAAATTTCCTAGGATACATTCAGTGGGCCGGGGGAGGGGGTTTGAGGTAGGGGCACCAAATTTGCAGTGTAGCTGCTGGAGCTGCTCTCAAAAGAACCCCCAAGTTTCAAAAAGATTGGATTGGGGGTTGCTTCGTGCTTTTATTTAGTTCTAACACAAAATGGTTAAGATATCTGCACACTATCAATTGTCTCAATAAACTACTTCTTTGAATGAAAGCTGTTGGGAACCGATTGCTGTAAGAGTCTTGACACCTGCCTTGTTTTTCCCCCACCATTGGAAGCAATGGAGGATGTGGATGCCTTTTTTGGGTGTCCATAGAATTGGACCCCCTGGTCCAATCTTTTTTAAACTTGGGGGTTCTTTTGAGGAAGAGGCTCCAGCAGCTACACTGCAAATTTGGTGCTTCTACCTCAAACCCCTTCCCCCCCCAGACCACTGAATATACCCTAGGAGATTTGCTATTGACTATAATGGCCCCATAGGGTATCATGGAGGTGAAAAAACTGGGATTCCCGAATTTTACCCGAATTCCAATGCAGTACTGATATTGGAATTCAGGTTTTTAAGGCAATACCAAATTTTCAAGGGTCCAAAAACCTCAAATCCGAAAAATGCTGAATTTATTTATTTATTTATTTATCAAATTTATACCATGCCCTCCCCACCAAAGCACATCCCTAGTGTCTCCTATCCCAGTACTAGCCAGGGCCAACCCTGTTCAGCTTCTGAGATCTGAGATCTGACAAGGCCAACGTGGGCTAACCTGGTCAGGGCCAAAAAATGTGCTCGTATTCATATACCAGTAGAAATAAAATGTGTGTGCAGTATGTTTGTGTGTGAGAGAGAGTAAAGCACTGTCAAGTTGCTGCTGACTTATGGTGACCCAGCAGAAGGGTTTTGCCTGCACCTGCACATCACTGGAGACTGCACAATCAAAACCCTAAAGATATCATTTGCAACTGCATTTTCTGTGTGGACAACACAATCCAATTGTGAAAAGTTGCAGTATTACAATAATAACCCAATATCCAACAATTGGTGAATGCAGTCTTTCCTAAATCCCCTATTCTCGCTGGGGGGGAGGGGAGGATAGCTAGCATTGCCTTGGGAAATAGCAGGGGATTGTGAGGGTGGGGCCTGGGAAGGGTGGAGTTCGAAGAGGATGTGATGATATTTCTGGGTGACGTTCTAGGAATTTCCTCATGTCTTTATGGCAAAGGCCATAGAGACATGAGGAAATTCGAGTGTCACTATGAAGGCCAACTTCTGGCCATTTTTTTCTTCCGCTCCACAATTTCCTGAAAGTGAGGCACTGGAATCTATCTGTTAGCCATCTGTCCATCTGTGGCACACACAACTCATCAGATAATGAAGATGGAAGTCTCAAAGCTGATGTCAGGATGATTGTGGGAGTTGAAGAACCAAACGTGAATGGAATTGGAACATTGTGGCCCACATGATCTCCACCAGCCCCCCCCCCCATTTATTTTTTGTATCTGAAGCTATGGAACATAAAGTTAGGCATTTTACAATTGGCTACCATCTTCAGGATGATAATGGTAGTTGCAGGGCCAAAAATGAAGGGAATTGGGACCTCCAGGCCCAGGTTATTTGGGGGGGGACCCACCTGCCCCCAAGCTATTTGCAGAGGCAGGTGAGCTTAGTTATATCAGAAAATGAAGCCAGGAGACCCCAAATCTGCCACTTGCTTCAGGATGATGAATGGAATTGGAACATCCCGGCAGAGTTTAGTTCCCAAACATCCCTCTGCTATTTGCAATGGAAGTAAAGGTTTACTCACGAAAGGCCAACAAGGGCAGGCAACATGGACAGGAACAGTGGGGAATATCACCTCTGCTACAAAGCAATGGTGGAGCCTAATGATTTCCTTGACCAATCAGAGCCTGTGTGGTGTAGCGGTTAGAGCGTCTGACTAGGATCTAAGACCCAAGTTCAAATCCCCGCTCTGTCATGCAAGCTTGCTGGGTGACTTTGGGCCAAAGCACACCCTTTCAAACCTAATGGACTTCACAGGGGATACAGTGGAGGGGGTCCCTTGGGTTCCCTTCCAGCTCTATATTTCTATGTTTCTCATGTAAGCCACTTTGGGGAGAAAGGTCGGGTTTGCTGAGGATAAAATGGAGGAGAGGAGAATGATGTAAGCCACTTTGGTTTCCCTGCTGGGAAGAAAGGCAGGGTATAGCATTTGCTATAAATAAAATGTTGGCTACAGCTCACAGCAAAGGATGCTCCCTCGTGCCGTCGCTTCATTGGATCTTGCTGCAGATCTTTTGGTAGGAGGCAGCCCCACACGTTCAGTATTTAAGCAGTATTTAAGCTCCTGAGAGGGCAGTGAGTTATGGGCCTGGCGCTCAGGGCTGGTCTCTTCTTGCCCCTCACACTTATTCCAGAAAGGGCAGCACACCCGCCCCAAATGCAACCGCTCCCACTTCCATCAGGAATCTTAAAAGGCTTCCGTCTGACTGAGCAGCATCCTTTGTTAAAGATCTCCGTGCCTCCCAGGGTAGCAGCCCCGCTTCTTCCCGCGACTGCCTTGAGATCAACCGTTTCATGTCTCAGCTCGGCAGTACAGGCAAAAGGAGAATTGCGCCATGTGGCTGCTGAAAGTCAAAGGGAGCCGTACATCTGCACACCAGAGGAGCATATCACAGTCACGCGAGGGGCTTTGAAAGGAGAAACAGGTACCGGTTTCCCATTACAGCAGCAGCAGAAACCGCACAAGGTCTAATGATCAAAAACATTGATTTATTCCTCTCACAGGCCTTCAGTCTCCCCCTGGCTTCTAATTAAATCCCACTTACATTCCGCTCTGGTATCTCTAACCCTTCTGTTCTGCATGCAATCAAACCCACAGCTGCACCTAATGCCCACATCCCACCTCATTACGCCAACAAAGCTCTTCGTTCAAACAAGAAAGGACCAACTTCGCCCCGTGAATACGAGCAAAACTTGAATTTTAAAGATGCCAAAAGTATGTAACACATGTAGAACTACCCTCACTTTACTAGGAGATATATTCAAAAGAGGTAAGGACTTGTATGTATATATATTTTTTTACATCAGCAATAGTGTCATACAGGATTTTAGTTGTTCATAAAACATCAGCTCTGGGAAGTCCAGGAAGTCAGCTTTGCATGGTTTAGAAAAGAATTTTCTAGCAGGGGGGAAGGGAAAGTCCCAAAGCTTCCCAACTTAGTGCAGTAGATTTGAGCCTCACAGTAGTGTTTTGCTGTATACCTTGGACAGTTCAAACTTTGAACGAATGCCCCCGGGGGAGGGATGTTCTGGACTGTCTTTATTTATTTATTTATTTATTTCATTTGCACACTGATTTTCTCCCCAGTGGGGACCCATAGTGGTTTACATCGTTCTTCTGTTCTCCATCTTATCCTCAAACAACCCCCGTGTGGTAGAGTGTGACTGGCCCAAGATCACCCAGTGGGGATTTGAATCTAAGTCTTCCAGATAGTGTCATTTTGTTGTCCTCTACATCGGGCAAACGTGGCAGTCCAAATGCAAAAGAATAAATGGAAATATGTTTGACATCAAAAACTACAACACTCAAAAGCAGAATATAGATGCTTTCAGGGCTGCCCTCCCTGGTACTCCTGTTTTTACCCAACCCACCCCAACTGGCTGCCACTTCTGCATAACTTTTTCAAAACCATCCTTTTTCTTCCTAAATAGCCAAACTGCAAACTTTGTCCCTATTAAATCGTGGAGTTCTGATTTTCTAGAAATTTTGGCTGGAAATTGTTATGGGGGGGATCTTGATCCCCTTTTTTCTCCTCTGATAATGTTGTTGATACTAGTAAAAACTACCTGACTACCTCTTAGACCCTTGGAAGATGGCCTTGAAGATGGACTCTTGATTCTGAGAACTCTATAACTTGAGCAACATGTACCCCTTTGAGCTAGAAAGCTTGTGAATAAGAACCTTTTTTAATGTTTTGACTTTCATATGATCTGATTTCCTATGAATAAACCTATTTTTCATCTAGTGCACTCCAGTGACAACTGAAATGCTTTATTGTGCTGTATGCTACTGGTAAACAGATGTTTGGGCTTTTATAGGAGACACTAAGAATTTGGAGCTGCCAAAGATAACTAAAAAGAAAGTATTGATTTCTGTTTATTATCGTGCCTATCTGAAGCAGTGGCAGCCAGTTAAATCTTTATTGTTGTTGTTGTACTTAACAAGGAAATGTCTAGAATGTGGGACTGAGATATTGTAAAAACAGCCCGTTTGCTCTGGATTTTGTACAAATTATGTTCATCTTCCCTCCTCCTTTCTGTTTACTCGAGTGTCAACATGCCCATAATACATTCCTTGGGGACAGGGAGTTTCCTTCTTTGTTTGGGTTAATGCAATCTACAAAAGCATCATATCCACTGATGGGTTTGCCAGGTCCAGTCTGACAACCAGTCAGAAACCTGTCAGGGGGATAGGGATATGTGGGGCAGCTGTCAGCAACAGCATGACATTATTTCCAGGCGAAATCAGAAATTTTATGTCAGTCCTCTCTAGGAACTGCTGGAAACTCTAAGGTAAAACCTGGAACTCCATTGTTCTCCTCAGAATTGACATCAGTCCCCTCTAAGCACCATTGAAAACTCCATGGTTTTACCATAGAGTTTTCACCTATTCCTAGAAAGGCACGATATCACTTCCAGATTTTCCCAGAAGTGATGTCACACCATAGGTCCAACTTCCATTTTAATTTTTCTCTTGATGCTGCCCCGAGTGGTGACAGGAAAGGGAGCTAGAGACTGAGATTTCCTGCCCTCACTGGAGGGAAGGATAGCATCTCCATCCGCTGATGACATGATCAGCTAAAACAATAACACGTTAGGGTATTTGTTCAAGTTTAGAAAATGCTGATTCCTTGGTTTAAGGTAAGACAACTCAGGCAGGGAGTCCATAAAATAAATAGACACCACACAGACATTTTCCACCTTTGTTCTTATAGTTTTCCTTTAATCTGCTCTCTGAAGCCTCTTGTAATAACTAGACAGATTTTTTCAACAGTCACTTACAGATCAAACAAGGACCAGAGTCAGAGTCATGGCTGTGACTTTCTTTTGTTCACATTGTCACCCTTTCCAGGGTTATATCCCAGGCAGAAGAAGAAGAAGAGATTGGATTTATACCCCACCCTTCACTACCTGAAGGACTCTCAGAGCATCTTACAATCTCCTTTCCTTTCCCTTTCCCACAACAGACACCCTGTGAGGTAGGTGGGGCTGTGGGAGCTCTTTCAAGGACTGCTCTTGAGAGAACAGCTCAGAGAGAACTTGTGACTGACCCAAGGTCACACCAGCAGCTGCATGTGGAGGAGTGGAAAATCAAACCCAGTTCTCACAGATTAGAGTCCATGCCCCTAACCCTTGCACCAAACTGGCTCTCTCCAGAATGGGGGGGTAGTTGCAAAGCATGTCTCCTGTTGTCTGAGCAAGCTGATTACATTTTGCATTGGACCTTTGCATCCTGACTCTTTTCCTTACAACACCCCTGCCGCCTTCTGACTCAGATATAAGGACTCAAGGATCCCCAATTCCAACTTGTATCAGACAAAGGGAGCACTGACTCTTGAAAGCTCATACCTTGAAAATCTTGTTGGTCTCTAAGGTGCTAACTGGACTTGAATCTAGCTCTTCTACTGCAGACCAACACAGCTACCCACCTGAAATTAAAAACAGGTGAGTTTTTAGTGTTGCAGAGTAGCAAAGGGAAAAAAAACACCCTTGTCTAACCCACACACGTGGCACATCTAGTAATCTTTTGAAGGTGAAGTTGCTAAGGCCATATAAATATCTCTAGCACTGCAAAAGAAGGAGGAGATTGGATTTATACCCCGCCCTTCACTACCTGAAGGAGTCTCAGAGCGGCTTACAATCTCCTTTCCCTTCCCCTCACCGCAACAGACACCCTGGGAGGTAGGTGATGATGAGAGAGCTCTCTCAAGAACTGCTCTTGAGAGAACAGCTCTGAAAGAACTTATGACTGACCCAAGATCACCCCAACAGCTGCATGCAGAAGAGTGGGGAATCACACCTGGTTCTCCCAGATTAGAGTCTGCACTCTTAATCACTACACCAAAACTGGCTCTCTTGCTATTAAAAGAGATCTTACTGGTAGATTGCATCCAAAGGCCCATATTGGTCAGTAGGTCTGCCTCCATCTGTCTGTTGTAACATTTATACCCACCTCTCTCTCCAAAGACTGAAGGCTGCTAATGAATGCAAACTCAATACCAGCAAGCAAACAATAACAGAATGCCAATGTATCCGCCTAAAGATCCACCCGTGGCCCCATTCAGCCCAATCTGTCTTCCTGTTCTCTCCCAAAGAGCCCCAAACCTGCCACCTGAAGCAGCTGCCCTCTCCTACTTAGCTGCAAATCTTCATCCACATTTTCAGACAGTTTGGAATCAAATCCCTGATTAGAACCTGGATTATCGTTCTTTTGTTCTTGGAATCCAGGTTTCATCCAGGCACGCTGAAATAATTAATTTCATCAGGCTGAAGTGCAAATCATTAATATGCAGCTTCGCATCAAAAATATCCTAAGATTTGTATGTGGGGGTGGGGGTGGAAATGGGGCCCCGCGTTCCTCTACCAACCATTCTGCCTTAAATTTGCATTTGCATTTAAACAGGTTGCTTTGCCCGGCTGCCGTTTGGCTGAATAAACAAAAAAGCACAATTGCTTCCCAAATGTTTTAAACGGACATAATTTCTGCTAAATACTCCAGCATCTTTATTGAGCGCGAGCGCTGGGAAAATGAGTGATCTTTATGCTAATCGGCCGTCATGATTCCTCCCAATCAGCTTTATCTTAATGTACCTCTCGCCATTACTGGTGATGGAATTCATACCAGTTGACCTGGTAATAAAAGGCAATTACATTAGCCACCTAATCACAGCCCTTTTACAGAACAGCACAGCACATTTCGAAATGGGGGGGGGAAGCTTTCAAGAGGGAGCCCATATAAACTTAAGCAAACACCATAAAGCACGTTTATTACATAGCTGAGAAACTGTACCGGCACCGTAAACAGCGGGACGGGAACTGTTCATTTAGAAACAAAAACTATTCTCATTTGTTGCTTCGTTATTTCCGCAGCTCCGGCCGCATTGAAACTCAGTTTGATTGGATGGATCACATTGTGTGTGTGTGTGTATACCAGTGTGGGAATGCTGTTCCCCTCTGACACGACAACTAACAGATCAACGTGATTAGAGAGGTCTGAAAAGCAGCTGTTGTACGACTTTTATATAACCAGCTCCCTCCAGGCAGTGCTGCCAAGGGTAATCTGAGGTTAAGTGCACTGCCTCGTTGACTAAGCTGCCTCCGAGTTGTACGGGGCTCTCTTGTGGCCCGGGAAGGAGGGAAAAAATCCCATTAGCATCTTCTCCATCTTCCGAGGGTCAACTTGAAGAGAGGGGGCAACCAGTCTGAGGCCTTGATTTTTTTTCTCTCCCTCTGTCTCAAGGACAATGCAGATGAACGTTGGACAGCTCAAAGCTGTTTGACAAATGAAAACAAATACTCTCTATCCTTTTTTTCCCCCCACAGTCCACAACTAAACAGAGGGCAGAGTGGAACTAACCGCCTTCCTTGTCTGAACGGAGGCCTAGTGGAGTGACCCTGGAAAAACTGCTACAGAGGAGCGGCGACAAACAATTTTAAAGGAATAAGACTTCTGCTATAAACATAGGGGGGAATACATAGTTTGCAAATAAGGTTGCCAACACCCAGGTGGGGTCTGGAGATTACTAGTGCTCTCCATACTACAGAGTTAACTGCCACTGGAGAAAATGGCAACTTCAGAGAGTGGAGTCCATGTCATTCTACCCCGCTGAGATCCCTCTCCTCTTCAAACCCTCTCCTCAGGCCCATAGATACAGTGGGGCATTTGGGGGCCCTGCACCCTTAATTAAAAGCCCCGCCCACAAATAGCCATGCCAGAAACCTTATTTTTGACCACGCCGTAGGTGGTACTGGGCTAGCAGAAAGCAGGGTTGTTGGAGATGTATTGGAGGTGCCCTTCTAAGTTTTCTTGCCCTGTGGAAGGGAACTCAAAAGGCACTAAAGGAAACTGAATGCCCTCTAAGCTGTTTTGTCCCCCTCAGAACTGACGCACTCACTGCCCTATCCCTTGAAAGAAAGGGCTAGAAACAGACTTAGAGCCTCCCTTTGAAGACAGGCATTCAGATTAATTTAATTAACTTTAATTTAAATGCCCCCTTAAAAATTTAAATGCCCCCCCAAAACAAACAAAAAATCCTGGCTATGGGCCTGCCTACCCTCCCCAGGCTGTACCCTCAGATTTCCAGTAACTTCCCAAGCCAAAGTTGGCAACCCTAGAGTGGAGGTAAAGAAACATTTTTCCCCGTGCTGTGTAATCTTAATGTGCTATGACTAGAAGCTGGGGGATCAAATGGGGTAACAGGAATCCCCCCCCAAGACCCGCTCAACACAAATACCAGTTCCCTAATATAACCCTGCTGACAGTGAGTTATGCCCTTCTAAATCCATTGACTTCGAATTGACTTAGAAAGATTAATGTTACACCGTAAATCCTTTATATCGGTAAGTTACGACGATGGAAGGAAGTTACACCAATGTCATGTTAAGACTGTAATTTAACTATATTGGTGTAACTGAAACAGCATCAATAGGACAAAATGGTTGGAATTGGAGGCATGATTGAGGAGGATCAGAGGAGGTGCTGGTTTACTCCTAACCCTATGCTTCCCTTGGGCAAAGTTGCACACCACCACTGCAAGCATCAAGGTAAGCCAGTGAAAAAATATTGCTAGGTAAATATATACCCATTGCGTAAGAATATAAGAAGAGCCCTGCTGGAGAGACCAGAGAGTCATCCAGTTCAGCATCCTGTATCACATAGTGGTCAATGAGTTGCCCTTGGGACCAAGAGAGAGGGGCTGTGGCTCAGTGGTAGAGCATCTGCTTGGCATGCAGAAGGTCCAGAGTTCAATCCCTGGTATCTCAAGTTATAAATTCTGGCAGTAATTGATGTGAAGGACCTCTGCCAGAGACCCTGGAGAGCTGCTACCAGTCTGAGTAGACAATACTGACTCTGATGGACCAAAGGTCTGATTCAGTATAAGACAGTTTCATGTGTTATGTCAAGATCTTCCCTTGATGTTACCTCCTCCCATTCAGAGGTTAACTTCCTCTGGCCATGCCAGTTTCCATTATTCACCATGGCTAGTAGCCACGGGTGAACCCACCCTCCATTAATTTGCCTAATATGCTATCAAAACCATCTGTGTTCATGGCCATCACATCATCTATTGGCAGTGAACTCCAGAATTTAATTACTTATTGAGTAAAGAAGTGTTTCCTTTGGGCTGTTATGAATCCATCAATTTCATTTGGTGTCTCTCCCCACCCCCCACCCCAAGTTCTACTACTATGAGAAAGGGAGGACAAGCTCTCTCTCCCTACTCACCCCAGCCCATGCATAATTTTATAAACCCCTTGTGTCACTGGAGTATTCAATATGGCAAATACTTCTTCCCTCTCTCCCCATTCAGCTGTGCAGCCAATCACAGCATACCAGTAGCAATACACTAAACCCCTACTTTAATTCAGATTATAAGGAATATGACAGGGGGCTATATCACTCTGATTTCCTGTTATACACATTAATAGCATTGGGGGGCAGGACTCCCAGCAGTTTCCCCCATTCCTAGCTGGCACTTCAGAGTCCTTAGAGGGGAAATGTGGAAAACGGGGTGGGGGGTTTGATGTCACTCCCATTGTAGAAGAAGAGGAGGAGGAGGAGGAGGAGGAGACTGGATTTATACCCCACCCTTCACTACCCAAAGGGGTCTCAAAGTAGCTTACAATCTCCTTTCTCTTCCCCTCCCACAACAGACACCTGTGAGCAGTGTTCCCTCCAAGCTGAGTTCGACCAATTTCACACAAGAGCTGCGCCACCCTCATGCCTCCCTTTGCCCCGATTCTATTAGTCAATTTCCCACTGGAAGCCGCGTGGCTGCGTTTTGACCCGCAGCTTCGCCCGGTTTCCGCTGCAGTTTCGTGATCTTAGTGTGAGCTAGCTCACAGGTTTTCAGCCTATGGCTCACAGATTTTTGTCTTAGCTCAGGAAGGATAGCTCCAGATCAAACTAATTGATGCAGCAGCCAAATCGCTCACTCCCGATTTTAATGCCAGTAGCTCACAAGGTAGAATTTTTGCTCACAAGACTTCACAGCTCAGAGGGAGCATTGCCTGTGAGGTAGATGGGGCTGAGAGAGCTCTTTCGAGAACTGCTCGTGAGAGAACAACTCTGAGAGAACTTGTAACTGACCCAAGGTCACTCCAGCAGCTGCTTGTAGAGGAGTGGGGAATCAAACCCAGTGCTCTCAGATTAGAGTCCATGGTCCTAACCACTACACCAAACTGTGATATCATCACATCAAGGTGATACTCTAAGATTAAAATGCCACCTTATGTGATGGCATCATTTCCGGTTTTGAGACAGAAGGAACATCAGATGCCAGCAGCACCCATGTAGGAAAAGATGGCCATGTGCACAGAAGGTTAATCACCTCTTATATCCACAACAAACTTGATGAGGATCACCCATCTCCCTTCTGTAAAATGCAAATTGCAGGCTTGTGCAACTTCAATTTACACTGGAGCTATGGGGGGAAGAGAGGAGTTTAACCCTTCAACCCCCCTTTGCTATTAACATTTTAACGAGAAAAAAAGACATGCCCCTTACAAACTCATCTTTCGTCTTTCAAAGCAGACAGCCCAGTTTCAGTGAGTAAAATCAGTTGGAGATTGAAATCCTCTCCCCATTTCCCACAATTCCCTGATGCAAACTGAGGTTTCAGAAGCCTGCTGTCTGTCTGTCTGTCTGTCTGTCTGTCTGTCTGTCTGTCTGGCTGGCTGGCTGGCTATCATCTAGCTATTACGTTTCTGTGTTGCCTTACCACCGTACTCAGGGCACCCACATAGGAGAGCTAATAATCATTAGAGGAGGAAAGCCAAACAAAACAAAGGCGTCTTCACCTGCTGGCAGAAGATAACAGTAGACTTGGAGACAGATCTAACTCCCTGAGGAGGGAGTTCCAACATTTTGGGGCCATGACTGAGAAGGCCGGGGCACTCAAAGCAAGGCTGGGGCACCCAAAGCAAGGCCTCTGAAGATGACTGGAGTAGTTCTGTAGGTTCATATGTGAGGAGGTGCTCATTTGCATTTTATAGGTGAGAGGAGATGCGTGGTTTTCATCCCATCTGTTTCTACCTTCAGCCTTTATAGATCAGGTGCCAGTCAGAAATTTTGTATCATTACAAATGCAATGCTCGCTAAAGGAAGCAGCTACCTTACCACTGTCATGACAGAACCCCTGCGCCCCAGCTCCCATTTCGCGCCACCACTCAGAGTGGCAGAAGGAGAATGTATTTAAAAATGGCTGCCAGGCCAATGACATGACATTACTTCCAGGTTTTCCCTGGAAGTGATGTCAGTCCTCTCTTGAAACTCTGAGGAACTCTATCATTTTACCTAAGGATGTATGACATCACTTCCAGGTTTTTTGATGGCCACTTTCCATGTACCCACCCCCAGGTCTCTTGCTGGTTGCCTGGCAACCCTAACACTGAATGATGTACAGACATATAAGTCAACATCTACTCTTTCTCTCAGGGTATATTTTTCAGAGAGATTATGGAGACGAAAAGAAAAAAAGGTTTTAGTAGTATGGTGTCAAGGAGTCCAAGGCTGAACTCTATGGGTCCCAGGGCTGTCATACAAAAGGTTTACTCTACAGGCAACACAACGCTCTAAAATCATGCAGCAGAAAAAAACAAGAAAACTAGCTTAGCTATCTAACACATTTTCAAGACCTGTGTTATTTGGCACAAAACTTAAGTCCAAGAGTCAAAGGCCATAACTTATGCATTCTCTACATTGCTGTCTATTGCAATATAGGCATATCTTAGTCCAGGCTTTCAGTCCATCAGAATCCAAACTAGCCTCTCTTCTCCAGGCTCTTAGCTCAATTACAATTTTTTGGCCAAGCAGCATCAGGTGATGATAACACCCAATCAGGACATGTTCTTGCTGGAAACCTCTAGAAAATTATCTCATCACTGCTGATTCCTCCCTCCCATCCTATGGGCTGCAGGTTCTCATGAGAAGTTAATTACCACAGGATGGAACAAGCCCGTTACCATTCACATTAACCTTTGAGGGGGCTCAGGGTTGGTTTGCCTCAGATATGGTTTACAGCACTTTTGAAAGAAGATACACACTTGTTTCTGGCAGTATCTAGCTGGTATTTTCATCTGAAGAGCACAGGAGGAACCATACCTCAAAACCAATTGGAAATAAACATTTTGTTCTTTGACTATGCCAATAAAAGTTTTGCCCTGGATCTTCCAGACATTTTTTTTGTAAATAAATTTTCTAGTTAAGCACAGATATGTATCCATTTGTTTGTGCAGTCCTTAAAACAAAGTAACAACACTAACATGCTGAAACAAGGTTTCCTTCAGAGTGCAAATCGTTGTAGTCTTGCAAGCTATTCATGGCGCCCCATGTGTGTATAGCTTCATGGGAAAAGACCATTTTAAAACTTTCTTTTTTGAAAAAAGCAACAAAAACTAGAGTATTTTCCCCAGAAAAAGGAGCAAGTTATGATATTCTAGCCAGCTATGGAATAGTGCTGAGAAAAATAAAGAATTTTTTTTAAAAGGTACTACTTTATCAAGAGGATGGCACAGATATTGTGCTCCTAACATGATTGAATCAAAAATTGACATGGATGTGCTGTGATAATTTTGCTGGTTGCAGGTTAGTTCTATATAAGAGGATTCTAGAAAGAGGGCAAACATGAAAATGGAAAGCAATTGCCATATAATTTTTCAAGCTTTCTGCTCCATTCTCTGGCTCAAGGTTGATATTCTTGAAACAAGGCATGATCCACTATTTTGTGGTCCTATCTCACACCAGTAATATCTGTGGAGAAGATTCACATGGGTACACCAATGGATTTAGGTCTTTCCAACACTCTTCCCTGAGGAATGGTGGAAGGAGCTAGTAATTGGTTGAGGCTGTATTTCATTGGATAGTGCACTGTCATGTTATAGCAATAATTCACAACTGCACCTCCCCATTAGATAATCCAGTTACTATC
>JAPDNY010000004.1:23583785-23602270 GCA_029375565.1 Gekko gecko | reverse complement strand
TACCAGGTGCCATCAGGAGGTCCAGCAGTGGGGCCAGGGCACCAGAAGCCCTCCCACTGCTGCCCCCTCCAGCACCAAGAATAGAGTGCATCACCTGCCCCAGACTGAGAGTTCCCATCTATATCCTGTGGCTAATAGCCACTGATGGACTTCTGCTCCATATGTTTATCTAATTCCCTCTTGAAACTGTCCATGCTTGCAGCTGCCACCACCTTCTGTGGCAGTGTTGGGCGAAATGCTCTCTAGGGGTGAAGCACTTCGCCACAGGTATAATTACTTTGGGATCTTTCGGTCTATGTTTACGGGGAATGGGCTGCCACGGGAACTTCCCAGTAAAGAAGCGAGAAACAAGGCTTCAGAATAATGTTTTGTTTACTCAATAGCAGTTTCACTCAACAAATACAGTTCACACACACATACATTCAAGGTCTAAGAATAAAAGATAGATAAAGCACAATTGCATGAGCAGGTTATCGTTGGTTTCGTTGAGGGCAATATTTACCTCCAAGGCGCGGCTCCTAAAGTCTTCCAGCGAGT
This sequence comes from Gekko gecko, assembly GCA_029375565.1. Classification (NCBI taxonomy): domain Eukaryota; kingdom Metazoa; phylum Chordata; class Lepidosauria; order Squamata; family Gekkonidae; genus Gekko; species Gekko gecko. The sequence continues at coordinate 23,601,733 of JAPDNY010000004.1, read as the reverse complement.
GGAGTAGGGTAGGGTAGGAAGTATGGAAGAAGGGACACGCGGTCTAGACCAGCTAGCATACACGTGTATAATTCCAGCGGCCGACTGGAACAAAGCGAGGCAAGGGTTCGGGTACAGGATGGGGGCTTAAGAGGGTAAAAGCAGACAGACAGAGGTCGTGGTTTCCGCAGCAGCAAGGTGGGGGTGTAGTAGAGCTCTCTGAAGCAGCCCAGAGATCGCGTTTTATAGCGTCTTGGGTGCTGGGCGGAGAAGGCCAGGCGGTATACACCTACTGACCCTCCCAGTTGGCTGTGTCAGTGTCAATTTCAAATCTTATTGGCTACGCTGTCCGTTGGATACCTGAGGGCTGGGCAGAGGAGGCTGGCTGGCAGGCAGATGGTGTCTCCAGGTAGCTGATGGCCCTGGCATTGTTGTGTGTATGGTTCTCCTATTGTCTGGGGTGGGGAAGGCAGTTAATCTCATCATGCAAACGACTTGCAGATGGAAAGTCCTTTGTCTGCTGTATGGCCCTTAATCTGTGTAGGTGACATGCAGCAGGTATGCAATGGAGTCCCTCAGAGCAAAAAGACAGCTTTTTCCTTCCTTCTGGGCTTCTCCCTTGGCATCCATTTTACAGTCTAACAAGCACACAGGCCATGTGGCAACAGCAAACAGTCCGTAACAAAGCCCCATAATGGCGTCGGGGCTAACATATCCCCCCCTTGCAGACGTGGCAGCGTCAGATGACATCGTCTGCACATACACACTTCGATGGAAACGTCGTCTCAGGGTTCCGTTGGCATCCACATCTGGTCAGCGTCTGGGCCTCTGGCATCTGCGTCTGGTCCTCTGGTAGCAGCAGTAGTCAGGCAGGCAAACAGGCGAGGTCGTCTGGTTGCCATTGCCACTCAGGTATCCGATCTACACTGGTGTTGTATGTAATGCATGCCAGTAAGAGTAGCTACTCTACGCCTAATTGGTGTTGGCTGGAAGTGGCTTTTTGCCATCAGAGGTAAATATGGCAAGACACAATACATTTAAACACATCAACCTTAACTTAAGTCTAAATAAAGAAAACATCCTAAGAAAACATTTCAAACGAGAACTACACACGCCTATTAGACTAACTTCACACTGTTAACTTGTAAAACAGACAAGCACACAAAAACGAAAAGGAAAACATTTCACAAGAGTTCATGCGCTATCTTGTCCTCCACGCATTTGCAGAAGCGGAGGGCTAGGTGGATAAATGTCCTTCTCAGCGCTCCCGGGGTGAGCTTTGGGGCAGCTTCGGTCAGGATGGCAACCGTCAGGATGCTGGCTAGGCACAAGAAAAGTCCATAAATGAGGCTTTGCTGCCATGCAATCCTGGTCCATCTTCCCGGAGGCGGGCCATCGGCGGGACCGCCAGGCGTGTGAGCAGGCGTGCTGTTTCGGGCCCTGAGGTTAGAAGCAGGACTCAGCCGAACCAATTCGGTGTCCTCTGTGGGTCCGCACAGTCCCGAGCTTTAAAGATTAAGCACATGATTAGTTGAGAAACCCTCCCTGGTTCCCAGGATGGAAGGGAGGTTTGAACGGCTGGATAGCGAAAGCCGATCTTTAAACGAACGAGATGGGAGGGGAAGAAGTCAAGCCCTGGTGGTTCAGCCAGACTGGAGACGCCGGCGTCGGGCGCTTTCGGCCAGCCTCAGAGCAATTCGGAGGCTGCCGATTTTACATCACCACCCCCCCCCTTTGAGCGCACAGAAGCCTGGGTTTGCGCTCGCGGCGATATACTTTTAATTGGGAGCCATATGAGCGGTCGTGGGACCCGGCTCCGGAGGAATGACTGTGGATCATTCCTCTTCTAACTGGGGGGTCCCCATGGGGCTTCGACGGGGCTCCCCACCTCTGTTGGACCAAAGGACTGAATAAAAATAAAAACAAAAGGAAAAACCAAAAGGAAAAACAAAACGTTGCGGGATGCCCCCCCCTTTTCGCTTTGGGTTAGTCCGAAAAATGGACTCTTCATGGTCGGGGGTCCCGGTGTGCAAATCAGTTGCGCAAAGCCTGATGGGTACTTGGCTTTTGCGGCACATATAAAATTATTAAAAATCAAAAATAATTTGGAGGGGCAAATCGGAGAGTCAGATGGGAGTTGGCTAAGCTGGACAACCAATGGGTAGTGGTAGCTTGGTTGCCATGTTCCCTCCTAGAGACCAGGAAGCCACTCAAAACATCGGGCTCCCAAAAAGTCAGGCTTGTTGGGGCAAGGCGATGCCGTGGCTCACCAGGCTGGGAACCCTCGAGCATTCTCATCTGCCAGTGTGGCGGAGGGAGAAATGGCACGTCCGAGTGGCAGCGAGCAGTTCCTCGAGCCCCAGAACTTGCCCATCTCGCACCCCAGCCACCAAGCAACCTGTGCATGACTCTCGGTTCGATTCCCCAGCTACCTCGGGCTCTTCAGCCCACCCTTTTCTGGTTCCAAAAACAGAAAAATAGAAAGCTGGAAACATTGGCTAGTGGGCTCTCTCTCTCTTTCACCTTTTGCAGGCGGGAGAGGGACGTAAGCACAAATATACACACAACATGAAAAGCAAGGAGAAGTAAGAAGAGATAGACAATACACAGAAACAAAAGATTCTTAGAGGTGAGGCGGATCAGGTTGCTGTAGGAGCGCAATGGCTGGTTGGCACAGCCGTGATGTCATTTTCCGGATTTGTTTGACTTGGGATCGGCCCCATAGTCCCACTGCTATTATCGCAAGTACGCATAGCAGTTGAATGGCCACTATTATTACTATGGGGTGGAGCATAATATTTAATATTCCATTCGAAGTTTCAGACCAACCAAAAAGAGATTCCCACCAGGAGAAATGGGATGATTTCTGAATATCAATGGCCAAGTTTGCAATCTCTGCTCCATTGTGTGCTACCAGTAAAGTGGCATTCTCTCCAGCGGCTTCTAGTTCTTTTAATTTGCGGCGTAGCTCTGGGTGCCTTAATAATTCCTGGATGACTTCCAGACCTATCCCTAGTGGTATAGGCGTGATGGTGTCGTATAGCTCCGGGGAGAACTGCATCTCCTGTTTGACCCAAACAGGGGGTTCAAATTGGAAATCGCAGCCCTCCACTGCAAATACTTGGCAAAAGCACCTATTGATCTTAGGAAGCATCGGCTGAATGTGTTGTGCATTGATGTAGATGAAAGAGCAGTGGGTGCGAATGCACACGCAGGCTTTGCCAATGTACACTACTGCTGATGAGGTTTCCTCTGCAGCCTCAAACTGACAGATGTCGTCAGTTCCCTTAAGGGGAGCCACACAGGGGTGGTGTGCTTCCAGCGCCTCATCCTCGCAGATGAATCCCAGGGTTTCCTTGTGTCTGCAGCCTTCAACGTTGACAGTTTGCCAGCCGTCAGAAGTGACTCTAGCCCACCTCTGGCTGTTCCTGGCATACAACACTGTGCGTCTATCGACTTGTAGACCAAGGGGGACCACTGGATGTATGTGGAAGCTTTCCTTGGCGCTTGCTGTGACTATGATCAGGGTCAGCGTGTGTGTGGTCGGTGCGTATGTAGCATTCGCGAGGGTCCACCAGTCTGCTAGCCTGGCTTCCTCCTCGGTCACCTTTCTGTGTAGGAGTCCCTGGATCTCCAATGGGATCTTGCCTGCCATAGCTTGCGTTACTATGCTAGTGGCAGTGATTACATTCATAGCTTGCATTTGGGTGCATGCCAGTGCATATGATATGTTTCTCTGGAGAGACTGGATGCCTTTGACCAGGGTATAGAAATCGTGCTCCATAATGTGCTCCCATTCGATTAGGAGTGGGTTAGTGCGATGTGGTAGATCTGCCAATGCATGAAAGGATTGAGACATGGGTATGGCCAGATTGTAGAGGTCTGACCCTACCCGCGAAACCTTATTAGCTAAGATTTCTAGATTAGCCGAATTTAAGACTGCAGCCCCAGTTCCTATGGGTGCCAGCCAGTCAGCGGCGCTTCTCTTACGCCTCGCTGATATGTCTAGGGTTTGCCACAGGATAAGCCAGTTCTCCCAGCCTTGTTTGAACGGCTGGAGGTATTGGGCACATAACTTTTGTGTCCAAGTGGCTTTATCCGAATTTGGGGCAACCTCTAGATTTTTCATGTTTATAATGATTTTCCTAACATGCATTTGCGGCCGTATAAGTACCTGCTCTGATTGTTGGTACTTAACGGTGTGTGAGCCTACCACAGGGTCTCTTAGGTTAGCGAGACTCTCTAGGTTCTGTATGAGTGGGTCGAAAGTGATGCTGGTGTTCCAGTGCTCTAGGGTGAGTGTGTAATTCCCTTCCACGTGCCTTGTGTTAATTACTAGAAGTCCTAAGGTGTCGTAGGCACGTTCCATGAAAATGGGTTTACATGGGGTGTTATTCAAGTCAACCATCCATTCGGGGGTCCTTTTACAGACGTCATGGACGCATCCATGCCCCAGTCTACCTGAGTCCAGTTCTCCAAGTGGAATATCTGCTGTTTCTCCTGTGGATCTATTAGCATAACTGCCAGATCTGTTTTTGTCAACAATTCTTTGTTGGTCCCAATGGTTAAAATGATCTGGAGAGGGTCACCTATATTCCACACCGCAGCCGAAACTATGGCTGTCTCGCATGTGGATTTTTCTGTGCTCGGAATTTTGCCACCGCATAGGAGCATAATGAGCCTTTCTCTTAAGTCTCCTTCTGACGGGCATATCCAAATAGCATTTTTAGGTTTCTCCCGAGTACAATTAACCATATTGGGCGGAAGGCAGTCTTCCATAAAATCTTTCATGGATGTGGCATACACGAAGCCTTCTGACTCTATACGTGTAGCCGGGGTTAGTCCATCCTCTAGGCAAGTTATGTTTAAATCTACACCTTTTTCTATGCAGTTCCACTGGAGTGACTTCTGTTCTGGACTGGTTGCTTGCATTTTCCCTAGTCCTAATATTCCCAACAATAACAGAGCACATGCCATTTCCACAATACTTACTCCTCTCGAGAAACGTGGAGTCTTGTTCATTGTTGTATTTCTGTAAGAAAATAGATTATGCAACCTCACCTCGGGGAGAACAAAAACAAAAAAAGGAGGGGAAGGAAACGCGGTGCGTAAATTGCACCTCCTTCTCGACTATGCCATGGTCGACCCAGATTAAAGGACTGGCATGGCATAGACCGAGAGGTGGAAGGGTTGTGACTTCCTGAGCTAAGAAGAAATAATATTTTTGCAAAAATCCCCTGCTGGGGTCGAGTCTGGTGCTTCTGCCTTCTTATGGCAGGCTTGGTGTTCTAGACACAATGTAGCTTTCCAGGTCTCGAAATTCTCTCTGGCTTTATTCCATTGCTACCATCTCACCTACCCTAGGAACTTTCTGTTCCGGGCCGTATAACCCGAGTAACAGGTAACCTGGGCGGCTACGAACAATAGCATTGGTGCCATAGGGCCTTTTAAACTTTCCAGGTTAACCATAACAGTGGGGCAACACAAATGCATTCTACAGTTTCCTTGTGGACAAACCTCTTTCTCTCCCCCCCTCGCTAACCAGGATCCCAGAGGGTGCTGGTTAGCGTCTCTTCTAAATGAGCAAAGAATGTGTCTGCCAGCGTGTACTGGTGTGGGGTTTCTGAAGCAGGCAGGGGCAGCGAGATTTGTCGGATCGGCAGGGGCTGAGGAGCGGCAGTGAGAGGAGCCAGCGGTACGTCTGGCGGTTTGGCTGGTGGGCGGCTTTGCGGTTCTCCTTTCCAGATTTTCAATTGTGAGCAATGGAAGAACTTATTCCAAATGCTTCCATCCTTCCGTGGAATCGCCACCTTGTACACGGCGGGGCTAATTCGCTCTACAATGGGGACCGGACCTGCCCACTTAGCGGTGAGGGCATGCTGTTTCCGGGAGAACTTGCGGTACATAACCTCTTGCCCTGGGTCCCAAACCTGGGGGTTGCGCACCCATCCTAGCTTTTTGTCAACTGCCAATTGGCTGTAGCTGAGCATTTTGGCAACTTGAAGATGTATGCGCAGTATTTCATTCAAAAGTTCTCCAACCCATAAGTCGTTCGCCACCTTGGGTTCTACGTTAGAAGGCATGTCAGAGTCTAACCAGAAAGCTTCCGGGAGGCGCATTCTTCTACCGGTCATCACCATGTGTGGTGAATATCCGTGTTTGGCTGTGGTTCCCCTAATGGCCATCAAAATTATGGGGAGCTTGTCGTCCCAATCTTTCCTCCGTGGACCGCACCATCTTTCGAAGGGCCTCTTTCAGGGTGCGGTTAGTCTGTTCGATAGTGCCTGAGTTTGCTACAACTGGTGCCACCGGGGGCGTTGTTGAGTTCAGAGCCCGAAAGTCGACCGTCATCCTCCATGTGACTCCGTCCGCTTTAAGAACGGACCACAGGGGAGCATTGCAGATGGACTGCATGGGTCTAATTACATTCCATTTGATGAGGCCTTCAATGGTCTTGGCTATTCCGATTTCTGCCTCTATCGGATAGCGGTATTGTTTTTGTGGCGGAGGGTCTTTGCCTTCGATAAGAACGCAGGCATTCTTAACGGTACCGCACTCCGCTTTGTCAGTAATCCATACTTCTGGGAACTCTTGCACCCAAGGGTCAGTTTGCACCGTAAATACGGGCAGTGGGGCTTTTAGGGCTGCGCACCTATGGATGGCATTGATAAAGTCAGGGCCCCTGGAACTTTCCACAGGAGACCATTGGCTAAATCAATTGTTACCCCATGGTCGCGAAAGAAATTGGCTCCTAAAATCCCATCATCTTCTCCCTGATTGTCGCAGGCAACCACCTTGGTAGAAAGTTTTCCCACAGTTAAGGGAATACCTTTCCATACCCTAGCGGTGTGATTGCCTCCGGCAAATCCTTGGAGAGAGATAGTTCTCCGTGTGAGCTGACCTTCCCTAGCGAAATTAGGGTGCAAAACCGTAGTTGAAGCTCCAGTGTCTACCAAAAGAGTTGCAGGCTTTTTAATTTTCCCGGGAGCCCCTATGCCTGCTAGGACTGTCGGTCTTCCCCAGGAGTCTGGCTGAAGCTGCGCCAGTGCTCCTTGCGGAAGTGTGCGGGGCTCCGGGCATCCCTAGCGAAGAGACTGGTCGGGTGACGTGGTGACTTCCTTAGTCGTCACCACAGGAGCCATGGGGGCGCTGTTTTGCGACTCACTGTCGGCTAAAGCCCTGAAGAGCACTGAGTTTGGTTGTTTGTCAAATTGGTTCATGTCGAACCCTCTCTCTTTGAGTTCCATCCAGGCATTCCATCGTAACTCGTCCATGTATTGCCCCCTCCCTTGGTGCCAGTCCTGCCGCGGTCCATTGGGGCCGGGAGGCTGTTGGGGATTTCGTACTGGTTGCCCGTTTATGGGTCCAGCTTGTTGTGGGGCATTTTGGGGTGGCATTTGCGGAGCTGATGGCTGGGCGGGCTGCCAATTTGCTTGGGCAGGCGCCTGGTAGTTCCGGTTACCGCCTCTATATTTTCCTCGGTAACCGCCTCGTCCATGGTTATTGGATCTATAATTATAGGGCTGCTGGTAGTTCTGCTGAGCATTATAAGTCTGACCTTTCTGGGGTTGCGCCACATTGTACTGTGAATGTGGGCCATTATTAGCATATGTAATGCTTTGTATTAGCTCTTCGTCCTCTTTGTATTTTTCTTTAAGCTTTCTGGGTACCTTGGGAACTTTTATGGCGCCTGTGCTTCTTAGCAACGTGGCCACTCTCCTGATCTTAATCAGTAGTGGGTCCCAATCCATATCTGTGGGGACGTCTACGTTTAATGCCAGCTGAGTCGGGGGTTGAAACCTTTCAGCAATGCATCTTTGAATGCTATGTCATTATAGTCTGGAATTCCATCATCGTCCAGATCTACCTTTTCAGATAAAATGCCTAACAGTTGTTTCCTGGTGATATAAATCTCGGGTCCTCATTTGGCCCTTGTTGGTCCATCACAAAATGTGCTTCTAACGACCGGTCAGGGGTGAGATGCTCTAAGACTCCCCGCATCCAGGTATACTGGTCTTCTTTATTCAGCATTTTGGCTGCTATGGCTGCGTTAATGGTCGCCAAATCGACCCCTGTAGCGCACCTTCTGGCTACGACCGAGAGGTCTTCGCCGTTCGGGCTGCCGTAGGCGGTGGCTACCGTTGCTAGCCAGTTCAAAACATTGTCTTTGGTGAGGGGACCGACCTGGTCGGCAATGGCCTTAGCCTCCTCCGGCTTCCATATCCTAGATTCGGTGATAACCTTCACCGTAGTGTTATTGCCCACTCTTGTGGTTTGCTCCCTAGTCATTACAGGATTCACCGGGCATGAGTTAGGGATTTCCAGGGCTGAGGCTGAGGAATGACCGGTAGGTACATCCTCGCCTTCAGTGTCCTCTGGGTCCCTAAGACCTCCTGGGTGAATTGTACTGATGACTGCCTCTCTAATGCCGAGCTTCTCTCGGAGCCTATTGATTTCTTTGTGGCAAGCCTCATGGTTGGCCTGAACGTATCGCTCCTTTGCCTGGTCGGCCAGGTAGCGAGCCGCTGGCAGTTGCGAGGTCGCCAGAAAGTCTGGCGACCTCCGCCTCTGCCTTGGCTGCCTTCTCTAGTGCCTGTGCGGCAACTTTCTTGGCCTCCTGGGCTGAGCTAGCAAGCCCTGCCTTTTCTAGCATGAGATTCATGCGTTCCGTCCTCATGTGGACCAGCTCGTCCTCCTGTTGCTCCACTAGAGCCTCCACGTCATTTTGATGTCCCTCTTTAAGGGAATCAATCTCTTTACGAGCTATTGCGAGCTCGGTCTCTGTTTTTTCAAGTTTGTCGCAAGCCGTACTAAGCTGCTCTTCTTTGTCCTGCAACTCCTTTCGATGCTCTTCTCTAATGGCCTTAACTTTAGCATCGAAGTTCTGGGAATTTTGCTCTATTTCTTGTTTTAGCCTTTGGATGGTGGCATTGGATTCCTGTAGCGCTAGCAGAAATGCCCATGCACCAGCCCGGTCCTTAGCGGCTGTGCTTCTGTGTTTCTGCTCACAGTACGCTTGATAAGCGTCTCGAGCGGCTTGGAGAGGGTTCTCTTTCTTAAAAGCTTGTGGTGCCCAAGGGTTTAAACCCTTCTTTGTGACCCATTTCTCGAGTCTGGGCAGATCCTCTACTGTGCGGATCTCCGTGGAGGCGGTGGAAGTTGCGTCCGCCATTTTACGGTGTGTTTTTAACCTTCCTAAGTTCCCTAACACTATTTTGCCTCGCGGGCGAGGTGAGCTTGGCTCGGTTACCCTCGTGAACCGTGAGGTTTGGTTTTTGGCAAAGGTGGGGTCCACGCCCTTGCCTCCGATGACCAAAAACGTTAAGATGTGAGATTTTTCGGTGAGGTCTCTGCCTCCACCTCGGCTGTTCTCACCAACCCTTCAATTGGAGTTTTGGATAGTGGGCTTGGCCTAGCTCTCACTTCCTAACTGGATAACTCTCTTAAACCAGTATTTGGGTTTTGGACACCTATCCTGCCGGGATAACCTCTATAAACCCGGGAAGGCTTCTGGAAAACCTCCGACCTGGATCCTTGGAGTAATATACTCCAGCGAGCGGACCTCTTTGCTCACTTTAATGCTACGCTCTGCTGATCAGAGCTGAGAGGGACGGGGAAGTGGGCTTCCAGACGTCTCTGGAGGATTTTTAAGTCTTTGCTGCGGCTCCTCTTTATGGCTGCCTGCGTGGGGTGGTGTGTTGCGGTGCAGTGTGGTGCAATTCCTAACACCTTACACTGTCGTTCTTGGTTCCCACCCGCAAGATAGGCCGAAAGATAGGCTTCGAGATAGCCTGTAGGACTTCGAATGGGAGGGCCCTTGCGTTCGAGTCACCACGGGTTATAGCGGCTAGACCTAGCCGTGGGCTCGGGCGGCTACCCTCACGGTTCCTTAGTGCTTATGGCACAGAACCTCCACCTGAAGGAGAGAAGGGGGAAAAAGCCTCCCACAATAGAGTGCTCACTAGAGCCAAGCGCACAAGAGCTTTCACTCACACGTGTGTGTGCAGTGTTCTGAGCTTTTTCGCTCCCTACTGGAAGTTCACGGCAGTTTCTTCCTTACGTCTGGTTGTCAGGACGAGACACGCGTCGACTCGTGCTCGTTCAGACAAGCAGGACCGATCCCGGACGAGCCCCCACTTCTGTTGGGCGAAATGCTCTCTAGGGGTGAAGCACTTCGCCACAGGTATAATTACTTTGGGATCTTTCGGTCTATGTTTACGGGGAATGGGCTGCCACGGGAACTTCCCAGTAAAGAAGCGAGAAACAAGGCTTCAGAATAATGTTTTGTTTACTCAATAGCAGTTTCACTCAACAAATACAGTTCACACACACATACATTCAAGGTCTAAGAATAAAAGATAGATAAAGCACAATTGCATGAGCAGGTTATCGTTGGTTTCGTTGAGGGCAATATTTACCTCCAAGGCGCGGCTCCTAAAGTCTTCCAGCGAGTGGAGTAGGGTAGGGTAGGAAGTATGGAAGAAGGGACACGCGGTCTAGACCAGCTAGCATACACGTGTATAATTCCAGCGGCCGACTGGAACAAAGCGAGGCAAGGGTTCGGGTACAGGATGGGGGCTTAAGAGGGTAAAAGCAGACAGACAGAGGTCGTGGTTTCCGCAGCAGCAAGGTGGGGGTGTAGTAGAGCTCTCTGAAGCAGCCCAGAGATCGCGTTTTTATAGCGTCTTGGGTGCTGGGCGGAGAAGGCCAGGCGGTATACACCTACTGACCCTCCCAGTTGGCTGTGTCAGTGTCAATTTCAAATCTTATTGGCTACGCTGTCCGTTGGATACCTGAGGGCTGGGCAGAGGAGGCTGGCTGGCAGGCAGATGGTGTCTCCAGGTAGCTGATGGCCCTGGCATTGTTGTGTGTATGGTTCTCCTATTGTCTGGGGTGGGGAAGGCAGTTAATCTCATCATGCAAACGACTTGCAGATGGAAAGTCCTTTGTCTGCTGTATGGCCCTTAATCTGTGTAGGTGACATGCAGCAGGTATGCAATGGAGTCCCTCAGAGCAAAAAGACAGCTTTTTCCTTCCTTCTGGGCTTCTCCCTTGGCATCCATTTTACAGTCTAACAAGCACACAGGCCATGTGGCAACAGCAAACAGTCCGTAACAAAGCCCCATAATGGCGTCGGGGCTAACAGCAGTGAATTCCATATGTTAATCACTCTTTGGGTGAAGAAGTATTTCCTTTTATCTGTTCTAACCCGACTGCTCAGCAATTTCATAGAGTGCCCACGAGTTCTTGTATTGTGAGAAAGGGAGAAAAGTACTTCTTTCTCAACCTGCTCAATCCCATTCATAATAGTATAAACCTCGATCATGTCACCTCTCAGCCGTCGTTTCTCCAAGCTAAAGAGCCCCAAGCCTTTTAACCTTTCTTCATTGGGAAGGTGTTCCAACCCTTTTATCATTCTAGTTGCTCTTCTCTGCACTTTTTCCAATGCTATAATATCCTTTTTGAGATGTGGTGACCAGAACTGTACACAGTATTCCAAATGAGGTCGCACCAATGATTTATACAGGGGCATGATGATACTGGCTGATTTGTTATCAATTCCTTCCTAATAATCCCCAGCATAGCGTTGGCCTTCTTTATTGCAGCTACACATTGTCTAGACATTTTCAGCGAGTTATCCACTACAACTCCAAGATCTCTCTCTTGGTCCGTCTCTGCCAGTTCAGACCCCATCAACGTGTATTTATATTTAGGATTTTTGGCTCCAATGTGCATCACTTTGCACTTGGCCACATTGAACCCCTTCTGCCACGTTGACACCCACTCACCCATCCTCAACAGATCCCTTTGGAGTGCCTCACACTCCTCCCTGGTTTTCACCACCCTGAACAACTTCGTGTCATCTGCAAATTTAGCCACATCACTGCTTACTCTCAATTCCAAATCGTTAATAAACAAGTTAAAAAGCATCGGACCGAGTACTGATCCCTGTGGTACCCCACTGCTTACCACCCTCCACTGAGAAAGTTTCCCATTTATACTCACTCTCTGTTTCCTATTTATAAGCCAGTTTTTGATCCACAAGAGGACTTGTCCTTTTATCCCATGACTATTGAGCTTACTTAGGAGCCTTTGATGAGGAACTGTATCAAAAGCTTTCCGGAAGTCAAGGTAAATAATATCTATTGGGTCCCCCTTGTCCACATGTTTGTTCACTCCTTCAAAAAACACTAACAGGTTAGTGAGACAAGATCTTCCCCTTACAGAACCCATGCTGAGTCTGCCTCAATAGTTTTTGTTCATCAATGTGCCTACTAATTCTTTCCTTAATAACAGTTTCCACCAACTTACCCGGTATCGATGTCAGACTGACTGGCCTGTAATTTCCCGGATCTCTCCTGGAGCCCTTTTTAAAGATGGGAGTGACATTAGCTACCTTCCAGTCCTCAGGAATGGAGGCAGATTTTAAAGAAAGATTACATATTTTTGTCAGGAGATCCACAAGTTCACATTTGAGTTCTTTCAGAACTCTCGGATGAATGCCATCCGGGCCTGGTGTCATGATGCTCTTGAAATTCCTCAGATCTCTCTGGAACTCCTAGACTAGAGCACTGTGACATCATCAACTGGAAATGACATTGTGGCATCACACAAGGTCACTTCCCTAGTATCTGCCCCCCCAAATGTTCCCACTGGTTGCCAGCACTCAGCTGGCAACCCTATTCCGGTGCCAAGGCAATATATGTCTTTTAAACCATACTTTAAATAAGATGTTTTATATTTCCAGCTGTGTTACAGCCTGCTATTGTTTTATGGGTAGCTTTATGCTGTTTTTATGCCCCTGGGCTTGTTTTAATGGCTTGTTGTTTGTACATTATATTGATAATTTATTTTTTATTGTAAGCTGCCTCAAGAAGGACTCTGGAGAGGCAGCACAGAAATCACCTAAATACATATAGATAAATACATAAAGGATTAACTGTAAATGAGCAACCCAGTCCAGTTCCAGAGCTTACAGGGCAGCTTGAACTGGCTATTTTGCTATTTTAATTACCTTTTTCAATTAGACATTTGAATGAATGTAATGGATTATTTACTACATTTATACCCTGCCTTTCCTCCCAACAGGGACCCAAAGTGGCTTACATCATCCTCCTCTTCTCCATTTTATCCTCACAACAATCCTTAAGCTGAGAGTGTGTGAGCAGCCCAAGGCTGCCTCACATGTTTCCATGGCAATGGTGATCTTCGAACATAGGTCCTAATCCGATACTCTACCCACTACACCCTACTTTCTCTTGTCGTTGTCCTGACTATTTCAGGAAAAATGGGTCCTAACTATTTCAGGAGAAAGGTAGGATAGTAATAAATAAAATTTGTGTCATTGACTTGGGTGTGTGAGGTGGAATGGACTTTGACCCTTTAAGGCCACCACACCTTTATTTACATCATCATCATCAGTTTCAAATAACTTAGTTGATAGGAGAGAAGGAAAATAACTTTAAATATTTTTACATTTACCATTTTTCCCCACATTACTTAACAACGTGCTCCCATCAATAAATATATGAAAGAACCACAAAACTATCAGCTTTGGATTCTCTGGAAACACTTAAATTCAAACTAAGAATATTTGATCTATACATCTCTTTTTCCCTCACACTCTTCCAGGATCTTTAAGTGGGCCATTACTGATCTATGTGACACAGATACAACCACCTGCAGAGTCATGAACAAGTTTAATATTCATAACACATCTACTGCAACTGAAAAATTATATATCCCAAGGCCCAAAGGAGGCACAAGGGTACTGACATTTAGCTGCTACATTTCACTCAGATATTGAAAACTGAGAAAAAATGTTTCCACTAACTGACAATGCCAGAATTCAGGGGTTCTTGAATTATGAGCAGCAAGAGCTATCCTTCTCCCTTTGGTGTGATGTCACAACTTCTGGCACTGTTCTTCCACCCTGAGGAGAAACTGGCTCTCTTAGGAGATGACCCTTGAATCCCCAAACAGTGAAGAGGGGCTATATCAGTGACCTTATGTGGAAGCTCCTTGATGACTATCAGGCCCATTGTGGCCACAGATGTTTCTTGAAGAGCAATAAAAGTGGAAGGAGATAGGAAGGTGTAGATAAACATATGGAGCAGAAGTCCACCAGTGGCTATTAGCCACAGGGTATAGATGGGAACTCTCAATCTGGGGCAGGTGATGCACTCTATTCTTGGTGCTGGAGGGGGCAGCAGTGGGAGGGCTTCTGGTGCCCTGGCCCCACTGCTGGACCTCCTGATGGCACCTGGTATATTTTGGCCGCTGTGTGACAGAGTGTTGGACTAGATGGGCCATTGGCCTGATTCAACATTGGCTTCTCTTATGTTCTTATGTTCTTATGTTCTTATGTTCTTAGATGTTTTTAATGAGGCATTAGTGAATTATTTGTTTTGAGCATTTCTGTCCTACTTATTTCCTTTGCTAGGTTTCCCATTTTACACTGTTCTTTCATAGCATTTATTGCCATTTCCATGTCATTTTTACCTTATTTATATGAAAAAAACAGGCATCATTTTTATGGTTATATTTCCAGCAAATTTCATTAACATGACAGTAATGTTGCCAGCCAGCCCCCCCCCAGCCACCAGCAGGGAGTGGGGGGGGGCAAGGTTGCCAGATCTATGTTGGGAAACACCTAGAGATTTGGGGATGAAGCCTAAGGATGGCAGGCACCTCAATGGGGTACACTGGCATAGAGCCCCCTCTCCAAAGCATCTATTTTCTTCAGGGGAATGGATCTCTGTAGTCTGGAGATGAGCTGTAATTCCAGGGGATCCCCAGGTCTCACCTGGAGGCTGGCATCCCTAAACCAGGGTGGGGGGAGAGATGACTGCAGTTTCATCTCCAGCAAGAAGAACTCACATAGGAAACCAAAATATTCAAGCTGAAGTGTTTTTTTCAAGAAATTTGACAGTAAAACTGACATGTGTCCAACTCTCCTGGGATTTTGGAGTCCAAAATCCCTTCTCAGTCATTATGGTTGCCTTGGCAAACCACTGTTTTACATACATTTCTCAACCACCTTACAAGATTGTTACAGAATAATGTGAATTATCAGTTTGGTCAGGTGTAGTGGTTACAGCGTGGTGGACTCTAATCTGGAGAACCGGGTTTGATTCGCCACTCCTGCACATGCAGCTGCTGAGTGACTTTGGGTCAGTCACAAGTTCTCTCAGAGCTGTTCTCCTAGAGCAGTCCTCGAAAGAGCTCTCTCAGCCCCACCTACCTCACAGGGTGTCTGTTGTGGGGAGAGGAAGGGGAGGAGATTGTAAGCCACTCTGAGACTCTGAGTGAAGGGCAGGGTATAAATCCAACTCTTCTTCTTCGTGTGCTACACCAAGGATCTTGGAAGAAAAGAGGGAAACCTAACACTGTGGTGCATATAAATACTTCAGACTGGGATAAAACCTTCCTCTTCTTAAGAAATTATGCAGGTGGAACCAATAATAATAGAAATGGCAAGAGTTGAACCTAGATATCATGATTTAGGTAAAAACATCCCCTCAAGCTTCATTTGAGAGTCAGAGTAAAAAAAATCCTAGTAACCGTAAATAGATAGGAAAGTGGGCATTTTTATCTGCATTTTATAAACGAAAGAACCTTGGGCTAAATGTCTTCACAAAGATTAATTTCACACTTTCTGAGTTTGGAAAGTCAGTGTGGAGGTACACCTGTCTATTCTCCCTTGAAGGATTGGATCTTAAATTATGCAACATTTTTGCGTGGTTGGAGATCAGGGATATGTGCTGATGAACACTACGGCTAGAGCACAAAAAGCCACAGCTTACGCAGGCCTGTGTATACATGTGTGCAAGGAAGTGAAGGGGGATATTAAATCTGTACTTTGTTTCACTAGGTAGCTCAAAAACTATTAAAAAGTTCTTAGACACCTTAAAAGGCATCACTCAGCACCCAGGTTCTTTAGTAACTAGTAATACTGATGAATTATTTGGGAGATGCTGGTGAATGACACAGATTAATTATTCCACTCATGGACGAGGAGGAAGGGCAAGATGGTGGATCTGAGAGTCACCTTCTAGGCCTCAACCAACCCAAGCTACTAGAGCTGTCTTCACTTCACTTACAAACAAGGCTATAAAATATCTCTGAGATATCATGAGAGTTAATGACCTGTGATTTCCCTTGGTTCACTTCTTAATTGGTTTGGGGGAGGAGGAGTATATATTCCAGAGAACTCTGCAAAATTGTGGTCTTTCTGAACTCTTTCTCTAAATAACTCAAACCACCAAGTCTAGGAAAACTCGCTTCTATGCATTCCTGACATCCCCACCCCCAAACAAAGGTAGTTTCCAGGAGGCATTGACCCGGTTCCATGGCAACAATACTGAACTTTGAGGAAAGAAACTAAAGTGTATGCCATAAACACAAGGGTTTCAATGGTGGTAGACGCCATCTCTATGTGTGGCAAGAAGTTACATCCTAGGCCCAAGATTCGGAAACCATTTGAAACTCTCCTAATTGCATGCCATATTCTAAAATGGGTGTTGTGGATTTCTGAAGATCCCTCCAGCCCGCTTTCAAATGTTTTGTGTGTGTGTGTGTAAAGTGCCGTCAAGTCACAGCTGACTTACGGCAACCCAATAGAGTTTTCAAGGCAAAAGAGAAGCAGAGGTGGTTTGCCATTGCCTTCCTCTGCAAAGTCTTCCTTGGTGGTTTCCTATCCAAGTCCCAGCCCTACTTAGCTTCCAAGATCTGATGAGATTGAACTGTGCCATACCATCCCACATCCCCCATGGGAAACTTCCAAAGTATGAAACAGGGCTAACACAGAACATAACTTGCATTTGGAGGCAAGGAGATCACAGTTTAGAAGCAGATGACCAAGAGGAGGAGGAGATTGGATCTATACCCTGCCCTTCACTCAGAGTCTCAGAGCAGCTTACAAACTCCTTTCCCTTCCCATCCCCACAACAGGCACCCTGTGAGGTAGGTGGGACTGAGAGAGCTCTTTCCAGAAGTGACGTTAAGAGAACAGCTCTGAGAGAACTATGGCTTGCCCAAGGTCATTTAGCAGCTGCAAGTGGAGGAGTGGGGAATCAAACCCAGTTCTCCCAGCTTAGAGTCTGCACACTTAACCACTACACCAAACCACTACATCAAACTGGGTAAAGTTTGGTTACTTATCCTAAAACTTATTGGTTTAATAGCTGCTTTTAAATTACTTTGAAATTCTGTGGTTATCTTGCTACTTTTATCATTATATCATTTCAGCTTTTTTAAATCAATGTTGTAATTCATCTCAAATCAAGAAAAAGTCATTAATCCCTTACCCCCAGGTCCTGTTGCCCACTACCACTCCAAGTCACAGTGGGAGAAAAATAAATAAATGTAGCCTTCTGTCTTGGGTTCTTACCTGAAGTTCTTACTGGAAATGACAAAGTGTAGCTCCAGGAATCGCAAGAAACTCTATGGTAAAACCACAGAGGTTCCAGTAATTCCTAGAGCTACCCTTCATCAATTCCAGTTTTCGTTGTTGTTATTGTTGTTGGATAGGATATAGCGCCACATACAATGCCCATTCGAACAATTGGTTATTGCTGTTCATTGCAGTCTTCAAACATGTTCCAGAAAACCCTGAAGTTTTCCAGAGGTTCCTCAATCAGTAATGGCAGGTAAAATCTTTGTAAGATTACTGTCTACCATAACCAGTCTTTCCTTGTCATGCACATTCTAGTAAGGCAGATGGTATAAATGGTGAGGTGATCAGTTTGACAGAGTGCTGTGGGGGAATCACTGAGACAATGGTCCTTTTTGCACTTGAATCTCATCCCTGGTTTTATGAGAGTTCAACTCTCGACACAATACCTTGCATTTATCCCTGGTTATAACAGCATCTGTTTATCCCAGGACAAGTGTGGGGCAAAACTCAATGTAATGTGGAAACAGAAAAATACCCCGAGATAATTACAGGGGTGAACCTGAGTGTAGTC
>JAPDNY010000004.1:20176260-20496260 GCA_029375565.1 Gekko gecko | reverse complement strand
TCTCTTTCTTTCTTTCTTTCTTTCTTTCTTTCTTTCTTTCTTTCTTTCTTTCAACAGACAGAAAGGTAGAAGGGATAGGAAACAGCTCTGGGATGCCCTGGCAGAGTAACAGAGCAGCTGGGTCCCTGCAGCTGGTAACGTGTCAGCCAATCTGTCACCCTGGCAGGATAATAGAAGGGACAGGAGTGCTGGACCATGAGGCAAGGCGAGAGTTCATCACCCCCAAATGAACTTCTGTGGGGCACTTGAGGAACAACACAAAGCACAAGTCAGAGGATGACGAAAGGCAGCATTTGGGTTATGGTGCAAATTTCTAGATGCAGACTTCTACTCGTGTCCATTGCATACTGCATATTTCACTTCAGACCTTATCCATTTCTAGGGGGGGATCCCACCTCTGAACCTACTCAAATACCTCTGAAATCATTTTATATCTCCTCTGAACTAGATCATTGCAGCTTTATTAAAAATGTATACATTCATTCCCTATTTGGGTGGGCAGAGACATTTCATTTCTTTTATGCTGGAAGAACCTTTGACCGAGCAGTCGAATTTGACTGGCTTTCGAGCAAGGGAACCTTTACCTTTACTCCAAGTCTATCATTTGGAGCAGCATCAAAATATAATCAAAATGCCTCCAGCCTCTAATGTTGCCAACAGGCCTGGAGAAAAACTTCTTACCCCTTTAATAGAGGTTTGATGTCTGAAAACAGGGAGGCAAAGTTTTTCATGGCATAGAGGTAAATAATACCGTTATGGTTCTACTTAAAAAATGGGACTTTTTTCCCCCCTTCAGGCCACTAACTACCCTACTTTTGTTTATTTTTTGCTGTCAAGACTCTGCCAGTTTACGGTGATCCCCTCAAGGGGATTTCAAGGCAAAAGACAAACAGAGAGGGTTTGCCATTGCCTGCCTCTGGACAGTTCCGATCTTCCTTGGTGGTCTCCCATCCGAGTCCTAACCAAGGCTGCCCCTGCTTAGCTTCCAACCTTGGACAAGATCAAGCTACCCTATCAGTCTCCCCAAAATGAAGCAAAATTTTGAAATACACCCCCCCCCCAGCAATGCTGTGGTGCAATGTGAGGCCTCGCTCTCCGTCTTATCCGGCCCTTCCTTGAAAAAAGCTCTGGGTTCTCATCTCCTCCATTTTATCCTAACATCCCTGTGAGGTTGTTTAGGCTAAGAGTTACCTAGGAAGTTTCATGGCACACTGGTAATTTGGAACCCCCGGCTCTCCGTGAGAGCCAGTTTGCTGTAGTGGTTAAGTGCATGGACTCTTTGATTCCCCATTCCTCCACTTGCACCTGCTGGATGACCTTGGGCAAGCCATAGTTCTGTCAGAGCTGTTCTCTCAAGGACAGTTCGCTCAGGGCTCTCTCAGCCCCACCTACCTCACAGGGTGTCTGTTGTGGGGAGGGGAAGGGAAAGGAGATTGTAAACCACTCAGAGACTCTGAGTGAAGGGCGGGGTATAAATCCAATCTCTCTCTCTCTTTCTCTCTCTCTCCTCAATGGGTCCAAGGAAAGGAACTGAGACCGAAGCTTTGCAATAAGAAATAATAACTAAAAGTAACTAACAAGTATTTGTTTCTAGATTCTCCTTTTTTAAAAAAACAAAAAATTTGACTCTGGTTGTACTAGTATGCTCTTGTCCCACATGTGTAACTCCTGACCAGTGTTGTGAGTTAACCTGTTTTAGGGCAGTTTTTTTGACAAAATAAAACAAAAAAACCCCTCCAGAACAGCTCTTCTCTTTGAAACATAAATACAAAAGGCCATTTCACTGAGTGCAGAAAAGCAGCCCCCCCAGACACCATGTTTACAAAGAGGGCTGAAAGGTCGGCTCCCTCACAGGCAGAAATCCAAACAGCAATAAAGCTTCGCTCTGTATCTCCCCACCCAAAGTTTGGCACCTCAAGCCAACTTACAGTCAAGATGATATACTGAGCGTCCTCCACAGGACACAGTTTTAATGTGCACCAAACCACCTTGGACAAGGCCTTCCCCAACAGACACTTAAAAGAACATGCTTTTAGAGTCTCTAAGTGCCAACCTCAGCAGATAACTCAGAGGAAAACGTTTTACATGGATTTATTTCCGTCCCACCCTCCTGGCTCTTATCAACACCTTCAATGCTTAAGTCTTGGTCCTGATTTAAACATACAGTGGCCGTTGAGCCAAAAGCAAGGGTCCCTCGGAACTTTGCACTCAAAATGGGTGGGACGTTTTAAACTGGGGATGATTCTGCATTGGCTTTTCCCTCTGTTGTTTTGCCAAACCCACTCCAGAACAGGAAAAGGTGCAGCTAAAAACCACATTCAAATACCCCCAGGACAATTCCATACTGACTGCCCCCAGAATGGCCATAAATCTATGCAGAAGGTACCATAAAACCCGATGGTAAAAGAAAGTGAAAGCAGCATGCAACGCAGAGGGGAATTTCCCCCCCAAGGTGAGTTTGGTATAACAACGGAGGGAAAAGCCAATGCAGAATTGCCCTGGGTCTTCTTGGCTCCTGAAGATCAGCGATATGTGCTTAGTTAGCACTCCAGGTGTCCATAGAAAGGCTCGGAGTTGTGGTTAAAGTATCAGATTTGGAGTCGGGAGATCCAGGTTCAAACCTTCGCTGTGACATGACGTTCGCTGGGGGATCTCAGGCCGATCTCTCTCTCTCTTGCTCTCTCTCTCCCTCCCCCCCTAAATTACAGGCCTGTAGCTATAGTGGGGCATTTTGGGGCTCAGCCCCCCCGATTTCCTACCAAGGCCCCCGGACTTTCCTCCAGCAAAACTGACCCACATCTGCACTTCCTACCACATGCTTTTGTTGTGTTGCAAGCTGCTCTTTGGATCGCTGTCACCTTTGCGTGCCCAGGTTCCCACGGCAGACCACATGATGATGTCGATGAGCCGTGGTGTGAACGGGCTGTGGGACTACCGGATGGGAGTGAATGAGGGTGAATACCTGCCTGCTCCAACTGGCGAGCATGAGTTTCTAAAATTTTATTTTTGATTTTGTGACATCACCCCAAATTACAAAATCCTGGCTACAGGCCTGCTAGATGACCTCCTCCTTATGATGAACCCTCCAGATAGTACCGAACAAAGTGCTGTTTTCCTTATTGCCATTTCACAGATCAGGGACCGAGATCTCTACTACCCAAAATGATGACTAGAAGTGACTCCCGTACATTAAAAGGCCCATCGCCATTATATAAATCAATTCTGAGTTAAGTTATACAGAAAACAGTTTGCTGCACAACAACCCACTCTGCTTTAACATAAACGGCATCGCTTCAACATTTTGCTCTACATACTTATCAACCAGTAAGCATACATCCAACCTATCTGCATGCCACCAGATGTTAACGCAGACTAAGGACTGGCCGTTTGAGCTGGGCCCTTCAAAAAGCAGCATGCGGGAGCTGCGAAATGGGAGAGGAGGTTATGATGAGCACCAGGCACTTCTCAAATCTGCAGTGGGTGCAGTTCCCATTCAGTGCTACTCTGCCATTTGGCTCCCAAGTACCCGGAAGCTTGCTCAGCATACTGCACTTCCAAGCACTCTTAAAGCCCAGATTGCTGGACAGAAATGAAGCGCGTCCAATAAATGCCAGCTTGCCGCCTTTTGAAGAGAGGAGGCTCAAATTTATACTGTTCCTGTTTACCTGAAAAGAGCTGTTGACCTTAAAAACAGGTGCACCTTCCGTAAATCTATTGGTTCAATGTAAAAAAAAATTGTTTGTCTTGGAAGCAAGGAAGTTTTATGTAGTACTCTCAATCCTTCACGTTTCCCAGTTAAGGGGAAAATGCTGTTCACACAAATTACAAAGATGATCTGACTCCAGTGGTGACAAGAGAAAGAAATTTTACTAACAAAAATAGAAGCACATCTTACATGATATATTCATGTAGATACATTTAATTTAACAGATTAACTTCAAAAAGGTTGACTTGCTACAGCTCCAAGCCCAGATAAGAGAGTGAAGGTCCTATATAAGACAAAAGCACAGAATACAAGAAATGGCTAAAGAGGCTCAATATCTAACCAATAAGAGAGTGGAGCCAACAGCCAAGTGTACCTGAGTAAGAGAATTCTCTCCCAGATCTTCTTGCATACAAAGTTACAGTATCCAACAAAATCATACCGTAAAATGTTATAGCTGGAAGGAACTCAAAGGTCATTCAGCCTGACTGCTGCTAATCTGATTGCAGCACCCATAACCCCATACAGGTGAACCTTCAGAATTCTAACCTACAGTACCCAGGTTACTGTGTGCCTTAAGCAGAGACCAGTCCAAACAAGTATGCCAGTTCAAACCTCACCCACATGCATAGAACAGTTCTGCAAAGCAGCTGGCTCAAAAAAAGTGAGCCAAGTATCATGTTTAGAGACTACGAGAGGGTTGGACCCTTGCAGAGAAAAAAAAATCCTTCCTGATGGTAATCACCAAAGCTGTAAGATTCTGGCTCACTGGTGGACTGCCCAAGCATGAAAGGATGTCTTGAAAGATCCTACCAAAAGTTAAGACTTGAATCCAGCCATGCATTCATTCACTATACTTTCTACCAGTTGACCAGAACTTCCTTGACTTCCTCCTCCCACTGTAGCTCAAATCTACATTTCTCCACATGTTGCTTCTGGAAGGCCAACAAACCCCCTAAAAATAGCCTGGAGAAGGCATTCAGAGGTACGAAACTGAAAAAGGGAAAGCAACGAAAATGTCCCTTTTCTGTTCGCAGAAATCCTCCCACGGATTCAAGCCTATGAGCCAGCCTTCATATATTTACAAGCCACGTACACTTGCTTATCCCAGTCTCCAAGGTAAAAATGTAACTCCCCGTTAGCAGCAATCCTACTCAGCATCTTGACTGTACCACCTGTACAGTTTCTAGGACAACCTACCATGCGTCTCACGCTCAACACAGTATAGTGTGATAGGTCATTATTATTCACATATGGCACACAGGTGTGTGAAACAGAACAACAGTGGCTTTCCCTACATTACTAATTTGGACAAACCATTGCTGCCAATAACATTAGATCTAGCAGCAGCAACACATGTAATACTGGGCAATTTGGCAATTCTGCATCTAGCATTCGCGCCACATTTTCTCAATTGGGAGGAAAAAGTGCAGCTCAAAACCACATTCCAATACCTTGGGCCAACATAGGGTTGCCAGACCCTGTGGTTTGGCAGAAGTTACCCGCTTTTGGGGGGGTTCAACCCACCACCGGCCAGCTGGCTGGTGAGGGAAGCCCCGCCCCCAAGCCCATTAAAGGGAACCCTTTAAGTACAGGCAGCAAGTGGGAAAGGGCCCCCCCACATGGCCCATCTCTGAACGGCAGTGCTGCTCGGAGATTGGGCAGGCCGGACCATCCCCAAGGGGGTGGGGCTTGGAGCCAGGATGGCCCCAATGTGACAACATCATGTTGGGGAAGCCACCCAAAGTCCTCCACTGGGGACGAAGATGGACCTAGCAACCCTAGGCCAACACTGTACTGACTGCAAAGTCACCCCTGAACATCCATAAAACAAACATAAATCTATGCAGAAGGTACCATAAAATCTGATGATCAAAGGAAGTGAAAGCAGCGTGCAATGCAGAGGGGAATTTCTGTTCCAATGTAGGTTTGCTAAAACAACGGAGGGAAAAGCCAATGCAGAGTTAGCCACTGTGAGCTAGTCCATGAGGCAACCACAGAGCCAGTCGCCATGTTTTGTGTCTCACGGTGGGTCTTGCAGCAATGTCATCTTTCAAGGAAGCCTTTTTGGGAAAAATCAGGGAGCCAAAAGAATGAAAGCAATTATGTCCATGCCAGGCTAGAAGACAAAGACCCGACTCCCCGGGTTCAGAAGGAAGGAGCCCCCCCACATCAGCACATACTTGCAACTGGGAGTGGCTGTGGCTCAGTGGTAGAACATCTTGCATGCAGAAGGTCCCGGGTTCAATCCCTGGCATCTCCAGTTAAAAAAGGACCAGTCCACAGATGATGTGAAAGACTTCAGCCTGAGACCCTGGAAGGCCACTGCTAGTCTGAGTAAACTGACTGTGATGGACGAGTGATCTGATTCAGTATATGGCAGCTTCATGAGTCACTGAGTAAGACTGGCAAGAGTAGTCACAGCCAGTGTGGGGCACTAGCTAGCCTATCAGACTAGGGCTGTGGAGAGATCTAATAAGGCACAATATTTATATGGTGCTTTCAGAATTCCAGGCATTTTACGCCTTTTACTTTATTGTACTTCTGAGCCCTTACTGGGCTCTCTCTCTCTCTGTCTCTCTCTCGGCATGGCCTACTACACAGGGTTCTTGTGACAATAAAACGGAGAATCATGAAGACTGCCCCAAGCACCAAGGAGGAGAAGTAGTAGTGGTAGTAGTGGAGGAGGAGGAGGAGATTGGATTTGTAGCCCACGCTTCACTCAGTGTCTCAGAGTGGCTTATAATCTCCTTCCCTTCCTCTCCCCACAACAGACACCCTGTGAGGTATGGATAAAATGCACCAGAAAAGGTGAGCTAAAAATGCACCAGAAAGAAGTAATCGCACCATCTCAGACCAGGAGTTCCACAGAATTGCCTTTTCTACTAAAACATACAATTAATTGGTCAAAGTGGTATGCATAATCTAATTAGGACTCATTCCTGAAGACATCTGAGAGGTTCCTTTCAAAGAGACTTGCATCAAAGCATGTTTGGTGGCAAGATCTCACAATTTTTCTGTCAGGTGAGGAGAGGCGTTATTTTGTAGACCTCTTTGTGAAGCAAGGAGACCAAAAACCCCCCAAAAACCTCTCACAAAGATTTGCATTCTTCTTGCAAAGCAAGTGTGAGCTATTAATGGGCAGTTAACCATCATGTCTGTGCCCCCAGAGGGGGAGATCGAGAAAGCGGGAGAGGTATTATTCCTGACGCTGTGCCTCTGTGGCTAAAAGGAACACACAGAATGCCTTTGACCTCATTATTCCTTAACTCCAGAAGTGAACTGGCCAAAGGAATCTAATTTAAAGGGGCGGGGGAGAGACTGAAAGAACCACTTTGAAAACAGAAGGCTTCTCTTGAATAAGACAAGAGGGGGGGGAAATCACCAGAGATACTCTCCTTTTCATTGTGCCCTATTGTTCCTAGCAAACTAAGCACGGGGCCGGGCAGGGTATGAAAGTATTAAGGGGAAAAAATGTGGAAGAAAACTTGAATTTAAAGAGAGGGGTTTAATTAAAAAAAAGAAAAGCTCAGCTCCCAAGGTCTGTAGCTGAGATTTAATCTGATTAAAAAATAATAATAGGAAGTTCTCATTAGAGTAAGAGTGACTTAACTGATTCATAAGAATGTCTAAATGGCAAGCGGCCATTTCTCAAACTGCCGGCTGTTCCATGGTAAGGCCTTAAAAGGGAAGGACTTGTCTGCCTGCCGCTGGGGCTCTAACCTGTGGTGTTAACGGAGCCGTGCCTTTTTGTTTGATGCTCTCCCATATTCCGATAAAGGAGTACATCAGGCTACCTCTACAGCAACTCCAGACGTCACTGAAGTATCTCTAAGGGAATTCAGTCTCACCAAAAGCATTCAGATGGATGTTACTAGGTATGTATTCAGCAACCAAAATGTAAATAATGAAGGGTTTTTTAAAAAACTGTTCCAGGAACAGCTGAAGTGGTGTCTAAATTGTGCAAATTAAAACATAATTGCATACTTCCTTCATTTTCTTCCTCCCCCTGGCTTGATCTACTGGAGCATTTCCATGTAACAGGAAGATTTCTGGTGCATCCAAAAAAAGCCCACCGAGAAATCTTTCTGTCCATGGAAGACTTTTGGTTGATCCGAGCCCAATATTAGGAAGAAAAATTAGTACTGAACCATACAGGCATCAAAGCACTATCCTGTGACCGCTGGAAACCCAAGCTCCATTTTTAAGACAATGGATGGTGAGATCTCCAAAAGGGAAAAGATTTATTTTTGAAAAACAAAAAATCTGTTTTACATTCTTGTCCTACTTTTCCTGTACAGAACGCAATTTGGAATACGTCATTGTCTGTCCTTCCCCCTGTTTCACCCTTGCTATAACCCTTAAAGGTAGGTTAGGCTCAGGCCCATAGCTAGGGGTTTCTTTTTCCGGGGGGCTTTAAGATTTTTGAGGGGACTTGGGTCTAACGTCCTACAGCTGTCACCCACCCAAGTGAGCCAATGGGGAGGAGAAGGAGGAGGAAGGACCCCCGCCTTCAGAATTCTCCCAGACTCACAGGCTACTCACCTGCAAGACAGCCTTAGAAACTGTCTTGCCTTTTGCAAAATGTGCCTGCCCAGGTTTCCCATGGGCTCTTCTTGTCTGGGGCGCCTTTCCACCGGGGCCTGGCCTCTGCAAAGCACACTTTGGGCATAGCTCTCAAGGTGGGAGTTTCTGTCTCCAGTTTCCAAGCTCAACTGCAGGTCAAGACAGAAGAAACAAGGCCCTTCTCTCTGCCGCCGACTCCAGGCTATGCTATAGGCACACGGCTCGTCGGGGGAGCACGCACCTTTAAAAAAAAATGTTTTTAA
This sequence comes from Gekko gecko, assembly GCA_029375565.1. Taxonomy (NCBI): domain Eukaryota; kingdom Metazoa; phylum Chordata; class Lepidosauria; order Squamata; family Gekkonidae; genus Gekko; species Gekko gecko. The sequence continues at coordinate 20,487,728 of JAPDNY010000004.1, read as the reverse complement.
AAGGCCAAAAAAAGGTTTTGAAGGGGAAATCTTGTGAAGCTGTCCCTTTAAGAAAGGGGGTGGGGCCCTGAATAGCCCCACCGTAGCTACAGACCAGGTTAGGGGAAGATTATGGGCCAATCTCACCGTGAAAGCTTCATGCCAGCGTGAGGAGTTGAACCCAGATCTTCTAGATCCCACCCTGACACATGAAACATAGCGTCATTCAGAAGAGTCATAAGGCAATGTGGCTTCTGCTTCGGGGAATGGCCTGCCTGTGGAGGTCAGGAACAGGGATGGGCATAAACCCAAAAATTCCAGTTCAGGCCAGTCCTGGACCAAATCCCGAACCGAACTGAGCGAAAAATACCCAAACCAAGCCAGCCAGTTTGGGTTCCCCTTTCTCTGGGCTGCAGTGAGAGGGGGATCACCTTGCAACAGTTTTCTAAGCCAACTGCACACTCCTAAGATTCTTCCAAAAGTCATCATTCCTATCGCAGTTAAGATGGAATGCTCCCTCCCCAGGTCAGGATTTCCAGGAACCTGCCCCCTATTGGCCAGAAGGGGAAGTGGAAACAAAGTTATGATTTAATGTCAAGCTTGAACCGTTAAGGAAAACATATAATTAAAAACTTAATGTCAAACTTGTGAAAACTTGGATTAAGAGGTCATGTTCCCTCCAAGATCCTGCTCCTGGCTTCCATGACACAGTTCTCAAGTATTCTGCCCATGCTTTTCATGCTATTGTCTCTTTCAGCTGATTTTCGGTAGCCACACGTGCATTTTTTACATTATTATTCATAGTGTGCAAGAATATTATACCGTTATTACAGCCATCTCTGCAGGATGAATTTATTGGAAGATCAATATCCCTGCCTAACATTAAAAGGTCACACAGCCGGCCACAAATCTTTGCTTCGTTAGAATTCAAATCCTAAAACATCTTAGGGAGATGTTACACTCTAAATAATTACTAGAGATGTGCTTTATAGGAGGAGTCCTCGCCACCATGACCCTATCTAATTATTTCTTTATTTACAATTTCCGTTTCTATACCGCCCCTCCCTGAGTTCGCAGGGCTCCGAGCTGCTGACAACAACAAAAATACAATATAAAACCAGCCAATAAAACAGTCAAGTTAAAATTAAAGAACATCAGATGGTGCCAAAATAAATACCGTATTGCATTACTGTCCCGCAAGTGGGAAAAAGCAAAAGGGGGGAGGGATGCCAGATAAGGTGGTAACCACAGCTGTCATCAACTAAAAGCGTTCTTATAGTGTGTGACTTTTCTCCTTTTTATAGTTCACCATTCTTGCACTGAAATGGCTCAGGGAACCAAATCTATCTGTCCGATCACACTGTTACCATGTCCTTCCTCAAAGAAACACCAGGCAGAGTAAACAGAAGACAGAGGAAATTGCCTTATACTGACCTAGACCACTGTTCCATCAAGGTCAGTAGCCGTCTTCTCAGACTGACAACAGCTCTCCAGGGTCCCTGGAAGGGATGCTTCACATCACCTACTTACCTGGTCCTTTTCACCAGAGATGCCAAAGATAGATAGATAGACAGACAGACAGTCAGATAGAAAGATGGAGGAGGAGGAGGAGGAGGAGGAGGAGGAGGAGGAGATTGGATTTATACCCCGCCCTTCACTCGGAGTCTCAGAGTGGCTTACAAACTCCTTTCCCTTCCCCTCCCCACAACAGACACCCTGTGAGGCAGGTGGGACTGAGAGAGCTCTGAGAGAACTGTCCTTCAGAGAAAAGCTCTGACAGAACTATGGCTTGCCCAAGGTCATCCAACAGGCGCAAGTGGAGGAGTGGGGAATCAAACCCGCTTCTCCCAGATTAGAGTCCGTGCACTTAGCCACTACACTGAACTGGCTCCAGGGACCAGGGACATTCTGCCCAGCATGCAGATGCTCTGCCAATGAGCCACAGCCCCTTCCCAAACATCTTCCTCTCCTCATCCACTTATCCTGACAATGCCCCTGTGAGGTCAGTTTGACTAAAAGCTAGTGACTGGCCCAAGATCACACACTGAGTTTCCTAGGAGAGTGAGGATTTGAACCTTGGCCTCCCCAGCCCCATTCCAGCGCTCTAATCATTATCCATCACTGTCTAGAGGTGTAGGTCTGTTTTAGTGAATCCCTAAAGTTCTTAAGGTACTTTAGAGTGCTGCAGGCTTGGCTGAACATACTTTACATTTATTTATTGAGTCCATTTTTATCCCCTCCTTCCTCCAAGGATCTGAAGACAGTATTCACTGGGCTCTCCACCTCTGTTTCATCCTCAAAACAACCCAGTGAAACAGACAGGGTCAGGTTGAAAGTGTGTGACTGGCCCAGCAGGCTTATAATAATACTTGTGCAGTTCAAAGTCCAGGAACAAAGGACCTCTGCCCCCAGGCTCTTAAAACCAGGCAGCTCACCTCTCTCCTACTTCCTCTCAAGCTCAGACCTTTCTAACTCTCGTACTGGGTTCGGGTCCTCCTTGATCTACCTCTGTTGTCTCCTGTTTCTTTTCTGGGCCATTTCTTCATATCTTTCTGAAACCAGACATCTTGTAGTCAGTATTGTCTCTGTCTTCACCTCCAGTCCTAGGTGGGGCATTAACCATAGTATGCCGAAACACATCCCCAGTCCACCATTGTTCCATCCTTCTATGTGCTCCAGTAAGCCTATCGATGACATGGACAATGCCCATTGATTAACCTGCACAAGGTAACCACATACATGTATCAGGAAATTCGGACGCTTTTTGTTTTGTCCGTGGTCACAACATGGTAGCAGAATGGAAGGAAGGCTTTGGATCAAGGGGCTTTTTGTCCTTTAGCAATTTCTTAAGGTCATCCTACACTCGTTGTAGATTTTCCGGGTCGTGTGGCCGTGGTCTTGGCATTGTAGGACCTGACGTTTTGCCAGCAGCTGTGACTGGCATCCTCAGAGGTATAACACAGAAAGATGGAGTACTCTCTATGTCCCAGTGAGTCCCACACAGTTGCAAAGTGAATTGGCCTCCCTTTCAGGTGTTATACCCAGGGAAGGGTTCTCAAATTCATTCGCTAACAATGACATCTTAAGCGAAGCTGGAGGCTTCTAAGTCCTTTGAAAGGTGTAACTCTGTGTAGCACTGCAGATCTTCCACGCAAAGAGATTTTTGTACTCTTTCTTCACCCAAGCTATAAATAAACCCTTAATGAGCTGTAATATCTCATTGATTAGTAAATGGGAAAAAAAAACCTTGTTGCCAAATCAGGATACAAGCAGCAACATACTCAATTTTACAGTACTTAGAACCTTTTCAGAAGACAATATGTATAACAACTATAATAATATTCAGCATTTATGTAGCACATCAAAATAAAATTTGTTCAAATCACCACAATTAGATCAGTATCAGATGGAAGACAAAGGGCTCGAACTGATTTGACAAAGCTCACCTATCCCCATCCATCTGTAAAAATGCAAACTGCAGCCTCAATTTCCCTCGGGGCTGTGCAGCAGAGAAGGTTTAACCCTTTAAACTCCACCCATTTTCTGACGAAGTGAGCAGTGACTACGAAAGCTCATATCCTGCCAAAAATGTTGTTAGTCTTTAAGGTGCCACTGGACTCTCTCGCTCTTTTCTACAGCTACAGACAGACTAACATGGCTACCCATCTTGATCTACACCCATTTTCAATAATCAAAAACGGCTTCCCACTTATTAGCATTTGAAAATTAAAAGATGTACTCTTTAAAACTACACTTCTTTTTTCCATGACCTGGATAGCCCAGGCGAGCCTGATCTCCTCAGATCTCGGAAGCAAAGCAGAGCCGACCTTGGCAAGTCCTTGGAAGGGCAACATCCAAGGAATACCAGGGCCAGGATGCAGAGGCAGGTTATCAAGCCATCTCTCTGAAAATGTCCAAAACCCCACTAGGGGTCCCAGAAGTCACCATGACTTCCAGGCTCACAAACACCCCCCCACACACACACACACACAAATTCTCTCTCGCTCGCTCTCTATACACACACAGAGAGAGTTCTTTTTTCCTTATTTAAAATGCTAACCACAAAGCAGGGAGCTCAGATTCAAAGAGCAAACCCAAGAGGTGGTTAAAGGTTAACCCCTGCCCTTTCCACAGGGCAGATCAAGGCCACACAAAACTGCAGCTGGCAGACAGCAATGCACACTCTTCCTCACATCTGTTTGAGCACTCTTGCCTAAACTCTGCACAGTGAATCTGAGTACATCCCTGATCCGTAACGAAATCTCAGCCACTACGCTAAAAGGTTCTCAGCTGGAAATGGAAGGCGCTGCCACGATTTTTTTCTCTCTCTCTCCATCTATCACATTTTAATCCCGCCCTCCTTTCAAGGAGCCCAAGGTGGCACGCGTATGTCTCCCTTGCTTCCAAGAAATAACTTCTGAACTTGCATAAGAGTGTCAAAACGCACGTTCACCACTTCTGCAAAGTTTATGGCTATAGCGAAAAACCGGGCTCAGTCAGAAAGTTCTTACTGCATGCTACACAGGAACTGGGGCACAAGCGTAAGACTTGCCTTAATGTGATGTACGGAAATATAGACACGGTTCCTACCAGGATGGGGGCGGGGGTGGGTGGGAAGGAAGCTTTCATCCTTCTTATTTTGCATTCGGGAGAGATCACTTCCGAAAAGTCTGTCTGGAGGGGGAAGCTTACTGATCTAAGCCTCAGCTACCCAATCCTGTCTGCCACAGTTTCAAATCCCAGTTGGATCGCCCGAGCCCTTCATCCTTTGTGGGGCAGAGCAGCAATACACATGAAGTTCTCTATGTCACACGGGGCGGGGGGGGAGCAAACTAGGCCAGAAGCAGCAGGAATATCCTTACTGATCTCTTGACAGCCACAATGACTGCAAGCAACCCTTGCCATCAAGGGAAATACAAGTTCTCTGCACAAAATGTCTTCTTGCGGGTTGGCAAGCGTCATTGCCCATCACACAGCTTGCCCCCTATTCCCAACTGCATCTTGATCATAATCAACTCTCTCCAATCCTACCAACCCTCAACCCCTTCCTGTAACCTCATATTTTACTACTTTACTGTGATTAAAATGTGGAATTCGCTGCTGGAGGATGTAGTGATGGCCACAGGAATAAACAGCTTTTAAAAGGGGATTAGATAGATCCATGCAGGATAAATCTATCAAGGGTTACTGGCCATGGTGGCTGAGGAGAACCTCCACATTCAGAGGCACTGATCCCCTGAATCCCAGTGCCAGGAGGCAACATCAGGGGAAGGCCTCAGCCTCTATGCCCTGTTGTTGGACCTCTAGAGGAATGGGCTGCCCACTGTGTGAGACGGGATGCTGGACCAGATGGGACCACAGGTCTGATCCAGCAAGGCCCTTCTTATTTCTTCAAACCACACTGGCTGTCACAGTTCTCACTCACTGTTTACGACGACGAATACGCTACCACAAATTCATCTTAACACTTCAAACTTTCATCTCACCGGACGTCAATTCCAGCACTTTGTAGCAAAGACTTTCACACACTCAGCTAAGTTGTTCCAAGTATCAAGTAATCAAATCATAAGAGATCACGGTTGGGTGCAGATATAATGCTTCCAACAGATAACCATGATTAAGAGATCAAGAATGCACACACACACACCCCGTTTCCTTCACCATATGAATTCCCCACCACCACCCTGATAGGCATAAATCGCACAAGCCTTAATGCTACAAGGTACCTTGATTAATTAAATGATCCCACCCAAGTGCATCACATGTCATTAAACCAAAACAACGCAAAGGGCAAACAGATTTTGCCATTCACTGGCGTTTTGGGCTGCTTGCCCCATTTTGAATCCCCTATTAATTGCTTCTTCTCTGAGGCAGCTCAGGCCTCCGCTCTCCTCTGGTAAGCCAACGAAACCCTTACGTCCCCCTTCAGAGGCCAATGTCATAATAGCTCCCAGCTGCTGAATTAATTCAATTAATTCTTCCTTCTTTTGTGCCAGTCAAAGACACTTCCGTGAGTTTTCTCCGGCTAAACTGAAACATACCTCAAAAAGATAGAAAAAGAAAAAAGAAACCCCCCCACCACCAGAGGTTTGCCATTCAAGACTAGATCACTCAAGGAACTAAAGGTGATCCTGCAGGATATAGACTCTGAAATTCACAAAATAAGGCCCTAAGTAATCAATAGGACACCACACGGCTTAGTCATAAACAGGGCTGCCAGCTCTGGGTTCAGAAATACCTGAAGATTTGAGGGTGGGGCCTGGGAGGGCAGGGTTTAGGGAGGGGAGGGACCTTGCTAGGCTATGATGTCCGTCCGCTTCCAAAGCAGCCATTTTCTCCAGAAGAAGTGGAACAAATGAGGTAGGTAGGTAGGTAGGTAGGTAGGTAGGTAGGTAGGTAGGTAGGTAGATAGATAGATAGATAGATAGATAGATAGATAGATAGATAGATAGTTGGATTTTGGATGGATGGACAGATAGATGATAGAAGGATGGATAGATCGATTTGATTTATTTGTTTGTCAGATTTATACCCTGCCCTCCCAGCCGAAGCCAGGCAGCTTACATAAAAGAATAAAAACACACAAGTAAGTAATTTAAACAATCCTAAAACCATATAAAACACTCCAACATTAAAAGGTGATAGACATTAAATAATACTAATAAATTAATATAATTAGATTATTAGATGACGGCGGCCAACCTTCAGTGGTCTATCCTAGTGGTCGGCCCATAGATGGCTAGATGATTGGTAGATAGATGATGGATGGATGGATGGATGGATGGATGGATGGATGGATATTTATGCAGCCTGGAGACCAGTTGTAATTCTGGAGATCTCCAGGTCCATCTGGAGGACAGCAGCTTACAGAAGAACGTAAGAAGAACCCTACTGGATCAGACCAGCAGTCCCTCTAGTACAGCATCCTGTCTCACACAGCGGCCAATTAGTAACTGTAGAGGGCCATCAACAGGGTGTAGCAACCAAGGCCTTCTCCTGACACTGGTATGGAGAGGTTCACTTTATTTGAATGGGGAGGTTCCTTTTAGTCATCAAGACTAGCAGCCACTGACAGACGTATCCTCCATAAATCTGTCTAATCCCCTTTTAAAGCTATGCTTGCAGCGATCACGACATTCTCCGACAGCAAATTCTGCATTTTAATCCCTCGTCCTGAAAAGGAGTATTTCCTTTTGCCCGTCCTGACTCTACTGGCTATCAGCTTCACTAGATGCCCCAGAGCCAAATCCGTAGTTAATGTACTACCGTGTGAACCCCTCTTCAGAGGACATCCGTAGGAGGACAGCAACGCTCACAGGGGAGGAACGGGAATGCTGGCCATATCCACCATCTGGACCCAAGAGCTGGAATGTGAGCCACGCACCTACATAAGTACGTGTTGTACAAAAGCTCTGTCACCAGGATCCAGAATGTTGCGTCTTCCAACGTTCCCAAAACAGGCACAGGAGCCTGGGAGCCTATACACACGCACTTTGTAGGCACACTGGTAGCATGCTCATGTTTCTGCAATCAACCGGGGGCAGGGGGCATCATGTTCACTCATGCTCCCCCTCTGAGGATGTCTGGAGAAAGACCGCAGCACTTGCTGAGGTGCGGAAGGAATGAAAATGCTTGCACGGTAGCCACAAGCCCACACACATGCCCTTTGTAGGTTCGCGGGCGCTATACTCCCGGTCCTGAGGTCACAAGGGGAAGGGCCGTCATGCTCTCTCTTCTGCACACAGCCCAAATCTTCGCTGCTCCAGAATAGCAATTCAGTTTTGCAGCTGCTGCTTATCGAGTAACACAGGATTCTTCATGGGGCCGGCAAAGAACTCCACGTAACTCCAAAGCTGCCCCGGTCTCAAATCCCGGGATGCATTTATGACCTCCCCATTCCTCTGGGATCAGCACGGCAGCAACTGTACAGCGAAGGCATTAAGGCAGGCACATGGTCTCGCTTCTGGTTTCCAGGAGAGACCAGCTAGGCAGAGGCGGCAACAGAATGCAAAATTCCAAGCCTTTCGCTGGGGGTGGATGGGGGAGGGGAGCGAGGTGGACCAGTTCCCCGCAGCAAATCTGGCTCATGGTTCCTCTTTAATTGTCTGCTCTGTACACTTCACATTCATTTTGCATGGTAGAGAGGAAATCAATGCTCTGTATTTTTAGGAAGGGATTTCCCCCCCCCCTCCTCCTTCCCTTTGCCTTCTTTAGGACTCTGCCGCCGCAAACTCTATTAACATTATGTCAGGGAACATCAAAGCTATTTGCAGATCAATCCAACAAGAAAAAAACCTGCTCAAAGTGAACTGAAATCAGTCTGGCTCGCTTGCGGGGAGGGGGGTGGGGATAGAAAATCAGCTTTAAATATCTGTCTTAACCAAAGCAGGTTCACGGATCTATTCATTAAAATCCCCCATTCTTTTCTTTTCTCTCTTTTTTTAATGCACTTCTGCCAAATTTTTATTCACATGCATTTTTGTGTAAACTCAAGCACTGGTATGCAAAAGAAAAGGGGGGAAGGTAATTTGAATTCAGGACACTACCAAAGGGGCTAAGGAGAAAAGACACTCTAACTGTGACACTCCATTGGACCGTGTCACTTATGGCTTTTCAAAAATTCCAATTCATTTTGTTCCGGCACAAAATTCTAACTGTTGACCCCCCCCCCCCAAACCCCACACAAATCTCTTCTAATTCACCTACTTCAGTGTCCTGAATTATTCCGCTAATATGCTCCAAGAGGCGGCTATTTCAGATACAGCAATTTCTCCACCTTAGAGAATGCAGGGGCCAGGGGAGCCACACTTTAGATTCCATTTCCAGCCTCCTCACATATAAAAGACTCTATAATCAAAGTCGCTTGAGTCTTAATTTCTCCCCTTTTCCAAATAAGACTAAGAGACAGAAACTAAAAAAAAAAAACCCATCACCCTCTGTCTCAAAACACATCAGAGCTAACTCAAATGTTCAAGGATGAAGGCCGCCTCCCCGCCCCCCCAAATACAAATCATCCCTATCTTCAAAGAACAAAATTGTAGGTCAGATTCCTTCCTCTTAAGAAAAGGGTGAATTTTAAGCTATGTTTCAAAATGGTAATCAGTACCATTCTGGAACCTACTGCAACTTGGCTTCCGAGCGTGCCTGAGGAAATATGTAAAGTATTAATCGGATATGGGTAGCTGGGGCGGTGGGAGAGGAGGCTTAGACTTGCACACGTGGCAGCTGACAGAGCAGAATATAGAAGAACAAGAGGCATGGGGAGGGGTCAACAAATGATATGACTGGGGCATGCCATACTTCCACCGGGGGAGGGGGGGGGGGCGCACCACTTGTACAGGTCACCGAATTCAAATGGAACTGAATATTCACTTCTGAATATGTTGAGGTTCTGAGAGGCCCATATGATCCTGGCCTGACCTGGGTAGCCCAGGGTAGCCCGAGCCTGTCAGAACTCGGAAGCTAAGCAGGGTCAGCCCTGGACAGTATTTGGATGGGAGGCCACCAAGGAAGGTCAGGGTTGCTACACAGGAGTAAGCAATGGAAAACCACTCCCGAATGTCTTTTACTTTGGAAACCATACAGAGTTGCCATGAGTTGGCTGCACCTAGCCAGTCAGGAACCATGTTCTGAACACGACGATGCCACAGTGCAATGTAGCCAATCAGAGACATCTGTGTGACGAAGGCACTGATGCACAGAGAAACGACACAGGCTTACCTGTGGAAAAGAAATGCATCCTTGAGGCTGAGGAAACCAGGGCATGTACTCACACACAGAAGTCAAACAACCTTTTTCCATGGCACCCTGTAAAATTACTAGAAGGGAAGGAGGTTCAAAGGAGACAAAAGTGCTTCGAAAAAGTATGCCCCATTTCAGATCAGCCCTTTGCGGAGTTCAGTTTTCTAAGAATCTCAGCTTGACTGTACTATTTTTATTTATTTCCCGTACTGCATAGTGCAAAATGATGCGCTCAAACAGCAGGAGACATCCGATAAATAATGGAATAAGACCAAGATTACAAAAATTAGAAACAATGCACAACAACAAAAGGATCGATACAAAAAAAAATTGAATAGTACATACAATACACAAACCCCAGTGAATATTCTCCATTAATTGCAATTACTATGGTAGTTACTCAAAAGAGATTATCAGGCACACATCTCTTGTGTGCATACTGAGAGGAGTTGATATGGGGTGTTAATGTTTTTAATGCACTGAGATTGATCCAGAATCATCCTCCATTCGCTTTCTCTTCTTTGGGCAAATTATGCAGATTTTCAGCACGGTCACTTTAGATCAGGAAAAAGCCAATTGTGGAAGGCACTGATTGGATATGCCCTGTGAAGTTATCAACCTATCCCTCAAGTCCTTCCAATCTTTCAAGGGATTATATTTTTAAGATGAAAAGTGAACATAACCAAGGGGCCGTGGCTCAGCAGTAGAGCATCTGCTTGGCATGCAGAAGGTCCCAGGTTCCATCCCCGGTATCTCCAGTTAAAAGACCTGGCAGTAGGTGATGCGGAAGACCTCAGCCTGAGAGCTCTGGAGTGCTGCCGCCAGTCTGAGTAGATGTTACTGACTTTGATGTACCAAGAGTTTGATTCAGTGTAAGGCAGTTTCATGTGTTCAGGTGTACAGGCACAGCTTTTAAAATGGGGAAAGGTTTACATGGTGACTTAAATATGACAGAAGACGCAAAACTGGTGAATGAACCAGAGTTTGACTTAATGGAATATATGTCTGTCGTGCAAATTACAAAGCCGAGTTCATACCATGAGTGAAGGACTTACTGTGTCTTCCCCCTCTCCAAATTGGCATTCCCAGAATCCTTGACAGAGCTCAGGCACCCATCCACACAGCTACTTTGCAACCCCTTCACTTCCTTGTCGTACCTAGAAAACATAGCTGAAGGGCCGCCTCTCCCTACGTGTTTCTATGCAACAGCCACATTCGACCCAACAAGGTCTATTGTTAGTTACCCCTTTATCTAAGGTGGTGATGATCCCCAGTATGCTGTCCAGGAGACATAACTTTTGTGTCGACAGGGAGGGCCAATTTGGAATCTGCTGTCTCCATCACAGGAGGATGCCTGGCTTGGAATCTCCCAGCATTCTCTAAACAGACCCAGCCTCCAAAGCACCCATTTGTGTTTGGCTAGGCCCACCATTTTGTCCTTGGCCGGTAGCCATTTTGTGCTGGGTACCTGTTCTCAAAATTCCAGCACGCCCACAGAGTCAACAAAGTCGGAGATCCTCAATCTAAGGCAAGTCCAGCTACTGTCTGGACTCAAGTTTTATCAATGGCTGCCCCATGCCTGTGGAACAGCCTCCCAGAAGAGGCCAAGGGACTGATCTCCAGACTACATAGATTAGTTCTCCTGGAGAAAATGAGGAATTTAAGAGTTAACTCTAAGGCATTATACCCTGCAGAGGTGGTCCCTCCCCAAACCCTAGCATCCACCCCCAATCCTTAGAAACTTCCCAACATGGAGTTGACAAACCTATCTACTACCTGATTCTTCAATCACAAATGTTGGGAATTGAACCTGGGCTCTCCTACCTGCAAAGGATGTGTCCAACCACGGAACCACTACCACCACCACCACTGCCGCCCCAAGAGTTTCTCATGTCTACATTAATGTCACTCGTATTGCTCAGTTCCCCTTATTTCCTCAGAACTTGGGAGTGCAAGAAGAACTTTGGAAAGCAGGGTTTCTTTTCACAAAGGAGACACATTTCCTGTTCTTTCCCCCGCCCCAGCTCCAGAGTCAGTTATACATCATGGATTTGATAGCACAACAGTCCTCACAAAACGCTCTTGGGGGCGGGGAGACCTCTCAGAGAAATCCTTTTATAGACTCAACGACAGCTGCCGTATAGTCAGAAATATGCCACTATATATACATAGGGTTATATATTGTCATCTTCACCCAGGAGAAAAGGCGTCATCTACAACAGATGCTAATTCTGTTCCGCACTGTGCCACTGCCTTTAATATGTGTGAACACGCACGCACCTTGTAAGCTCTCTGGGCAAAATTTCTGGCAACCAACTCTGACTGAGAAAAATCAATCTGATTTACGGTCCCAAATGTTTGGCTCACTTCTCAAAAATGGGTCTTGTTCATCTTTTCAATATTTCCCCACTTTCACGCCACACTGTCTTCCTTGTTCCTCAGAGAATGGGGGGGGGGGCAGCATCTTATAGTCAACGGCCTCATCTACATTATAAATATCAGCCACTTCTACACAAGTTTAATTGTAATGTAAAGAATCCTGGGAATTGTGCCTTTTTCTGAGATTAGATGAGATTTCTTTGTTAGAGACCCTTCCCTCACAGAATTATAACCCTACAAACTCCCAGAGAGAGAAAAAGACTATTAAACCCGATTAGATATGCCCAAAGTGTTATATCCCGTGGAACAAGAAAAATAATTCTTTTTTTCTTTCTCCCTCCGACCAAGTACAATACCTGAACAGATTTTTATAACATTTTCCTTCAAACATCTACTATACAGATATCACATTTCCGTAGTAGTCAAATCAACTGGGTGGGAATAAAAATAAACAAAGAGCTTAGAATAATGGATTGGAGATATATCAAATAACAGCCCAAAATGGCACTGCACGACTGGGAAGCATCCTCCACATTTAGTTTACTTTGAATAGCATCCCGCAATTATGTCTCTATGCAAGACCTTGATCGCATACTCTTCACATACTGGTGGGCCTCCTCTCCCACAAGAGGAGAGCTCTGACAGGGACAGGGAGAAGAAGGAGAAGAAAAAGAAGGTTTCTCTACGCTAAGGAGTTTCAAAGGGGTTTAAAATTGCCCTCCCTTCCCTTCCCCACAACAGGCACCTTGTGAGGTAAAAACATAAGAACATAAGAGAGGCCAATGTTGAATCAGGCCAATGGCCCATCTAGTCCAACACTCTGTCACACAGCGGCCAAAAATACCAGGTGCCATCAGGAGGTCCAGCAGTGGGGCCAGGACACTAGAAGCCCTCCCACTGCTGCCCCCCCCAGCACCAAGAATAGAGTGCATCACCTGCCCCAGACTGAGAGTTCCCATCTATACCCTGTGGCTAATAGCCACTGATGGACTTCAGCTCCATATGCTTATCTAATTCCCTCTTGCAGCCGTCCATGCTTGTAGCCGCCGCCACCACCCATGGCAGTGAATTCCATGTGTTAATCAATCTTTGGGTGAAGAAGTACTTCCTTTTATCTGTTCTAACCCGACTGCTCAGCAATTTCATTGAGTGCCCACGAGTTCTTGTATTGTGAGAAAGGGAGAAAAGTACTTCTTTCTCTACCTGCTCTATCCCATGCATAATCTTATAAACCTCGATCATGTCACCCCTCAGCCATCGTTTCTCCAAGCTAAAGAGCCCCAAGCTAAAGAGCCCCAAGCCCCAAGGTAGGTGGGGCTGAGGAAATTCTGAGAAAACCGTGATTGGCCCAAGGTCACCCAGCAAGCCAGATGTGGAAGAGTGGGGAATCAAACCTGACTCTCCAGATTAGAGACCACTGCTCCATTACATCATGCTGGTTCTCATGGATAACTCTCAAAGAGGATTCTGGGCCTGTGCATCGCACGAAAGCTTCCCACAGTAGCTGTTTTCAAGTGATGCAATCATCAGCCAGGTAGCACTCTCCTACAGTTGTGTCTTTCAAAGTTTCAGCTTCATGCAATCTTTCCGGTAAATGGTTTGTCATTGAAGGATTCCAACATTTCTGCCAAAGGACTCCAGGTGGGGTTGCCTGCCCTTCCACCCATCACTGCTATTGTTTGCTCCACTCTGAGCAGTGGCAGGAGAATTTTTTTTCTTAAAATTCCCGTGTCCACTGCACCAGGACATCACTTCCAAGTGCAACCTGGAAATGACAGCGGATAACTCTAGGAACTGCTGGAGACTCTATTGCCTGGTTTTACCACAGAGCTTCCAGCAATTCCTAGAGCTATCCACTGCCACTTCCAGATGTTTCCAGCAGTGATGTAGTGACATCAAATGCCACCCCGTGTCTCCAGCCCTCAATCCTACCACTGGTTGCTAGGCTTGCCCTGGCAACACTAACTCCAGCTCATTCTATTGGATTCTGGGAAATATTCTAGGGAACATTTAGTTCACATGGCTAGGCTTCTTGGCCTTCGTCATCACCCATGTGAACAGAGCGCATACCGAACAATGCACCAAATGTCCCTTCCCCTTGCTCGTACACCGCAGCGGACAACATCTGCGAGCAAGCAAGCTTTGGCAGAAAGTTGTCCGTCATTACTAATCTTCTTACCGAGGGATTTCTGGAGTAACTTCTTGATTGTCCACGACTCTGTGGCAGGCGTCCTGAGAAAGCTGTTCTGCCCTCTCCTCTGACTCCACTGCTACAAGACAAAGGCTGGATCTGCTGGAACAAGTATGCCCTACCTGCAGAGATGAGGTGGGTGGCAACCAGAGAGAGGGCTTTTTCAGTGGTGGCATTATGTTTACTGTCCTTTAGGTGGTGGTGGGAAGTGCCACCAAGTCGCCGCTAACTTATGGTGACCTCTGTGTAGCAACCCCTGGACTTCCTCAGTGGTCTCCCCTCCAAATACTATCCAAGGCTGACCCTGCATAACTTCCAAGATCTGACAAAAATCAGGCTAGCCTGCTCCATTCAGGTCAGGGCAATAAGTCCTTTACGAATAAGACCAAACCATTCATATCCACCCAGGCTTTTAACAAAGGGGTTCCATCATGTTTAGAAGAAGAAGAGATTGGATTTATACCTTGCCCTTCACTACCCAAAGGAGTCTCAGAGCAGCTTACAATCTTCTTTCCCTTCCCCTCCCCACAAGAGAGACCCTGTGAGGTAGGTGAGGCTGGGAGAGCTCTTTCGAGAACTGCTCTTGAGACAACAGCTCTGAAAGAACTTGTGACTGACCCAAGGTCACACCGGCAGCTGCACATGGAGGAGTAGGGAATCAAACCCGATTCTCCCAGATTAGAATCCGTGCTTCTAACCACTACAGCAAACTGGCTCTCACACCGAACTGTTAGTTGTTTTCTAGTCTGTCTCTGGCCTGAGTACTGGTTTATCAGTGTCATTTTAGGCTGCTCTCTGTTTGTTTTATGCTGTTTTTATTTATTTCCTGGGCTTGTTTCTTAAAATGGTTTTGTCTGATCTTGTTTTCTTGTTTCAGTTTAAGCCACCGCACAGGGTAATAAATAATAAATGAATCAGGGAAGGCATAGTTCAGTGGCAGAGCATGCGTTCTGCACATTCTCAGAAGCTTCCGCATTCACCTTCAAGTTTCATGCCAGGAGAAAAATTCTGTCCCTACTCCAAGAGCACTTTGAGATATCTCCACTGTCATTTCTCACGGCTCAGAGACAGGGTTAAACACAAGTGCCATGAACAAATGTAAGTTTGGGTTTGGTTTTAACGGCCACCCTACGAGAGATAAAGATGGTATTTTTATAGCCGACCCTAAACTTGAAGAACAGAGCAAGGAAATTGTTAAACCATCTAATCTATGAAGATAAATTTTGTCCCTTTCCTCGTAAAAAAAATTATTGGCCTGCTCATGCCGCGGTACAATAGAGCATTTATTCTCCGACCGGCAACACTGTGTTTACACATTATCATGTTATCTTATGTCCCTGCCAACTGTCGGGCTCATGAACAAGAGTCTGCCATCTCACAACAACATTTCTGTTTTAAAAAGGATGTGGTTTCAAAATTATGCATGATCCACCATTGAGAGCCAGTGTTGAGAGTAGCTAGAGAGAGAGAGAGAGAGAGAGAGAGAGAGAGAGAGAGAGAGAGAGGTCAAGTCACATCCAACTTACAGTGACCCCATAGGGTTTTCAAGAGAAGAGACACTCAGAGGTAGTTTGCCATGGCCTTCCTCTGCCTAGTGACTTTGGAATTCCTTGGTGATCTCCCATCCAAATACTAACAAGGGCCGACCCTGCTTAGCAGCCAACGTCTGACAAGATGGAGCTAGCCTTGGCCATCCAGGTCAGGGTTTTAAAAGAGTGAAGGAAGAAGACGAAAAGAAGAGACTGGATTTATACCCCACCCTTCACTACCCAAAGTAGTCTCAGAGTGGCTTACAACTCCTTTCCCCTCCCCACAACAGACATCCTGTGAGGTAGGTGGGGCTGAGAGAGCTCTTTCGAGAACTGCTCATGAGAGAACAGCTCCGAAAGAACTTATAACTGACCCAAGGTCATGCCAACAGCTGAATGTGGAGGAGTGGAGACTCAAACCCGGTTCTCCCAGATTAGACTCCGCACGCCTAACCACCACACCAAACCACTACACCTGAGATAAAGGCACAAAGACTCAAATTCCTGCTAAGCCGAATGTTTCTTGGGAGACCGTTAGCCCAACCAAAACCTTAGTTTAACCCCCTTTACAGGTGAAGAGAAAGAGTCATGTATACCGACCTGAGCCCTTAGGAACAAGGATAGGTTTGATCCAGGATAGAATCTGAAAGTGCACAGCCATGGAAGCTTAGTAAGCATGGAACCAATCGGAACCCAGATAAAATACCTCTTGGAAGACCTCTAGCTTTCCCCAAAGGGAAAAAGGTGGCTTATAAGAATAACAGGATAAAAATGCAATAGCTACATACTCTTTGAAAAATGCTAATGATTTTCAAACTTTCAGCCTTTAGGGACACAGACGTCTACAGTGACCACTGCAAATCTGGCGTGGCGATATGGGTAGGAAAAGCTAGGCCTGCTCAAGTTGTCTGTATCCTGCTCCTAAGTCTAAGCGCAGAGATTTCACACATACCCCCAACGCCCATTTTATCTTCAGAACAATTCTTTGAGGTATGTTAAGCTGAGAGAGAGGGAGAGAGAAAGATTTGCCCCTAAATCACCCCGTGAGCTTTATGGCTGAGAGCGGATTTGCAATCAGGTCAAATCAGACAAGCTACCGTCTAATACCCCTTTCCTTTCCTTTCCTTTCCTTTCCTTTCCTTTCCTTTCCTTTCCTTTCCTTTCCTTTCCTTTTCCTTTCCTTTCCTTTCCTTTCCTTTCCTTTCCTTTCCTTTCCTACAAAGTTAAAGCAGAACAGAGTTTCAGTCCAGTGGCACCTTTAAGACCAACAAAGTTTCATTCTGGGTATAAGCTTTCAAACGCCCCTCTCCTGCTTCAGACCAATACAGCTACCCATCTGAATCTACAAAGCTAGAGGGGCTCCGTCCCCCCTTTTATGCCTGGCCACCCGATTTGAGGACTGAACAAAACCCACTGCAAACAAAACACACTGCAGATAGGCAGCAAGTTAAAACCAGTCCACAGCACTCCTAGCCAAGGGTTCCCGGGTAGCGCAGGATCAATTTCACTCCGGATGGTTATAGAGGTCCCGCGATTTGCATATCCTTTCAGTGCGCCTTCATTTGCCAACATTGACAAAGATAGCAGTCAAAAGCTACCTAGAGGTTTTAACAAATATGAGGCAGCACTGTAATTCAATACTGTCAATCAAGAGCACCAGAACAGGGCACAGAGAGGTCTAAACCACGGGAGATGGGGGAGCCCTGCAGAATCCTGCTTCTATTAAGAGCAGCGTCCCATTCCATTTATCGATTCTGGTTTTAAAGTGGTACGATGACATATTAGTAGTGGCTGGCAAAGCGTATGTCTGACACCGTTCTTGCTATTTTTCTTTAAGTACGATATCTCACCTGCTTACCAAAAGGGAGAATTTTAATACAGCGCTCGATGCCATTCCTGTGTTTTGTTTCCTGCATTTGCTTTGTTTGAACAGGAACAGTAGAAGATTTTACTACCAACCCAGAACCGTTATCTCCGGTGTCTAGGGTTACCCACTGAACAGAAGAAAAGCTGCTCTAGTGCTTTTCACAAAAGTCGATGAGCAGATAAAACTAGGCAGTGTTTTTCATAGCCCACAGACGAACATGATCCCCTAGCAATGAGAGGGGAGTTTGGTGTAGTGGTTAAGAGCAGCAGTTTGATTCCTGGGTTTGATTCCCCACTCCTCCACATGGATCCAACTGGGTGACCTCTCTCAGAATTCTCTCAGCCCCATCTACCTCACAGGGTGTCTGTTATGGGGAGAGGAAGGGAAGGTGATTGTAAGCCGCTTTGAGACTCCGAGTGAAGGGCAAGTATAAACCCAACTCATCTTCCTTCTTCTTCCACATGAAGCTGACTTATACTGAATCACACCCGTGGTCCATCTAGGTCAATAATGTCTACTCAGACTGACAGGAAGTCTGCAGGGTCTCAGGTTAGCAGTCCTTCCCATCACCTACTGCCTGGTCATTTTAACTGGAAGTGCCAAGGACTGAACCAGGGACCTTCTGCACGCCAAACAGATGCTCTACCACTGAGCCACAGCCCCTCCAGAAATGTATGTGCATTAAGCAGCTTATTCAAGATGGCAGTGGAAAGTACCACCAAGTCACACCTGATTTATGGAGACCCCATGGGGTTTTCAAGGCAAGAGACCTTCAGAGGTGGTTTGCCATGGCCTGCCTCTGCATAGCAACTCTGGGTCTGGGATTCCTTGGTGGTCTCCCATCCAAGTACTAACCAGGGCCAACCCTGCTTAGCTTCCAAGATCTGATGAGATCAGGCTGGCCTGCGCTGTCCAGGTCAGGGCACTTATTCACAATACAGCCCCAGAAACCATCTGAAAAGCTGCAAACTTTTCTTCTGTTATGTTCTCCCTGCAGAATTCTCTGCTGTGCTATACTTGAGTTGCCACTGCATTGGCTGGAGCTCTTGAGCTTTTGGGAATCATGTGACAAGCAAAAAAATTCAAAAGGAGCAGCTTCCCCCACAAGACCTCAAAGGCATTCTGGAAAAACAAAAAAGGAAACTGCCCTCAACTTGCAGCCTGCTCATGGTGACATCGTAGAGTTCTCAAGGCAGGAGATGTTCAGAATGGTCTGCTTTTGCCTGCTTCTGTAAAGCAACCCTGGACTTCCTTGGTGGTCTCCCATTCAACTCCTAACCAAGATCTTCCAAGATCTGACAAGATCAGACCAACCTGGGTCATGCAGGGTCAGGGCCCTCCAGGTTTAAACCAACTTCTTCAATCTCCTATAGTTACAGGGACACTGTGATTTGATGTGGCCATAACAGTGGAGCGTTCACAACAGTCCCCCTTTCCACAGAGGTAATCCCACCAATTTGGGGACTAAGTGTGCTTTGATTGCCCTTATGGTCCACTTCTGCTGAGATGGCATCTGGCAGAGTGAGACCTTGTTGATTCCTCTGGACCTCTCCCGGGTTTTGTTGCCATCAACCAAGCGGATCCGATTGTTTAACAGCTGAAAGCACTTCATTGGAACAGTTCCTATTCTCACCCAGCCAGATGATGGTGTTACGAGGGTCCTGCTCAGTTCCAGGATAATTATCCTCTGAATTTTATGATATTCCATCTTGTTGCATGAAGCAGCGATGATCACTCAGTCAGGGGCGGGACCTGCTCACTGGTCCCTGCTCCCCCCCCCCCCCGTAGAAAGCCGAAGTTTTCTGCATGCATAATCATGGCTTGTTTGTGACAGCTTGTTTTCACATCATTAACACTGTTTTAATCATAAGCCACCTCAAGCAGGACTCTGAAGAAACAGCACAGAAATACGCTAAATGAATAATCATGGAAAAAGCCAGCTTTTTTCTTTTCTTTCTTTTTTGCTTGTGCTCATTTTGCAAGATGGTGCTTTTCAAATTCTGGAAGATTCAAAATCACAGCCTCAGGTTGCCAAGCAGATTAAACTATCAGAAAAGACCTTACTAGAGGCCAAGGCAGTCTTTCGCAGATCTAGGCATTCAGAGCATCTAAATGGCCAAGAACAAGGGGGAGAAATTTACTTATTTTATTTTTATTTATTTATTTAAGTTTTTAGGCCGCCCTTCCCTGCAAGCAGGGCTCAGGGCTGCTTATACGGAAGGCTGGAGACCTTGAGCAGAGTTTGAGTGTCTCATTTCTGCTTTTGCAGCTCAAAAGCCTCCATTTCCATTTAGGTTCTTCCTTGATGAGACCGAATCTGTGGTTTTTATTATTCATTGTATTGTCTGGCCCACAGAATCGCCAAGAGTCGGACACGACTGAATGACTAACAACAACACAGTTGACATGCAGGGAACAAATGCAGGCATCCCTGCAAGTCTGCCAAAGGACTCCAGCTAGGGTTGCTAGGCCTCCTGCCGACAGCTGTTGTTGCCTGCCACTGCCCCATGCAGCAGCAGGAGAATTTTTTTGAAAAAAACCTTGAATGTCAATTGCACAAGTACCCATAAGTGACAATGGGTAACTTTGGAAATCGCCAGAAACTCTATGGTTTTGCCAGAGTTTCCGGCAATTCCTAGAGCTGTCTGTTGTACCCGGAAGTGATGTCGTGGTGTCAGCGACATCACATCCCTCCATGTCTCCTGAACAGTGTTCAATTGTCTCATTTGTGCTTTTCCAGCTCAAAAACTTCTGTCTTCACTTAGCTTCTTCCTTGATGAAATCAAATCTGCCCTTTTTATTATTCATTATATTTATTCACTGTATTTTATTATTCGTTATTCATTATATGTATAGGTGACATGCACGGCACAAATGGAAACTACCCAAACTACATTTAAAAACCATAACACATGTATATGCAATGAAAATATATCTACAAAGCCAAGTGCAGAAGGTGGAAAACCAAAACTAAATACAATTCTACAAACAAAGGTAAACGGAAATAAAATAGGGAGTATTTGCTCATCGCTTAACCTGTTGTCTGCCAAAAATAACAAATACAAGATGGGGAGAGAGTATCTGGAGGATGCGAAGAAGAAGGAGGAGGAGGAGGAGGAGATTGGATTTATACCCCGCCCTTCACTACCCAAAGGTGTCTCAGAGTGGCTTACAAACGCCTTTCCTTTCCCCTCCCCACAACAGACACCTTGTGAGGTAGGTGGGGCTGAGAGAGCTCTGACAAAAACTGCTCTTTTTCAAGAACAGCTGTGCCAGAACTATGGCTTGCCCAAGGTCATCCAGCAGCTGCGAGTGGAGGAGTGGGGAATCAAACCCGATTCTCCCAGATTAAAGTCCGTGCACTTAACCACCACACCAAACTAGCTCTACTTAACGCTTTTCTCTGCGTGTCCACCTTGCCTTCTTCTTAGCATAATGAAGCACAGGATAAACCCAGGTCCTTCTACATGGAAATCACTGTGCTGCAGTTCTCCTTGATTTTCAACCCAAAGCACACCGAGAAAGGAGGGGGAACCACCACAACACAATGATAACAATCATTTCCTCCCTTTGTTCCCACAGACTTGCTTCTACATTACCCTGCTTATTTATTGCTTGTTTAGCACCCAGACGCTCTGTGCCTGCGGTTTCAACCGTTCCCGGCTTGTTTTATTGGACTCATTAGCAGAGGCTAGATCAAACTACAGCGACACTTGCTGCACACTTTTACGCAGCACCTGACCTTGTAAAGCAACCCAGCATACTGGAAATGAAAATGTTTACCGGCCATGAAAGGCAGTATCTCACCAGGAACAAGCATCAGCCATGAAAACAGCTATATAATACTCCCAATTCCTGCACCTTACTCCTTGATTTTGGGAAATAAGTAAAAACCCCAGTAGCAACTTTAAGACTAACAAACTTTATCGTAGCATAAGCTTTTGAGAACCACAGCTCTCTTCATCACGCACATGGAGGGTATGAAGAAATTGGTCAGAGAGATATAGGAGGGTAAGGGGAGGGGATGCAGAAAGTGCCATGTAAATGCAAAGCAGCTGCAAAAGTCACAAAATTGGTAGAATGCACAATCCAGGCTGGGTTTGACCCCTTCATTCTGTTGATGAACCCAAATGGAATACCTGAAAGGCTTCTGGTAATGAGACAACCATCCAAAGTCTCTATTCAATCCAAGTCTGACTGAGTCAAATTTGTTAGGAGGAGGAGGAGGAGGAAGAGAAGGAGGAAGAGGAGATTGGATTTATACCCCACCCTTCACTTAAGAGTCTAAGAGTGGCTTACAAACTTCTTTCCCTTCCACTCCCCACAACAGACACCCTGTGAGGTAGGTGGAGCTGAGAGAGCTCTGACAGAAACTGCTCTTGAGAAAACAGCTCTGACAGGACTATGGCTTGCCCAAGGTCATCCAGCCAGGTGCAAGTGGAGGAGTGGGGAATCAAACCCAGTTCTCCCAGATTAGAGTCCGTGGACTTAACCACTACACCAAACTGGCTACTGGATTTTTTACTATTTTGCAGCAAGAGACTAACATAGCTAAGTCCTCTGGATCTTGTTTTTGGGGTTTACTGTACCATCACACTCCCAGATCTTGGCCCTCCTCCTTCAAAGTCCCCTTCAGTTCTTTTGTGTAAACGCCCCAACTATGTCTAGCCCCTCTTGCACACTGATTTTGTGCCTCTCCATCCATCTTTCTCTTTATTTCCCTTGATCAGAACTGATCCCTGGTATGTCTTGGACTCTTCCCACCTTCTTCCACCCCACGGAAAGTTCACCAACTTATTTACACAATAAACAGAGTCACCACTTAACACCATGAATGTTTGAAGCTATCGTTAATTAACCTGGTCGGCAGACTGAATCCTAATTATTACCCTAATATCGTAATCACTACCCATCACCGCCCAATTGCTTATCTGTAAAAAGTGACTATTTCTCCATCATCTGCATTGTTTTGTGCTGGTTAACTGAGATACGCTCCACATACATTAGCTGAGCTGATACAAAATATCCATAACCATTCCAGCTGTTCAGACAACAAAGCCAGCAGAGTGTTTGCAGTCCAGGTTCTATCAGGAAGGGCAACATTGTCAGTTTGATTGGAACAGAAGTAATTGTCTGGGAAGAGGTCCCAGAAAATGGGGAACCTAGGGGGCCGATATGAAGGAAGGGCACAGAGAGGGCTGAGAACCTCTAGTCCTGCCCACCACGGGGAACCCAGCTTTCTGCCTGACTGCTGGCCAAAGGATATAATCCTCTTTACCTTCTTGTTCTCTCTGTCCTCTTCAAAAACAGCTCAACAAACCAAACTTATCAGCTCCCAAACTCTCCCAAGACTTCATCTCCCCACAAGAGTTCAACCACAGCTTCTGGTTACCTGGACAATCCAAAAAAAAAGGTAGCAAAACCCTTTTGAAATGGAATAATCTTCTGAGAGTTTGGGAATCTCAGCAGGGCATGAAGAGTTTTGCCATGCTTTTTTAAAGAGAGGAGAGGCAGCAAAGAGGTATGGAAAGTTATTTCCTCCAACAGTGGCGAATTACAAGGGAGCGTGAAGATGCTCTGAACTGCTACTGGATTGGACAGCAGTGACCCAAAGTGGTGGCAGAATAACGGAAGGGTGAGACTAAGGCAGACGCCCCAGAAGGGCCTAGAAATGCAAGGGATTTAACCTGTTTGCGGGAAGAAAACAGACAGAACAAGAACAAATTCAAGCCTTACCAGACTTAGACATGGGGCATAAGCCCATTCAGCCCAGAGAAAGGGAATACTGTCAGTTGTGGCTCAGTCCTGGGACCATACATTCCTGAAGAGGCAACGAAGACCAATAAACAGTAAAAGGAGATCAGCAAGTCTAATTTTTGTATATTGACTCAAATGAGCCAGCCCTTTCTCCGACTATCAGCGCCTACTGCTCTCGTGAACTCTGAATTCCCCCTCATGTGACACACCGCACAATCTTGAGAGGGAGACGTAACAAAAGCCATCCTAATAATGGTCTTCGTTGCTGGAAACGGGACCATAAAACGTGCACGGCAACAAATAAACAAACCCCGGTGAGACCAGGAGCGATTACAACCCACATCGATCCCTTGGCACTTTTTTTACTTTTGTACTTGATACGGCATCATTGTGTAACTGTCACAGGATTTAAGTTGTACAATGGCACCGGGATTGATCTGGAAGTGCGGCTCGATGCAAACGATAATGGCATTACAACAGCTAGCGCTAAGGCAACTCTGAGCCGCTCTCTCCCCCAAATTGATACTTCTGCAGGATTGCTTTGTCTATTGTTTTCCCTTGCACAGTGATCAATGCAAAATTGCCACTGCAGAGACTTCCAACAGCCTGAGTGGTACTGCAGTGTTTTCAAAACTTCAGGTAAGCGAAGTCTCGTTTCTTCCCCTGAAATAAAGTGGAAAACCACGATTCACACTCTTACACCCCAGAAGGCTGGCTTTCACAGTCCTTCAGAAGAACAAACTACCTGCTGTCCGTTGGTGGGAGAAAGGGCCATCGAGTCGCAGTAAACTTATGGCAATCCCCATATGGTTTTCATGGCACAAGACAGATAGAGGTGATTTGCCTTTACTTCTTTGGTGGCAAGGCAAGAGATGAACAGAGATGGTTTGCTATTACCTATTTCCGCACAGCAATCTTGGATGTCCTTGGTAGCGAGGCAAGAGATGAAGAGAGGTGGTTTGCCACTGCCTGACACTGCATAGCAATCCTGGACTTCCTTCGTGGCTCCCATTCAAGTACTAGCCATGGGTAGGGCCTCTGCTTTGCTTGCACAAGCTCCCAAGTTCAATCCCCAGTTATCTCCAGTTAAAAGGGTCGGATAGGAGGTGATGTGAAAGACCTTGGTCTGAGACTCTGGAAGACCTGCTGGCAGCCAGACTAGACAATACTAACTTTGACAGACCAGTGCTCTTGACTCACTATACAGCAGCATCATGGACATTATACCAAGGGGAGGGACTGTAGCTCAGATTTGGCATCTCTAGTTAAAAGCACCAGGTAGATCAAGATGGGTAGCCGTGTTAGTCTGTCTATAGCAGTAAAAAAGAGCAAGAGTCCAGTAGCACCTTAATGACTAACAAAATTTGTGGCAGGGGAGGAGCTTTTGTGAGCCACTGCTCACTTCTTCAGATACAGCTAGAACGTGAGTTCATCTGTCCTTACGTCTTGGAGAGTGAAGTTATTTCAGATGCCGAATGACAATAGCAGGTGAATGACAACAGCAGGCTTGACTGGATTAGGTGTGATATGCAGAAGGGTAGCAGATGTAAAGAAATCAGCATTTGGTAATGAGACAGTAAACCTAGGTCTCGATTCAGTCCAGGAGGATGCATTGTTTTGAGCTTCTTCATTATCAGTTGCAATTGAGCAATCACTCTTTCTAATCTCCCTTTGAAATTCCTTTGTAAGAAAACTGCTACTCTTAGGTCAGAAACTGAATGTCCTGGAAGGTTAAAATGTTTCCCCACTTGTTTTTGAATGCTGCGGTTTCTAATGTCAGATTTATGCCCATTTATTCTTTGTCAAAGGGACTGGCCTGATAATGAAGCTCAAGACAATGCATTTTCAAGGACTGAATCAAGACCTAGGTTTGTTGTCTCATTACCAATAGTGATTTCTCCATGTATATCACCCCTCTGTATATCATGCCTAATCCTGTCATGCCTGCTATTGCCATTCACCTGCTATTGTCATTTGGCACCTGAAATCACTCTGCTCTCCAATTATGAGGACAGAAGCACTCATATTCTATCTGTATTTGAAGAAGTGAGCAGTGACTCACGAAAGCTCACACCCTTCCACACATTTCATTAGTCTTTAAGCTGCTACTGGATTCTTGTTCCTTTCTAAAGCATCAGGTAGTAGGTGATGTGAAAAACTACCTCTTCCCTTGGGTGCCAAGAGAGCTGCTACCAGTCAAACCAGACAATACTGGCCTCGATAGATCAATGGTTTGGCTCATCATAACACAACTTTTTCTATCTTCCCCAAGCAGCTTCTCCAATGGTTAAAATAAAAACCACATTTTTGTGACAGCAGAAAACCGGCCAGGCCTAATATGTTATTTGCACATTTGACCAAAGGAATGTACTTACCATCTCAAGGGGGAAAGACTCTGCTAACTAAGTAACTCCTCGATATCCCTTCCAGAAAGTTTTGGGCTCTTATAGAGCAACTCCTTCAACAGTTACACCCTTCCAAGCACGTTGATTTCAAGGATGGAACTCTCCTTACGATGGCACTCTAAGTCTTCACATGCTCTTGTCTTGCTTAATAATCTTGCGCACATACAGGGAAAGATAAACAATCCCCTACTTTCACAGTCGCTCTCTTGTAAGTAGACATATATTCTATAGTACAAACAACTTCCTGTCCAGAGGTTTTGGGTTATGCTCCTAGGGAATATCAAAGCTACACCGAGTTAAAAACCAACAGCTTTTAATTGTTATAGCAACCAAATAGTGTGCACAATTGTTCGGGGAATACATGAACTGGAACACTGGAAACTTGATGAAAATGAACCCACCCGAGCTGCTGGGGAGAGGGGGGTCTGCCAAAACCCCAACTTGCCTCCTCTTCTTCTCACACCTTACAGCAACCACGCAGTGCGCTCGTGAAGGAGAAGTGCTACAAGAAAGCCCATACGAAAAAATATCAGAAGCAGGGCTCATCTCATTTTATGGCCTGTTTACTTTGTTGGCCGACTTATGGCAACCCCACAGGGTTTTCAAGGCAAGAGACGTTCAGAGACGGTTTGCTGCTGCGTGGCAACCCTGGTATTCCTTGATGGTCTCCCATTCAAATACTGACTCGGGGCAAACCTGCTTAGCTTCTGAGGTCTGATGAGATCAGGCTAAATTGGGCTATCCAGGTCAGGGTTTATCGCCTAAGGATGCAGTATTTAGGATAACACAACCTTGTGCAATAATACAGTGCGGTGAAATAAATGGTCCGAAGACATGGGCTGTAACAAATTAAAGCCACATGAATTGTAATTAAAGAAGGAAGGAGAGAATACACATATAGACATATATACCTATGTATTATAGTGATGGAACAGACTTTAATGATGTGTGTGTGTGTATTAATGACCTGATAATGTAAGGCGGTGCTTTACTAAGCTTTTCCCAGGTCTTATGTATGTCTTTTTTTTTTAAAAGCAGCTCCACTTGATGCTTCTCCTGCCTTGATGTTTTGAGACGGCACATCTCTGATGTAACTACCAGATTAATCATTTTGGCTCTACTTCGAACCCGAGCAGACAGCTGTGAAAAGAGATCTCTGTTGAAAATTTATCTTAAGATGTTCGTGCCAGCGACGCCATACACGCTTGGGTAAATGGCAAGACAGAAAGGGCTAAACTGAAGGTGGCAAGGTAATAGCAGTAAATTGGACACGGGCTGGTCGTCGGCATCTAAATCACTGTCACTTCCCGATGCGCGGGAGCTCCTTATCATGCGCCAGTTACAAAAACGGGGGCCCCTCTCAGATTCATAACTCGTGACCCGCTGAACCAGGCACAACTCAACAAACACAAATCAAGACTGGGTCCTTGATACACACTCCAAAAAAAGGGAACGTAAGAACAGCCCCGTTGGATCAGGCCAGTGGTCCATCTAGTCCAGCATCCTGTTTCATACAATGACCAATGAACCGGGCAGAGTTTCATAGACAGAGTTCAAGATGGGTAGCCATGTTAGTCTGTCCTGTAGCAGTAGATAAAGAGCAAGAGTCCAGGAGCACTTTAAAGACTAACAAAACCTGTGGCAGGGTAGGAGTTTTCGTGAGTCACTGCTCACTTCTGCAGATACAGCTGAAGACGTATATTCAGATCCCATCTGAAGAAGGGAGCAGTGACTCACGAAATCTCCTACTCTTGACACAAATGTTGTTAGTCTTTAAGGCACTACTGGACTCCTGCTCTTTTCTTTAGTTTCAGAAGTTAGCTATGATGGTCTGCAGAAGAACATCTAGATTCGAGCCTAGTCGAATCTAGTCAGTCACAAGTTCTCTCAGAGCTGTTCTCTCAAGGGCAGTCCTCAAAGGAGCTCTCTCAGCCCCGCCTACCTCACAGGGTGCCTGTTGCAGGGAGGGGAAGGGAAGGAGATTGTAAGCCGCTCTGAGACCTCGAGTAAAGGGCAGGGTATAAATCCAGTCTCTCCTTCTTCTACGCCGCACTGGCTGACAGAAGGAAAGGCGACTGATTAAAAGGTGGCAGCTGCTACTGCTACTCCTTGACATCAACTCCTCACTTGCTTTATCTAGGGAAAGGGGTGATGGTGGAGGAAGGGGAGCCACCGATTCACTTGTTCCTTCACCTGGCCCCTAGAGAAGGGCCAAACCAGCACCAGAGAAGACGACAGCCCACTCAGGAGCCAGTTTGGTGTGGTGGTTAAGTGCACGGACTCTAATCTGGGAGAACCGGGTTTGATTCCCCACTCCTCCACTTGCACCTGCCGATGTGACCTTGGGCCAGTCACAAGCTCTGGCACAGCTGTTCTCTCAAGGACAGTTTCTGTCAGAAGTTCTCTCAGCCCCACCTACCTCACAGGGTGTCTGTTGTGGGGAGGGGAAGGGGAAGGAGATTTGTAAGCTGCTCTGAGACGCCTTTGGGTAGTGAAGGGCGGGGTATAAATCCAATCTCTTCTTCTTCTCTTCATGCTCGGGGAGGGTAGATCACAGAAGAAGAAGCTGTCCCAAGATCCAGCACAAAAACTGAATGGATCCCTAAGTTGCACAAGACCTGGCTGATCAGTATGTGCACACATTCCTGAGCTATCCTTCTGATCTGACTCCAAGTGAATCAAGTAACAATGAAGGGAAGTTTGGAAACGGACCAAGAAAGGATCAGAGCAGTCTAAAGAAGAGGTCAGAGCAGCCGCCTCAGACGTCTTAAGTCTGTTTTTAGTTAAAAAAAAAATGTATCTGCAAAATGTCCATCCTAATTGTCCCCTCGAGGATCTCAGGGTAGCATACATGATATTATATTATAACCTCATGTCAAATAAAAGATAGGTAGGCATGTAATTTGTCCAGACTCACCTAGTGACCTTCACAGCTGCAAACAGATTTGAATTCAGGATTTAAGTACCCGTTTAGCACAACGTACCCCTCCTTCCAGACACACAATGAGGGCGGATTTTATAAAGAACTATAAAATACAGGAAGGCTGAATTAGAGGTATGGCAGGGTCCCAATCCCCCATCACCCACCCAATAAATGCATTCCTGTGGAATAAATCATGGAGAATAAAAGGGATAATGAAATGGCAGCCTCAGAAGAAGAAGAGAAGAGACTGGATTAATACCTCACCCTTCACTAGGAGTCTCAGAGCAGCTTACAATCCCCTTCCCTTCCCTTCCCTTCCCTTCCCTTCCCTTCCCCACAACAGACACCCTGTGTGTGACTGACGGTAAGATATGGCTGACATTTTGTGGCTTGCTCCACCTTTTGTGACAGCTATTTTGTGGCAACCATTTTGTGGCTGTGCCGTTCAAGCTGTTTCAGAGTTCTGAGGAGGAGGAGGAGGAGGAGATTGGATTTATACCCCACCCTTCACTACCCGAAGGAGTCTCCGAGTGGCTTACAATCTCCTTTCCCTTCCCCTCCCCACAACAGACGCCCTGTGAGCAGTGTTCCCTCTAAACTGTGTTAGTGTGAGCTAGCTCATAGTTTCTTAGCCTCCAGCTCACACATTTTTGTCTTAGCTCAGGAAGGATGGCTCCAGAGGAAACTAATTTATGCAGCAGCCAAATCGCTCGCTCAAGACATTAATGCCAGCAGCTCACACAGTAGAATTTTTGCTCACAGGACTCCACAGCTTAGAGGGAACGTTGCCTGTGAGGTAGGTGGGGCTGAGAGAGCTCTGATAGAAACTCCTCTTTCAAGAACAGCTCTGACAGAATTATGGCTTGCCCAAGGTAATTCAGCAGCTGCAAGTGGAGGAGTGGGGAATCAAACCCGGTTCTCCCAGATCAGAGTCCGTGCTCTTAACCACTACACCAAACTGACTCTCAGTAACTAGCAGATGATGTAACAATCAAGTGACAAGAGACAGCAAATGGGACTGAGGCAGGAATCCTCTTCAGACAAGGGGATCTGTCTATGAAACACTCACTGAAGAAGATAAATCAGAGAAACTCACTCAAAGCAAGACACACGTAAAAATTCTCTGCAGCTACTCTTATTGAAGTCCTTGGTTCCCCCAAGATACCTCAGAAGTTTCATTTGAGGAGAAGTCTCCAAATTCACTTCACCTTTGTATTTATTTATTTAGACAAGTAAACCTTCACAGTCATGGCAGTACACCTCTGAATCCGAGAGCCAGGAGGCAATATCAGGGGAAGGCCTCAGCCTCTATGCCCTTTCTGTTGGCCCTCCAGAAGAACTGGTTGACCACTGTGTGAGACAGAATGCTGGACTAGATGGACTATTGGTCTGATCCAGCAGGGCTCTTCTTACGTTCTTATCAGGGGAAGGCCTTGGCCTCTGTGCCCTGTTGTGGGCCCTCTAGAGGAACCGGTTGAGACAGGATGCTGAACTAGATGGACCACTGCTCTGATCCAGCAGGGCTGTTCTTACATTCTTATGAAGGCCTTGGCCTCTATGCCCTTTCTGTTGGCCCTCCAGAGGAACTGGCTGACCACTGTGTGAGACACAAGGCTAGACTAGATGGACTACTGGTCTGATCCAGCAGGGTTCTGCTTATGTTCTTAGACATTTACACCCTGTTTTTCTCCCCAGTAGAACTCTGGAGTGACTTATAATATTGTCCCGCTTTTCACCATTTTATCTTCTCAACACCTCTGAGGTAGATTAGACTGAGAAACAATAACACGCCAATGGGACTCCATAAACCTTTCCTAAATGGTTGCATTCCTGGAGTATGGAAACAGCACAAGAGGGCATCCTCTTTTAAATGGCATTCTTATTTACGAAATGCAAAATGAAAACAATTTGTCCAGAAGGCACTAAAGCCATTCCGTTAATGCAGCAGCACCATAAAATAGTCAGTGGTAAATATTAACCCAGAGCTTGGAGGCCAACTGAAGTGCATTCCCCGATATCCCCATCCTCTCTTAAAAGGAGCAGGGTTACAAAAGACCTTTACCTAAAGCACGGAAGTACCGGACAGAATAGATTACACCGAGCTAGGGGGAACCACTGGACTCACTGGGGTAAAGCAATTTTTCTCCAGGACAGTTTGGCTGGAGATCCTGGAGGGTTTTTATCATATTCTGGGCCTGGAAAAGTGGTCACTGGGGGTTTGTGTGGGGTATTTGTGAATTTCCTGCTTTGTGCAGGGGGTTGTACTAGATGACCCTGGAGGTCCCTTCCAACTCTATGATTCTATGATTTGGTATAAGGCACCTTCATACACTCCACTAAGACAGGTTCACTCATCTCAACAAAGGCTTCTGAAGGTGGTACCTTGCAAATGCGTAAGATCAGAAGTTGCCTGTACGTGAGAATTCTCTGTTGTGGTTCTCACCTGCTGGAATGACTCGCCTGGTGAAGTCAGGAAGGCTCCCAAAGGGAGGGGCTGTGGTTCAGTGGTAAAGCATCTGCTGGGCATGAAGGAGGTCCCGGGTTCAATCTCCAGCATCTCCCATTACAAGGATCAGGTAGGAGGTGATGTGAAAGAACTCAGCCTGAGACACTGGAAAGGCACTGCCAGTCTGAGGAGAGAATACCACCCTTGATGGACTGATGGTCTGATTCAACCTAAGGCAATTTTATGTGCTCATGTACACTCCTAAATTTCACAGAATGTATACAACAGTGGAGTTCAGAAGGGCCTTTTATCATTGTTGTTGTTGTTCAGTCGCACAGTTGAGTCTGACTCTTTGCCACCCCATGGACCACATCACGCCCGGCCCTCCTGTCTTCCGTTGTGCTCCAGAGTTTGCTTAATTTCATGTTTGTTGCATCACTAACACACTGTTTATAATGGGGAATAGTATTCCCCATTGCTATTTATGGGTGTGAATGAAGAAAGAGACCAGGAAGAAAGTTGATTCACTTGAAATGTGGAGGAGAGCTTTACGGATACTGTAGACGGCCCAAAAGACAAAGAAGTGGGTTTTTAGGGAATCTGTGACTCAATGGCAGAGCATCTGCTTAGCACGCAGAAGGTCCTTGGTTCAATCCCCAGCATCTCCAGCTAAAAGGACCAGGCAGTAGGTGATGTGAAAGACCTCAGCATAACGTCCTGGAGAACCACTGCCAGTCTGAGTAAACGATACTCACCTGGACGGACCAATGGTCTGATTCAGTATAAGGCAGCTTCAATTGTGTGTGTTTAGATCCATAAGAACATAAGAGAAGCCAATGGCCCATCCAGTCCAACACTCTGTCACACAGTGGCCAAAAACACCAGGTGCCATCAGGAGGTCCACCACTGGGGCCAGGACACTAGAAGCCCTCCCACTGTTGGCCCCCTCCCCAAGCACCAAGAATATACAGAGCATCACTTGCCCCAGACCAAGAGTTCCTATCTGTACCTTGTAGCTAATAGCCACTGATGGACCTCTGCTCCATATGTTTATCCAATTCCCTCTTGAAGCCGTCCATGCTTGTAGCTGCCACCACCTCCTGTGGCATTGAATTCCACATATAAATCACTCCAATCAAGCCTGAACTCTCCCTAGAAGCTAAAATGACTAAACTGAGACTATTGAACTTTGGTCACATTACGAGAATACAGGCGTCACTGGAAAAGTCCATAATGTTAGGGAAACCTGAAGGCAGCAGGAAAAGATGAAGACGCAAAATGGGATGGATTGACTCAATCAAGGAAGCCATCGCCCTAATAACAGGACATTTTGGAGGTCATCAATTCACAGGGTCGCCATAAATCGGAAATGACTTGATGGTACTTCATACACACACAAGGTTGTAGTTTTAATGTTCGTATACATTTTATTCAGTTGCCCCCACTACTACCACCACTCCATTGTTCACTGGATGTATTTATACTGTCCTAGTTTCATTGTCCTTTGTGCAATCGGATGTATTGGATATATTTTTACTTCCATTTTTATTTCTCCATTCTGTGTGCAATCCAGTTTTATTGTACTGTTTATTGTATGTACCTACTGGCCTTTCTTAATCCTCCCTGCGTCTCAATGAGAAAAGTGGGCAGTAAATCAAGCAGAATAAATACATGCATTTGGTCTGGCAAAACTCTTGAGAAAATAACTTACAGGAATCACGATTGTAGGAACTGACTTTTATTTGGTTCCCCCGCTGTAATACATCACACGTCAGGGTCATTTGAGTTAAAAGTAGCACAAGTCTGATTCCGGAGCCTTTGAAATTTCCTCTTGCAAACTCTATTAAAACATGACAGCTAAAGGGGAGGTCATTAAGGAAACCTCTCCTGCCAAGTCTACTGAACACTTCATTTTCTCTCTTTCCCCATCTCAGCCCACTCACAGTGAAAAAAACATAGTCTAACTGAATGCACTCAGACTGGTGGACAAAATCAGAAGCATGGATTCTGTACCACAGTAACCTTCATGGAATCACAGAATCATAGAGTTGGAAGGTACCTCCAGGGTCATCTAGTCCAACCCCCTGCACCATGCAGCAAATTCACAAATACCTCCCTCCCCCCACACCCCCAGTGACTGCTGTTCTACGCCCAGAAGATGACAAAAATCCTCCAGGATCCTCGGCCAAACCGGCCTGTAGAAAAACTGCTTCCTGACCTGGCCAGTAGGTACTACTGTGGGGCTACTGGCGGCTCCGCCCCCTTCCTTAAAGGGCCAGCCCCACAAGATTTCCTTCTGAAAATGTTAAGGGATTTCATTGCTTTAGGGAGGGGAAAGGAGGGGATGTTTCTGCATCTCATTCATGTCCAGGGTGGCTGTTGTGGGGGGTGTTTGTGCTGCATTTAATTTAGTTATTAGTATTATTGTCTTTATTATTACTTAAAAGCGCAGCTGTTTAGAGACAGACAGAAAAAATAATGGCAGCTGCACAGCCCCACCAGAAAAATTTCTGCCCCACAAGCCACAAAATCCTGGCTACGGGCCTGTTCCTGACCCCAAAGTGGTGATCGGGATTTCCCTGGGCATGTAAGAAAGGGCCACAGGAACTAAGCACTGAGGCAACCCGTCCGGCCCTCCCTCTCATGATTGGCCTAAGTTCACAGAAACAGCATCACTGTCAGATGGCCATCTAACCTCTGTTTAAAAACCTCCAAGCTAAAAAGCATTCCCCAAGCCGGTGCCCGTGGGTGCCATAGTCCCTGCTGGGTGATTTAGGTAGGTTCTGCAACTGGCTACCTTCACACAAACCTTCACACCTTCACACACACAAGAGGCTACCTTCCTCTTCTCCCCACAGTGGGCAACCGGGTTGTGTTGCTCTTTTTGTATGTTATTCCCCATTCCCCTTCCTCTAGTATATGTTCATGCGCATGTTTGGCTCCACCTCCTGTGACAGCCATGTCGTGATGGTGCCCACCATGCTCTTTCCAAACACCAAAGGTGTCCTCAGCTCAACCTGGGGCCCTCTGCGTTACCCTGCAAAATGCCACGCACATCAGTGGTGCAAGAAAAGGAACAAGAGTCAACCCAAAGGTAAGAATATCGCTTAGAGGAAAGTTATCCGAGTGATTTATGAGCCTGCACAACAACTCAAGAAGCCGATCAATAAGCTACCAAGTATTTTAGGTGGCACGAAGTTTAAAAGAATAAGAAATCGGGTGCAACAGTAGCATCCGTCAATGGCCATTACCAACACGTCTGGTCACAAAACACTTCAGTTCACTTGCACGGAAAGTTCTCCACTTCTAAGAAACGTCAATTGATGGATGGGATTCAGAGCGCAGTAGGTTTGAGTGTAATTGATTTCTCTATTGTCACAGGTCGGCAAGGCTCCTGCATGTAAATTCTTTCCTTTGCCAAGGGCAGATTTCCATAGCTATTTCCTCCTGTTCCCTACCCCACAAACCTCCCAAGTTCCCAACCCCTTATCTGTCAAGTTAGCCAATATATTTCTCACGATGAAGCAAAATCAATGCATTCCTGCTGGTACAGTCTTACAGTCAAGGGACCTTCCACGTGCGATGTAATTCAAACCTGCCCAAGTTGAGAAGCCATGTTCGGTGGCTCCTCATCTTCCGTTCTACTGTATTTGCAAACCCGTGGAAGCTGCGAGAACAGGATGTTTATTAAGCCCTAGTGATTCACTGTGAACCTGGCTGGAAGGCTGCATTCAGTTTGACACGTGTCAAGGCTTGTGGGCCTGATGTAATTATAGCAGCCAAGGGCCAGAGGTTCTCCAAACAGATCATTCTTCTTAACAGCCATGAGTGCCTATGACGAAGTAGCACCCTGAATAACCTAGCTTAACCTGGCCTCATCAGAGCTTGGGAACTAAGCAAGGTTGGTCACAGTGAGCACTTGGATGGGCAACCACCAAGGAAGTCCAAGGTGGCCCCATGCAAAAAGGCAATGGCAAAGCACCTCTGCCAGTCTTTTGCCTAGAATGCCATGTGGACAGGGTCTCCGTGAGTCGGCTGCAACTCAACGGTGGGTTCTTCTTCTAGCTTACTGGCCTGACCTGAATGGCCCAGGAAGGCCTGATCTCATCAGATATCAGAAGTTAAGCAGAATCTGTCCTGGCTAGTACTTGGATGAAGTCTAGGATTGCTACACAAAGGCAGGCAGTGGGAAACCACCTCTGTGTGTCTATTATCTGTAAAACCCTATGGGGCTCTCCATGAGCCAACTGTGACCTGACGGCGCTTTCCACCACCATAACAAAGGACTTCATTGAAATGCTTCCATTTGAAAGAACAACTAAAGGAGCAGCAAGAACCCACTCCAACGTTATTCCTTGGGATCGTCTTTGATCAACCCCTTCTGGCAAAATATTTAGGCATGGATAAGTCAACTGATGTAATTTCAAGCACCAAACTAGGTCTCTCCTGACTTTTGCAGATGCTACATTTCAGGGGATCCAGTTGCACTTCTTGGGAACATGCACTGCCTGCAGTGCTCCCAATATGTGCAGTCGCCATTTTGTCTGAACAGGGAAATGCTATTTTGAAGCTTTGGTACATGCCACCTGAATGCTGTGCTTCTCATGGTACGGCTTTACATGTCCCTACAAAATGGTTGCTCAATGTGGTGACCATATATATCAAGAGCATACTGTGTACTGCAGATCCTAGTATGTACAACTGGCTCTCCCCAGACGTAATATATAGGAGTGTGCAGAAAAACAAAAATCGGCATTTTTCATATTCAAGTGTAACAGAGCAAAATAACCAGTATTTCCCAATATTCCTGAATTTCAATACCAGTATTGTACTTGGATTCGGGATTTTTCGGGAATCCTGAATTTTTCTAGGCTCTATTATAGCCTACAGGGACCATTATGGTCAATATTCCTCATAGGGTGTATAATGGAGAATCTATCAGGGGGGAATGCAGGGGTCTGGGGAGGCTGTTTTTTGAGGTAGAGGCACCAAATTTGCAGCATAGCTGCTGGTGCCTCTCCTCAGAAGAACTCCCAAGTTCAAAGAGATTGGACTGGGGGGTCTAATTCTATGGGCCCTCGAAGGTGCCCCATCCTCCATTGTTTCCTATGGAGGAGGGGAAAAGAAATGTAAAGGGCTCACAGTTCCTTTATATGCCTTCTGCAAGTTGCACATTCACTCTGAAGGTATTTAAAGAGCTCACAGTCCCTTTAAATGCCTTCTCCAAGTTACTAGTTCGCCCCAAAGACATTTAAAGGGACTGCAATCCCTTTAAATGCCTTTTAACTGCGGCTATTCAGCATTCCCAGATAATCACAAATACTTTCAGGATTCTCCAGAATGGGCTATATTGGATAGCCAAAACGATCCTAGAATCTATATTCGGCTGAATAATTGGCCAAA
Source organism: Gekko gecko (assembly GCA_029375565.1). Lineage (NCBI taxonomy): Eukaryota > Metazoa > Chordata > Lepidosauria > Squamata > Gekkonidae > Gekko > Gekko gecko. The sequence continues at coordinate 20,451,108 of JAPDNY010000004.1, read as the reverse complement.
AATACCGATAAGGTATTTTCCAGCTATTTTTTTCAGCTCAGATGCACACCCCTAACTGACTGGCTCAGTGGATGGGCTTTGCTCACTCCACAGCTGATACACAAGTTAGGTTTTTCACATGTCCCTGCAACATACACACTGAACATATAATGTTTGTGCTCCATAACAATGTGATTTTTTTTCACATCCATTCACCCAATATGGAAAAAGACATTTTCCCAACATCATATGTGATCTAGCACTCATGACTTGGATGTTTAGGAGAACTGAGGTGATGCCATGAAGGAACTGTGCCCCAGGTAAGACTGATGTAACAGATAATGCAAGGAGCAGTGTACAGTAGTGATTAGTGCTGAATTAGGACTAAAATCAGGCAGACCCAGGTTCAACCCAACCATGAAACTCACTGGATAAACTTGGACCCCTGAGCCCGTTCTATACGACAGCACTGTTGGGAAGATGGGAAGAGCAGAACTATGTATGTTGCCACGATCTCTTCAGAAGAACGGAAGGATGAAGAGGGGAGAGGTAACGCTCCCTAAACAATTAAGCTTGACTCATTTGCTTAAGTCATCTGATGTATCTGCTCTGCAAGCAGTAAACAAGTCACCACCGACGTAACCCCAAGTTACTCTTTTCTTCATCAAACACCATCCTGGATTTCTATGCCATCCAGGAACAGTGTAAAAAGGTTTACATATGCTTGCATGCGTGAACCAGGGAGCTAACGTACAGAGAGAGATGCCTTTGTGAAACAAGCTGCATGAAAACGGCCTTTGAGCTCTTCCAACGGAACTATTAGAAGTCTTAACAGGAAGTGGAAAAAAGCACTTGGGGGACAGGAAGGGAATGCTCCTTCTCACTGCAAAATGGACCACAACGAAGGAACCAGATCTGAAATACACACACACAGTCGGCATCTTTAGTTCTTCCAATTCTGTTTTGCAATTTTTCTCTAGAATTTTGCACCTGTTAAGTCAAAAATAGCAACTGCGGTTCAGCTGGGGGAAATCACCTACTAAGACTATGAACAATCAGGATACATTGAGTAGGAGACTCCATCCACAAAATAGGACTTGGAAGGGCAAATTATGACTCATCTCTACAAGCACACTTGGCTAATCACTTCAAACACCTCAAAATTCTTGATACACTGAAACTTCCTAATCCTTTTGCTACAACATAGCCTGAAAATATCCACATATACTACAGGCAGGTGAACACAAGGTTTGTTTGTGACCGACAGAACTGTTAAACACTTTCTTACACAGTTTATTCACTGCTTGACAAAGAACATTTCTGGAGAATGTTCCCTGTTCAGAGAGGTTCACAGAAGACGGAAGTCCACAGAAGACAGCAGCACACCCCAAAAAGAACAGGGTGACGTGGCAATATCATATAGTGGTTGAACTAGAACCAGACAGCCCATGGCTCAAATCACCATTCTGTCAGTGCGGTATAGTGGTTCAGAGTGGGAGACGCTAATCTGAAGAACCGGGTTTGATCCCCCCACTCTTCCACATGAAGCCACATGAAGACCTTTGGCCAGTCACAGTCCTCTCAGAGCTCTCCCAGCCCCACCTGCCTCACAAGGTGTCTGTTGTGGAGAAGGGAAGGGAAAGGAGATTGTAAGCCACTTTGGGCCTCCTTAGGGTTGAGAAAAGTGGGGTGTAAAATCCTACTTCTTCAAAACTTGCTGGGTGATGTTGGGCCAGTCTCTCTTCCAGTCTAACTTGCTTCAAACAGAAGTCGTAAAGATACAGAGAGGGAGAGGAGACCCCTCTACAGACCCCCCAAGCTCCATGGAGGAAGAATGAGATAAAAAGGTAGATGGACCTTGAGGGATCATTGAGGGACTGCCTTTGTCCATATGTACTTGGCAGGGCTTGAAACCAACTGGAGCTTCCCTTCCTTCCATGCCTGCCTTAAGTGAGATGAGGACGGTGGACAAGCAAGAAAGGGACTTTTCCGTCATGGCCCCCACATTCTGGAATTCCATGTGCCACAAGACCGAGTTAGCCCCCCCGCTCTTACTCTTAGTATGTTTATCCTTACATCCATTTCACCTTCACAATAAAACGATTAGAAGGCTGGAAGAGAATGACTGGCCCCAGGTTGTCCAGTAAGCATCATGCAGATTTGAACTCCCTGATCCTAGCTTCACTGTAACGACTACATGTTGGCTCTCTTCTGGATGGTCTCCGAAGGGGTGTGACTGGCCTAGCCAGGAAACACCAGAGGCCAAGGGAGAGAACAAAGGAAGCCCTACCCAGGGGAAAAGCGACCAACGTCCAACCAAGGGATTCCCCACGGGGCTAGTTCCAAAGGGCTAGGGGCCGGGCACACCAAGCTCTAACCGTTTTGGACGAGGATGGAGAGCTGTGATGGGAGAGAAGCAAATGCCTCTGGGCTGTGGCATGGAATAAATGCACAAATAAATAAAACAATCATATTTGCATGCATGGCCGCCTAAAATGCTATTTCACTTCACCAACAGCCAGTGTACAGTGTAAAAGCCGTATATACCAGCTCGCCAGCTCACTTTCCAGAACATCGCCTCAAGGGGTGTACCCCTTGTGGTGTCTTTATTTCTCAGCTTTCTAGTTTTTCGGCTTTTTTTCCCCCTTCAAAATCCCACAACCGTAGTTCTTTAATTAATTCAAACTGTGAAGCTTTTTCCTACTAAATATTTGTTGTCTCTAATTTCTGCTGCTGCATTTTAATAATAATTATTGCTTTACTAATTTTTTTAAATTGTTTTCATTGTGATTTGCTCTGAATGCCCACAGAGGCAGAAAAGAAGCATTCAAATGCTTTGAATGAATTTACACGGTCAGTGGACTACAAAATACTACAAGTTCCGCAGGGCCTGTAAAACGGAGCTCTTCCACCAGGCTTTGGACTAGGAGCCGCTACGGCCTACATAAATATCTGTTGGATAGTGCTTCTTGTGAGGGGCTTGTATACTGATGCCGCCATCATTTGCACTGCTTTGTTAGATTTTTATGGTGTTAGGGATCTGTTTATGCATATTTTACTGTATTTTATTGTATTGATTGTTTTATTGTTTTAATGTTGTCCACCGCCTTGAGCCGGTTCCCAGCAAGGCGGGATATAAATTGAAAATAATAAATAAATAGATAAATACAATAGACATGGAAGGGCAGTCAAGCTTGTTATTTAGTACCTCTGTGGACCAGATACTTTTATTAACATATATGCTCATCTTCCACAGAATAGCATTTAGAAACACAAGTTCTGCCCAATATTCTGGCAAGGTACAAGCCTGGACCCATGTTTGAATGCTCTGCCACTTTAAAAAGTCGCTGCATGTAGAAAGTCAGCACCAGAGAGGTAAGCAGCAGAGAGCCAGTTTGGTGGAGTGGTTAAGTGCGTGGACTCTAATCTGGGAGAACCGGGTTTGATTCCCCACTCCTCCACTTGTACCTGCTGGATGACCTTGGGCAAGCCATAGTTGTGGCAGAAGCTGTTCTTGAAAAAGAGCAGTTTCTGTCAGAGCTCTCTCAGCCCCACCTACCTCACAGGGTGTCTGTTGTGGGGAGGGGAAAGGAAAGGAGTTTGTAAGCCACTCTGAGACTCCCTTGCATAGTGAAGGGCGGGGTATAAATCCAATCTCTTCTCTTCTTCTTCTTCTATTATATCCTTCAAAATGTTCAACGGCGGCTGTTGACAGAAGTGGGCAAACTCAAGAAGTAACAAGCACCAACTATACTCAGAACAGCTAGAGGTACGCAACACTGCCATAAGTTTATGAGAGATTCACTGCAAAAAAGCTCTTCTAGAACCACCACCTCCAGATGGCTTCAGCAATCCAGCCAAGCCGCCGCATTTCAAGAGAGGGCTGCTCAGCTCTCAAAGAAAAGCTCGTAAGGGCCATATTCATGGTTGCCAACCTCCAGGTGGGGCCTGGAGATCTCCCAGCCTCACAACTGATCTCTGGATGACAGAAATCCGTTCCCCTGGAGAAAAGGGCTGCTTCGGAGGGTTGAAGTCTACAGCATAATTCCCTGCTAAGGTCCCTTCCCTCACCAACTCCTCCACCCCCAGGCTGCAACCCCAAAATATCCAGGTATTTCCTAACCCAGAGTTGGCAACTCTAGCCAAACTAGATGTGTAACCAGAGTTCTTGTGGTCACCAATGAGGACATTTTAAAGCAATTTTTAAATACTGTGAGGGCCCGATCCAGGTTGAGCCTGCAGAGGGGACCTCTTGTTTCCCCCAACACAGTTTCCAAGGGCCACCTGGAGGGGGGGAGACATTTCGGCACCTGATAAGGTGCAGAGGGGAACAAGAGCACCTCAATCCTCTGCACCGTGGATCGGGCCTTCACAGCATTTTAAAATCGCTTTAAAAGTGGCAACACTCTCCCCACGCTGGCCAACAGGGACGCTGTCACATCTAGTTTGGCCCTAAGAGGTTCTTGATAAAATGAGTACACACAAAGGTATGTTCCCTCTTTGTGTTTATACACACACACACAGAATACATATTCAATTACATTCAAAGATTTTTCACAGGACATGGTAATCCATCTCTTTTAGCAACATTTGGTACTGTAAAAAATATCTTCTTGACAAGAGTTTATTACTCAGGGGTCGGAAAAAAATCCCCCCCAAATGTCCCTGAAAACCCTTCTTCTCATAATCACACTGCCAATTAGAAGTCTTCAAGGGGCAAAACCCGTGTATACCACCATCAGAACATCACTAATATTAATAGCTGCCGTTTGACACACACACCTCAAAAGAAACCTGTCAATTTCAGAAAGGAACTACCTTTGTAACGTCTAATTTAGCATTTATACTGCATAAGGAGCAAGACTCGCCTCCAGGCAGGGAAGCGTTCCAAATGTTTTTATTTAGCCTACAAATGCTATTGGGGGGGGGGCAGACTTACATCGCTGGTGGAACATGAATCAAGTCCCCTATCCAGCCACCGTAGGGTTGCCAGGTCTGGGTTGGAAAATACCTGGAGACTTTGGGGGTGGTGTTGTATACCAACCAACCACACACGTGGTCAGGGAACCACGCAGTCAGGAAAAGGATACGAGCTTCACCCCCAGAGACAATAGCCCAAACGGATCCTAGCCTGCACCTACCAGATGGCTAGGATCCTAGGAGAAACCAATGGGGGAATAGGGTGCACTGTAAATAACCTATCACGGGTGTTTGTGTGTGTTAGGGGAGTGGGAAACACGGGAATATAAACTGGCCTGCGAGCCAGGCAGCCATCTCAAGTCTTAACTATACCTAATGAAGTATGAGCTGTTATCACACATCCACGCATCAGTCTCAGTACTTTATAGCTGGATCCGGGAGAGGGTGGGGTTTAGGGAGGGGAGGGGCCTCAGCATGGTACAGTGCCATAGAGTCCACCCTCCAAAGCAGCCATTTTCTCCAGGGGAGCTGATCTTGGTTGTCTGGAGATTCATTATAAAAGCAGGAGATCCCCAGGCCCCACCTGGAGGCTGGCAACCCTAAGCCCCCGGCATCTTGACATGAAGACCCCCACGCCTCAGACCCTGGGAAGCTGCTGTCCATCAAGAGTTGGCAACGGTGAGCTAGGAAGACCCAAGGCCTCAGAAGAAGGCAACTTTACAAGCTCATACCCATGGCCAACTGATGGGCCTCCCCATACAGGAGCACATCCAGCCTGTGCTTAAAGCACTACACTGGTTGCCGATAGCATACCGAATTCGCTTCAAGGTGCTGGTTCTCACTTTTAAAGCCCTTTACGGTCAGGGGCCTACATACCTGAGGGACCACCTTTCCCCATATGTTCCCCAGAGAGCACTGTGTTCAGGGTCTCAAAATCAACTGACCCTCCCAGGTCCAAAAGATGCCAGGCTGGCCACAACCAGAGCCAGGGCCTTCTCGGTGGCGGCTCTGCGCTGGTGGAATGAGCTCCCAGAAGACATCGGGGCCCTGCGGGACTTTTTACACTTCCGCAGGGCCTGTAAGACGGAGCTCTTCCACCGTGCCTTCAATCAAAGAGCCACATCTAACAACTGAACTGTAACAAAGCCCTGTTCCCCTGGAACTACCACCAGCAGCCTGTGTCTGCCGTATAAATAGATCACGATGAGCTGATCATCAATACAGACTGTATCCCATTCTGACTATTCCATCATGATCCGTTTTCGCCATCTCTATGAAATATCATCATTATTAGAAACACTGTCACTAGCACTTTATGATAGTTCAGATTGCTTATGATTGTTTTATAATCGTTGCTTTGTGTGTTTTAACCTTTTGTGTACACCGCCCTGAGCCTGCTTCAGAGGGGAGGACGGGGTATAAATTGAATAAATAAATAAATAGTAACTTCCACGAGCGTACTTACAAGGCTGTGCATGCCAACTGCATTTCAAAAGCACCCATACCATCTGAGTGCCATGAAATGTTTTTTTGGGAATTTGTCCCTGAATCACATAGCTCTTCTGACCAGCACCATCCAGTAGTCCCTGGCACTTTGGGGGTATCTTCTCTAGGCAGACCAATCATGGGGGCTAGAAACTTAAGGGTTCTGCTTTGTCTTGCAAACACAAGCTAAGAACCTTGGGACATTTCAAAGGCCTTGTTCAATCAACTGAGAGCCAGTTTGGTGTAGTGATTAGGAGTGTGGACTCTAATCTGGGAGAACGGGGTTTGATTCCCCACTCCTCCATTCGCACCTGCTGGTGTGACCTTGGGTCAGTCAGAAATTCTTTCAGAGCTGTTCCCTCAAGGGCAGTTCTCAAGAGACCTCTCTCAGCCCCACATACCTCACAGGGTGTCTGTTGTGGGGAGGGGAAGGGAAAGGAGATTGCAGCCTGCTCTGAGACTCCTTCCGGTAGTGAAGGGCGGGGTATAAATCCAATCTCTTCTTCTTGATGTTTTAATTGTACTGATGTTTAATGAGACGGCTTTATTGGATTCAAAACATGTTATAAGCCACCCTGAACCAGCTTGCAAGGTAGGGCATGACAGAAATCTCAAAGATAAATAAATAAATGTATGTTCCTGAGTTTATGAATTTCCGCAAGGGGCTGAACTGCCTCATCAAAACCCATGATTGAAGCCTGGCCAGATGACAATCGGCTGGATCTACAATCCTGGGTCAGCTAAGCCGATCCACCCTAGTACAGCTTCTCTGGGTACAGATGTGCCATGCTCCTCCAGCATCCATTCTTGCAGTGCAAGACTTCTCTTGAATTTGGGTCGTCAGATATTTGCCTTCATTTCTATGGCCTCTTTTCATGATTTTTCTTGCACTCTTCTAATAAAACAAATGCTTCCGATAAATATTTTAAGCCTACCAATAACTTCTGGGTAGCAACTAAGCCCCCTGCTGACATTGCTCAAAGACACACCGGTGCAATTCAAAGATAGGACAGTGTAGCTGAAGATATATCATCAACCGAGCACCCCAGCAAAGTAGCAGGCAGTCTCCTCTTGCCACTGGCATAACCTGTGATTCAAGAGGATACAGTCGAGCAGAATTCTTCCTTCAGCATCCTGATTTTCAGAGGGGGCTGGAACTTTCCTTTTCTGCATTTGGTACCCCTTAAAATGTGCAGGCCCTACAGTGATGTGTTATTGAGAACACTGTCATGAAAGTAATGGTCTTCCTGAGGAGAGAGGCTGTGGCTCGCTGGCAGAGCATCTGCTTGGCATGCAGAAGGTCCCAGGTTCAGTCCCCGGCATCTCCGGTTAAAAGGATCAGGTTGGAGATGACGTGAAAGCCTGAAACCCTGGAGAGCCACTGCGATTCTGAATAGACAATATTTATTAGATTCAAGTCCAGCAGCACCTTAGAAACCATCAAGACACAAGCTTTCAAGAGCCAGTTCAGTGTAGTGGTTAGCAGTGTGGACTCTAATCTGGGAGAACCGGGTTTGATTTCCCACTCCACCGCATGCAGTTGCTGGTGTGACCTTGGGTCAGTCATAAGTTCTTTCAGAGCTGTTCTCTCAAGGGAAGACCTCGGGAGAGCTCTCTCAGCCCCACCTGCCTCACAGAGTGTCCATTGTGGGGAGGGACAGGAAAAGGAGATTGTAAGCCGCTCTTGAGACTCCTTCGGGTAGTGAAGGGTGGGGTATAAATACAGAAAGAAAATGGGCAAGGTGGGGCTGGCACAACTCTCCTTGGGTCGCACTGCCACCCAGTTATGAGCCACAGCCCACCAGCTGAAGACAGAGGCCTTACAGAGTTTCATCATTTCCAAATCATATTGAAATAACTTCCAAGTACTTCGTGCACTGCAGGCATTAGCAATGGGGCAACCGGGTGAGAATTAGAGCCAGACAAAACATGATGGTATCCAAAGTTCCCTCTAAGCTGTGGAGTCTTGTGAGCAAAAATTCTACTTTGTGAGCGACTGGCATTAAAGTTGTGAGCGAGCGATTTGGCTGCTGTGTACATTAGTTTGCTCTGGAGCCACCCTTCCTGAGCGAAGACAAAAATGTGTGAGCCGGAGGCTAAAAAGCTGTGAGCTAGCTCACACTAACTCAACTTAGAGGGAACACTGATGGTATTCCTGAGTCCACTATGGGGATGTTTCCACCGCTTTAGAGATGAAATTCCCTCTGTTTACAAATGCTGCAGGAGCTTGATCCTGGTAGGGGTGCCTGTTCCCCTCACCTGCCGGACAGGGGGTTGGGATCCTGGACACGAGGGGAACAGGAGGCCCTCCTCCCTCCCACACCACTGTCCGAATCAGGATAGGGGCTCCATAGCAACTTGCAGAGGGCATTTCATCCCAAAAATGGCAGCGGCGTCCCCATGGTGGACTCAAGGGCTGCCACATCTAGTTCCAAAAACAGAATCCACTGGGAAAAGCACCATCAAAGAATGCCAAAATATATAAACTCTGTTTAACAATTGTAAAGTTGGAGGTGCCACAACATCAAAGTAAGTGCATACTAATGCAACAGACAAGGCATAGAGTACAATGTTTCCTCCTCGAAAGATAAATATTAGTCCGTGTAGTCCATTCAACTCGGTAGGAGGAATCCACGTTTACAAAAACATCGAGTTCGGCTCTTGCAGATATCCATACTCAGTTCTTAAAACTACAGCATCGGCAACAGAACTGTGGGGCAGTTAATTTTGGCATCTAACTTAACGTAGGCGCCAGCCTTTGCCACATAGATGCATGGTCTTGATATTATCTTACTTGAAATATGAAGCAATAGGAACCCATAGTTTTCGCCAAGACCAAAACACGCGCACGCACACCCCTGGTGGGGGTATCTGTATTCTGGTCATCGTTTGAGTAGGAAAAAATGTATCATGGTCCTCCCTGTGGGAATCCTTCTTAATGAATTACTGGATCGCTGTGGGAGAAACCTTAGGGCAGCAGCTTCAAGGCTGCCATGCGTAAGTTTGATGCGGCTCTTAGTTTCCTTCAAGGAAAGAACACAGCGTGATAAAGCTGCCCTCCTCTAGTGGTTTAGCTGCTGCATTCAATGAATTTCTAACTCCGCTCGCTTCTGCTGAATACAAAATGCTAGCCCGTGCCAATGGCTTATCTGGGTGCAAATAAACACCATCACATTCCAGGGTGCAAATTCAACCTTTCCCCCAATAGTGCCAGGTATTCTAAAGCGAGCAACTCCACAGGAAAGAAAACCAAAGAAATGCATACAAAGTACCTTCCGGTTATACACTGGACACCGTGCCTCTCAGGTCTAGACAAGGATACCATCCCTGGTGACAGCTGGGAAGCCATAACCACAGGGTGTAACGACACACTATGCCCAACACGTGCCAGGTCATGGGTATACAGGAGGGCTCGCAGACAGAAGTACATTGGGGGAACTCCAATTGAAAAGCACTCCTTCACTTGATGGTGCCGGGGAGGGGGAGGAGTTTCCAGTTTCCCTCCCACCCCACTTTCGCCGGTGGAAAGGGAGGTGCGGGCACTGGTGAAGGGCAAGATGGGAGGGAAGTGGGAAGCTCTCCCCCCCCCCGAAGTGCCACATGAACCAACGCATTTTAAGGTGAGTTTGCCCACACATCTGTGACCCGGCACCTGTCAGACATATGGCGTAGCTTGGCCTTTTCAGTTCAGAGCCTACTTTCGATGTGTCCATATAGGTATTGAATACTACCGCGTTTCTGATCGCTTGCGTAACTGCTTTAGCCAGTTTCCATAGAACTTGTTGCTAGTTTAAGGTTCCTCCTGGATACCCTAGCCTATGCAGGATTCTCGCACTCCACCCACCTGAAACAGCAGCGCTGTCTAACCCTTGGAAGAGTCAATGGAGATGCTGTGGCCATGATGCAAATCCGGGTCGTGAAACGGTTAACTGGAGCAAGTCCCCCCCACCCCCCAGATGGCAGCAGACGACCTGCATTCCTCATCTACATGGCAATGGTGTGCGATAAAAGCTGCAGGGGAGGGGGAAGGGTGACATTTCTAATCTTTGCTTTGTATTCATTCAACGCAGACCATACCCGGTTCCCAAAGAATTCTGAGTATCTTCAACAGCAGGGAAAGTTACACAACAGATCACTGGATAGAGGCTGCTGGGGTGCAGAGAGTAAGGACCTAATTTTGCAATGGTCTTTCCTTTCTTCAGCATTGCAAAGAAAGTATGTGTGTGTGGGGCGGGGGAGAGTATTAAAAAAATTGTTTCAAAGCTGCTCTTTTTTTTTTTTTTTTTGCACTGAGGATATATGTAAAATGCGATCTGTGTCTCATTAAATCTATACTGCTCATTCTGAGGATCATGGAGAGCCGCATTTGCAATTCCCATCAATGAAAAGAGCCACGTGATTACTGCATGCCTTGGGCACCACCTCAACCATGCACAAACAATACCCTTTTAATAACCAGAGTCCCTCTGAGCACCTAGAGCTGACGTTCCCCGCTACTGGGAGGTTTTATGGGCTAGCATTCAGCACCGGTATGTCCCATTCTCTGGGCTAGCCCCATCTCCGTCAGATCTCGGAAGCTAAGCAGGGTCGGCCGTGGCTAGGATTTGAATGGGAGACCTCCAAGGAATACCAGGGTCATGACATGGAGGCAGGCAACGGCAACTACCTCTGAACATCTCTTGCCTTGAGAACCCTACAGGGTTGCCACAAGACAGCTGCAATTTGACTGTCCTTTCCGCCGCCGTCGTGCCCCATTCCATGACCTCATTCAGTTGCACATGCTGACCCAGCCTCCAGCACACACTGACCCCCCCTGCACGGCCTTGATATAACCGTCACAGGCAAGCTGCCTTGCATTTTAAAAACTGAACCATTTTCTCTTGGACCCATGATAATGATGGACTTATTCTGGTTTCTAAAGATATTGCTCACTTTCCTGGAACACAGGGCTGGGTTGCCATACGGAACTGGGCTCACAAGAGCTGTAGACGCCATGGGAAAGGGCCACCAAGCTCCCAAGCTGCCAAACATCACTGCATTAAACTGATTAGAGTGAAGAAGAGTCACAGAGTATTTGCAAAACAATTTGTCAATGAAATGGCTTGGACACGCGCTCTCTCAGAAGACGCGTGTTGCAGCCCTCAGCTATTTTCTGAGTGTGTGTATTTAAAACTGATGTGATTGGACTTTACATTTTAAGAAAAGGGAGCTTCTGCTGCCAGATGCCTATTAAGAAGCCATTAAGATGAAACGGTACCACCCAGGACCATTAAAATTTAAAGGGTATTTTAAAGGGTGGTACGAGCATCAAGGTCACAGCCTAGCGAGGGCTCTCTCCCCACCCACCCCCACCTCCTGCGACTTCTTCAAGCCTGAAACACTAGGAATTTTTTTTCCGCCTGAAATTCTGGAAGGTGTTTCGGTTAGTTCCGAGCATTCCCACACAAAACAGAACGGGCGACTTCAGGCGTCATTTCGATTCTTGAATATCTAAATGCACAGCCCAAGGGAGGAAGCTCAAAGGTGATGTTCTTTTAGTTATTTATTAATTTATTGAAACAATCCTGGCCCCACTGATCCACTGGGGGTGTGGCAGGGCTGCCCTTTGGAACAGACTAAGAAATAAAAAGGTATGTTGTCCAACGGGAGCGCAGGGAGAACAGTTTGACTAGACCCCATTCTGAGCTAAAGGGGGGTATCGCCCGTCACTACAAATAACTGGTCGCCCTTGTGCATTCAGGGGTACTATGCTGTGTGAGAGAATTGTCACCGACAAGGCACACCACCCATGAAATGGCTGTTCTCTGTTACAGGTTCTATAAGATGTGCTTCAAAAGAAGAGGAGACAAACTCCTCTATAAAACGTAGACGGCGAGTTTATACATTGACACCAGCTTTTTAAAAGCACAGTTACCATTTAAGTACAGCTTTATTTGTACTTTATGACCACAGGTGACTTCACAGAGGTAATAATATTTATGGCTCGGATCTTGCAAATACCCTACAGACGGGGGGGCGGGGGGATCCCGTCGTGTATGTGCGTCTGCACATGGAAAACGGAGCCTGTGTTGTTTCAGACACCTTTGATTTATACATGAACGTTCTATGTATGCATTTTTATTAGCTGAGGGGCCATTAGAAGTCTATTCTAGCATACATCGTAACATTATTATGTATAACAGTGCATTAACCTGTTTTCCCCATAACTATTACTTCATGTGCATACATTTGTTACCAAATATATTAATTTAAGCATACATAATATGTTTTTTATTGAAAATAGATTAAAACATACATACAAAAGCACAAACATGAAATAAGGAAATAATTCAGTGCCAAAAATACTGGATTGGATCCCAATGATCATTTCTCCCCATACAAGGAGGAGTTATTTTTGCTGCTTCCCCACCCCTACACAGAGAGAGCGAGCAAATCTCTTATTCTCCCTATGCTATACCTGGGGGTTGCCCATTCTGAGCAGCAGTCGGTTGGGGGGTGGGGGAGATTTTGAACTGCAACAAGGAAGAATAAGAAGAGAAGCTGCGCTATGCTGACAGAAATCTTTCCATCCATAGACACTTTAGGCAAAATCCAAGTCACAACATACATACACAAATCCGATATAAATAAGCTTAATATGCATCTATAAATGCTTTAGGCTGGTCCTGCACTGGGCAGGGGGGTTGGACTAGATGGTCTGTATGGCCCCTTCCAATTCTATGATTCTATGAAATGCAAGTTTTAATCTAGACATAGCACCTCATTCTTAATCAAAAGACGATGGAATAAGCACTATTCCATAGTATTTTTATTAACACGCATTTTACCTCAGTTCACTACAAGCTGTACTAAAGAGCGTTAATTCATGATTCCATCTCTCTTACCCTGCCATAGGTTAATGCAGGGTTGGACATTTTCAAGTGCGCAGTCGATAGCACTAGAACAAAAGTTGAGACCAGTGGCAGCTTAAAGACCAACAACACATTCTGAGGTATAAGCTTTCCTGGGTCAAATTCCCGGCGTTTCCTTCCTCTGTGCATCTCTCCCAGCCCTAATCAGGCTAATTACGTCCTGCGGTGTACCTCTGCATCCTGACTGGCCCTCCTTTGTAACACCCCACCTGCCTTTTAAGCAGGACATGAGGGCCGATGGATCTCCAATCCTATTGTATCTGATGAAATGAGCTGTGACTTATGAAAACTTATACCCTGGGAAAGTTTGTCAGTCTTTAAAGTGCTACTGGACTCAGATTTTGTTCTTCATCTAAGCCACCGTCTTCTCTTCAGCCCAAGAGTGAAGGGATAGGAAAGGCAGCCTACAATCATGGTTGCCCAGTCCTGATCCTTTAACCCAATCCTGAAGTGGATAGGCTTGGTATGCCCCTCCGAAACCCTTAGAAGCCCTGCTTGGCTCACACTATATACCAGGAGTCCAGGCCTGTAGCCAGAATTTTGTGGCTTGTATGGTAAAAAATTTTTTTCTGGTGGGTCTGCCATTATTTTTATGTCAGCTCCAACCTACCCCCAAACCCGACTTCCGGCAGCCACCCCACTCCTTCCCCTCCTGCAAGATATAAAGGACCCACTTCAGCTGATCGGCAGGGGGCACGTGGCCTGCCGATCAGCTAAAGGGCCCTTTAAATCCTGCACGCTGTCCCCACTTCTTCTCAAAAGCATTTAAGAGATCCCGTGCATGCAGCCCTCCTTGTCTTCTCAAAAAATTCTTGTGGGGCAGGCCAGTTAATGAAGGGTGCAGAGCCCCCAATAGCCCCACTGTAGCTATGGGCCAACAGTAGGACCCAACAAGATGCCTATGAATGCCAGAGCACCTACCAACACCTTTCCTAGTGCCCACCAGGTGTTTTTAGAAAGTGGACGGGGCCAGGTGGGATTCCTGCCCTGTAGGTCTTCTGATTGGCTACGGGAGATCTGACTGGCTGTGTAGATTAAAACAACAGTGTCGGTTTTATTTTCTCTCACTCCTCTTTCCTAGGACATTTTTTTTAACTACCTCTCTTCTCCCCAGCACTCTGGGTTCCTCTGTGTGTGTAGTTCTGCTTCCCACGGCAGCCATTTTGTGGTTACGCCCATCACCCTGTGTCAGAATTCCAAAGGTGCACAGGCTCAAAAAGCCTGGGGATCCCTGCTATACACTGCCACATAACACCCAGCACCAAGAAGTTTGGTGAGAAGCTCACTCGTTTTAATAAACCATAGCCGATTAAGGATGACACCCTCCCTCACCTCCCATTAAAGTCTGGCAAATTAATGTCGTTCCCAGGAGGCCTTTACCAATGAAAAGACCAAATTGCTTTTAAATGCATGTGGACATTTGTCTTCCATATTGGCAGACTGTCTTCCCCCGTCAGAATTCTCATTAAAACAGATCAAAGGCACACGGGGCTGAACAGAAACCACCAGCAAAGAGCATGGCAAAACGATATACGCACCAACGGATCGTTATAGGGCCGCTGCTGCTTCACTTACATGCCTGGCATCCAGCATGATGAATCCACACTTTTACAGAGAAAGACGGTAGAATAAAGAAGTGTTTAAAACAAATACATAATATTATGTGTGTGACATCAGCTGCAGGTTTGCTCCAATGCTCTACTACATGACCAGGATTCCTAGGAGATCGACATAAGAACATAAGAACATAAGAGAAGCCAATGTTGAATCAGGCCAATGGCCCATCTAGTCCAACACTCTGTCACACAGCGGCCAAAAATACCACGTGCTATCAGGAGGTCCAGCAGTGGGGCCAGGACACTAGAAGCCCTCCCACTGCTGCCCCCTCCAGCACCAAGAACAGAGTGCATGACCTGCCCCAGACTGAGAGTTCCCATCTATACCCTGTGGCTAATAGCCACTGATGGACTTCTGCTCCATATGTTTATCTAATTCCCTCTTGAAGCTGTCCATGCTTGTAGCTGCCACCACCTCCTGTGGCAGTGAATTCCATATGTGTGAGCCAATCTACAAAGTCAAACTAAGGGTGCATTCAGACAGCGTGCTGGGAGCAGTGTAAATTGCTCCGGTCCGATACGTGTTTTTTTTAACCCAGAGAATTGCAATCACACTTGACCTCCTTGTTCCGGATCGCTGCACAGCCACATCACTCCCAGCCAGGAGCGTGCATTGGTGGTGGGGTTTTCCTCTCAGTTTGAGCATGCGCACAGGCAGCAATCTTTAGAACTAAAATTTTCGCGCATGCGCAGAACAGCGATTTTCACACCTCCCTTTAAATTTTAAATGAACACTTTAAATGAAACTTTTACCCCCGAAACTGGCCTCCGTGAGATCCCGAACTCATCTAAATGCTAAAACTAGGCACCATTTAAACTTTGCTTTTATTAATTTAGGAGTGGAGCTCTGCCCATGCACATACTGCCAAGGCATAAAAAAAAATGGCGGATGAAAACCGGAAGCCTGAGGCTTCTGCGGCAGGTTTCCAGAAGGGAGGGGGTTGAGGCACCCGGAAGTGGCTCGAAACCACAAGAGCGATCAGACGTCGGAAACTGCAGCCCGAAACCGGAGAATCAGGAAAACACCACTTGGGTAAGCGGTATCAAAATACTCCATTTTAAAAGGGGTTTGATCTGGAAAGCGACTGCTGGGGACAGAGTGCAGATGTTGGGCGTGTGAATGCGGATATAAAATCCATTACAGAAGCGTGCTGAAAGCAAACTAAACGGCCCGTCTGAACGCACCCAATGTGTACAGAAATACCACATGGGTTTGTACCACTTCCAGAATCCACATGAGGATCTTTGAATACTCTCCACATAAAAATCTCCCTGCTCAAAGATAATGAGACCGTCAGCTAGCACGTTACGCTAAAGCCCTAATCCTTATATCTGAGACACAGTTCAGCTCTTAACAAGTTCACACAGTCTGGTATTTTCCAGCAAGCTCTTGACTGGTCTCCATCTCTATAAAATCACAAATCTGTTTAAGGGAGGCATTGTTTTATAAGAGGAGTCCTCAGTGTGGTGCCCGCAGGTGCCATGGTACTTGCCAATACAGGTTAGGAGAGAGTCAGGTTAGTGGCCTGCAAAATGAAGACAGATACCACCAGATGTGGTTTCCTTACATAGTTCAATCCGTATACTTATTTTTGAGTATTCAAGAAAATACATTTAAACACATGCTCGTTTTAAAAAAGCAGCTTGTTAAACAGAGCTTCTGTCTGAAATGTTGAATTACTGTAAGACTTATGTACAACCCTTACTCCCTGACATTCTGTGGTTGGCTCCACCTCCTGGTGCACCCATCTTGTATTAGGTCGCAGTCACACATGCCAGATGAAATGGGGGGGGGGAGCGAGGCTATTCCCGCCGGAGGAATTTGACCTGCAGTTGTGAGATCACACAATCCTTGGAAGCTGCGAGCATAGCCTGCCACTGCGTGATCAGACACAGCCACGGGTGAGTCGGGTTGTTGTTTTTTGCCCGTTTGTTTCTGATGCGCTTAAACGAGGAATGGATGAATCGCATCTTCGCACTGAGGGCTCCCTATGGAGTTTGTGATGATGTGCATACTGAGAAGAGGGGGGGAACAATGGCACGGAGTCAGGATGGCCTAATCAGACCATCCCAACATCATGAGAGCACGCTGGAGCGATCAGGCATGGGGAAGTCGATCCCGTCACAACTCATTTTCCACGAGATTTTCCCCGGTTTCTTTTAACTCTGCTTCTGCAGCAGAGCAGAACAGGTTGCTGACGGCTGCGGGGCGCTTCCCAGATGTTCGTGTCTGATCATGCCCTTTAAATCCACCCAGCATTCGCGATTATGGCGGGTCTAATTGTGCGTATGATCGCAGCCTTAGAATTCCAAAGGTGCTCACAGAACGGACTCAAAAAGGTTGGGGACCCCTGTTTCATAATCATGCAGCTCCCATGTATCCTCAACACATCTCCAGTCCCTCACTTTACCTTTAGTGAAGCTAATAGGGCCATGGTGAACATGTCCACCCCATACCATAAAAACCCTGTGAAATCATGAAGTTTATTTCTCAGATTTTGCTGCAAATTCCATTCTCTGTGCAACCTTCCTCAACCATAATTTATCTAATCTGGAAGCATCTCTATTTTATTGGTAGGCCATTCGTTCTACCAGTGTGTCGGTGTTTTTTTTACTTTCTTCAGCCAGTCATGAATTTGAGGCCTATTTGTTTGCTACCAGTTCCTAGCAACGACCAATCTGTCTGTGGTAATCAAACGTACAGCTACTGCTTGAAGACTTTTCAGTATGCATTGTCAACTACAGAGGAAAGGTGGCACGGTATAGCCCAATCTCATCAGATCTCGGAAGTTAAGCAGGGTGGGTGCTTGGAAGGCAGACCACCAAGGAAGGGTCTGCAGGGGAAGGCAACGGCAAGCCCCCTCTGCTTCTCACCTGCACTGAAACCCCCTTGCTGGGGTCACCATAATTCGGCTACAACTTGACGGCACTTTACACACACGCACTGTCATCTACACAATTTAACAGTGAGTTCTCTGGTTTATAGAAAATCTGTCTCTCTGCTGCTTGTTTCCAGTAATCTGTTGCCTGTTTACATATCCACCAACTTGTGGGGAAAGTCTGCCTTCCTCCCAGTTTCTATAAATCTTTTCTAGCTTGAAAGTGGTTAGCAGCCCCCGAGCTTACCATCTAACTGCAGCCAGGCATGTCCCCAAGTTCATTTTGACTCAAGTTGGGAACACATTACCATAAGGCTAACTATTAATTTGGCTTTGGGTGAAGCAGCTGAGTCCTTGCATGCATTTTCCCCACACACAAACATGCTCGCAAACAAGACACCATCACCCCCAATCATTCCACGTGGTGCAAATGAAACACTATCCTATCCACAAAGTACCACTCAGCTAAGCCTATGGGAGTGCTGCTCCAGGATCCAGTCCCTTTTCAGGAGGGGGATGACAGGTCAGAGGGAAGCCCAGCAGGAGCTGAGTTCAGTTCTGCCTCAGGGAGAGGCCGGGGAGAGCCCAGGTCTGGCTCAGGAAAAGAGCAGACGGAGTGAAGGGAAGCTCTGCCTGGTAGCGTGGCAGAGTGGTTTGGCTCTCCCTCTGAAAGACAATAGAGTACCCGATTGTTAGGCCTGTCTATGGTAATGAGCAGACTTTGGACCATTTAGTTTGACTCTTGGGAAAGGGAAGGCTGTTATAGGTGGAATCCTTCCCATGTGAGAGGATCCAGCCTAGAGGCTAGTCAGTAAGAGCCTGATTATGCCTGAAAGTGTTAAAGAAAATACAAACTACTCTCTGAAGCCACAACTAGTTTAAATTAATGTGCCTCAGCTGGAGACCTGTGCTCCTGATCTGTTCCTTGAAACCAATCTGTAAACAAATAAATCTTCTCTGTTGCATATAAAAAAATCCTTCCACCCTCATCTCCACACTCTGTTTGGGCACCACATAACTTACCTCATGGCAACAAGCCCTAACCCTATACACTTGCTGCCTTTAGAACACCTGATAACTGAGGGGTCTGTTCATGGTTTCAAACGAGCCTAGTTCCCTAAAAATCATAGGAGGATGTGCGGATCCCCTCAGTCGATAGAAATGGTCTGTCACGCCTTCCAGAATGTTCTCCGAGGATTTAACAGAGGACAGGCCAAGTATGCTCTACCAAAAGCCAAGATGGTTAAAATCAAACCAGAACAAACTATGAAATGATCAAAGAATCACACACAAACATGCACAAAGAAAATACCAACTTAAAATAAATGCCCCAGAGCAGGCCAGAGGAAGGTGCACTTCCAGACGTGGCAGCATTCCATAAATTGCTGGTCTGCCAAAGACATGCAAAAACAGGAAGATCGTAGCACAGGATTGCTTTATGGTCTTGGTTCAAAATCCATCCAGGTCTGATTTTAGACACTGCATAGTCAAAGACTCACTACCAACGAGGGTATGAATACTCTGAGAAGAAACTTCTTAATTTCCCTGATGGATCAGATATGACCGCAGCTGAAAACAGAAGACTGGAGGGAAATGGGCTTGTACTAAACACCTAAGCTCATATTCATTTAAGAATGTTCTATAAATGGAACCCACTTTCCGCTGTGCATTAAAACAGTACATCGATTCCCGCTGTGGCAGGAGGGAAGAAGGAACTCTACCAAGAGAGAGCAAATTGCTCGGAAATCACAGAAGTGAGAGAAGGAGGAAGAGGCGGAAGGTCAAGCCTCGGAATATCATAAAAAAACATGACAAGGCCCATAAATCTGTCCTGGAAGCCGGCAAAGAACCTCTGCGAGACAGAGAGCAACATTAAGGTGCAGAAGGTCAACAATGAGATTTTGAAACACTGGCAAAATAACTGCACAAACAGGAAGACACCATGTGTAAATCTCAAGATTAAAGAAGCCAGCAGCATTCTAAATCATGTGTGCGAGAGTGTGTGGGGGAGGGGGCGACCAGTCTCCCCAGAGTTTTCTGAGAGGCATGGCACTTTGAGAAAGCTCAAAGAAAGAGGTCTTCGGCCTATGGCTCTGGAACCCAATGTGGCTTAGAGCAGAACAAAATATGCCACTTCTATGAAGAAAATTAAATCTTTCGTACAAGGTGTATGGGAGAAGCAGGTGGAATGCCAGAATAACCAGTGCATGGAGGAAATGGCAGGCAAAGATTTTTAAGGGGCTAAAGGGCTTCTTAAAGATGCTCTATGGAAAAGGAGATGATAAGCAGGGAACAGCTGCCAGTAATCCAAATGCGAACCACGGCACAGATTTATGCCAGTGCCCTAAAACAATTGCACAGGGTGCTCCTGTGTATATTTATTACTTAGCATGAGTCCTCGTGTGCTTCGCTTCCTAATAAATAACTGACAACAGTCAGTGCTTGGGCTGCAGAAGCTTTATGGATTATTGATCAACATTTCAACCATCAGTAATGTTGAAGTGCATAGCTGCAGCAATGCAAATTTTCCTGTGTGAAACAGGAAAAGACAGTTGCCACTATTGCTGAGGTGCACTAAAAGTGCATTATCCAAGGTAAGTGCATTATCCAAGGTAAGAACATAAGAAGAGCCCTGCTGGATCAGACCAATGGTCCATCTAGTCCAGCATCCTGTCACACAGGGGCCAACCAGTTCCTCCAGGGAGCCAACAACAGGGCACAGAGACCAAGGCCTTCCCCTGATGTTGCCTCCTGGCTTTGAGATTCAGAGGCTCAGTGCCTCTGAATGTGGAGGTTCCCCTCAGTCACCATGGCTAGTAGCCATTGATAAACTTATCCATCATGAATCTATTAGGGGTGTTCATTCGGCAGCAAAATCTGAGAAATAAACTTCATGATTTCACAGGGTTTTTATGGTACACACCCACTCACCCAGTCTGTGGTCGTCCTCATGGAGCTCTTCACAGTCAACCTTGTTTTTCACCATCTTGAATAATTTTGTGTCATCTGCAAACTTGGCCACTACACTACTCACTCCTAGTTCCAGACCATTTATGAATAAATTAAATAGTACCAGCCCCAATGTCGATCCTTGTGGGACCCCCCCTGCCTACTATCTTCCACTGTGAGAATTGTCCATTGACTTCTACTCTTTGCTTCCTGTCATTTAACCAGTTTCTAACCCATAAGAGAACTCGTCCTCTTATCCAATGACTCCTAAGTTTACTTATGAGTCTTTGATGAGGTACCATGTCTAAAGCCTTTTGAAAGTCCAGGAATATAATGTCTACCAGGTCACCATTATCTACATGCTTGTTCACTTTCTCAAAGGACTGCAGAAGGTTGGTGAGGCAGAACTCTCCTTTACATGAGCCATGCTAATTTTCCCTCAGCAGGTTTTGTCCCTCTATGTGCCTCACAATTCTATCTTTGGCCCCGTTCACATGGAGCATTTGCCCCGCTGTAGGCATGGGAGCCCCGCGGACTTTCCGTGCGCGATCATACAATCACATCTGGGAGGCGTAGCACTCCCGTGGCCAACCCGCAGCTTCCCTCCTAAAACGCGGAGTAAAAAATGACTAGGGTCATAGTACTAGTTTCCGGAAACCCCGGGGCAAAGGCCGGCATCTGATCGCAGAAGCGCCAGTATCCCGCGGCTTCTGACGCCGGCCCATGTCCCGGGGTTTCCGGATGTTGTAAGTTTCCATGGGATGCGCACCAACACTGAATGAGGCATGTGCATATGCAAGACACCGGCAGGGGCCACCGCCCCCCCCACAACGGCACATGCGCACTTAGCAACAGTGCAGCTTGCGTGGTCTGCTGCTCTGCTTTTTTGCCGCGCTGCAGCAGCGTGATGTGATCAGCACTTGGAGCTGGAGCATGGCAACCCGGTGGCCCGTATGATCGGGCTATTGCGCCTTATTTTGCTCCAGGGTGAACTGCCACGCCTCCCCCCAGTTTTCTGGCCCGTATGACCGGGGCCTTTGATTACAGTTTCTGCTAATTTGCCTGTGAAAGTAGCAATAGAGTTTTGGATAGGGTTAGCCTCTGACCAGTCAAAAAAGTTTTGGTCAATTGAATGGTCCCAGACTGTCAACTATTTTTTGAAGTATTAACTTCATTAAAACAGTAATAATGATACTTTGATGATCAGCAGGTTTGATATTTAAGCCAATGACAAAAAAGCCCTCTCTCCTTATGTTATAGTTTTTAAAAAATGAAATAATGAAAACAGAAATAAATTAGCAGCTATTAAAATACAAATTTCACTAAGTAAGAAGAAGGACATGCTTTGTGTTCAGAGATCCCTACAGTTACAGCCCTGCCACCATAGCAGCCATTTTGTGTTCGTTGAGCCAAGCTCTCATCACAGCCATTTTGTGGTGGAACACAATACTATTCTAGCATTCCAATACTACCCATGGGCTCTACAAGGCCTGGAGACCAAGCCCTATGAGGAAAGGCTGAGGGACTTGGGAATGTTCAGTCTGGAGAAGAGGAAGCTGAGGGGGGACATGACTGCCCTTTTTAAGTATTTGAAAGGGCTGATACTTAGAGGAGGGCAGGAAGCTGTTCCTGTTGGCAGGAGAGGACAGGACTCGCAATAATGGGTTTCAATTAAGGGCAGGAAGGTACCAGCTGAATATTAGGAGAAACTTTTACAGTAAGAATTGTACAACAGTGGAATCAGCTACCTAGGGAGGTAGTGAGCTCCCCCGCACTGGCAGTCTTTAAGCAGCAGCTGAACGTACACTTGTCATAGATGCTCTAAGGCTGATCCTGCATTGAGCAAGGGATTGGACTAGATGGCCTGTATGGCCCCTTCCAGCTCTGTGATTCTAGGATTCTAACCCTCAAGCTTTCAAGCCATCCTTCCCTAGATCCATCTGTCTGCCCTAGTCCTATAGAGAATCACAGAAACTCAACCAACAGTATTCAGAGACTCTTTGCCTACTCCATCCATCTGTGACATTGAGACGGTTCTGCAGGTCTCTGCCACAGGATTCCCCACTGGAAAAAAAGAAAAGGCAAAACCAATTATGTAGCACATTATAATATAGATTATTCTGGAAACAAGGAAGAAATTGATGCATTTCTGCCTGGAGAAGCCTTAGGCCTCTGTGAAATCTCTCGTCATTTCTGCTGTAAGGTGCATGATAAATACCAGGCTTTGCTTAGTCCTTCTGAGATCGCTTTTTCATTTTTAATTAAACCCAAAAAGAAAAGAAAAAACAGCTTACTAAGAATTTCTACTGGAAACCAGAGGGAGTTAGGTGGTTTAATTGGCCTCTGATACCTTCAATGAATGCCGTTTTCAGGAAGTGCTTTGGGGAGGAGCAAACCAATTATGCACAAATACCTGCCTTGGCTCTGCTTACATCTGCCCCAGTCCTCCTACTGCCAGAACTGCAACTAATTTTTTTTGCCCAAATGTAAGGCTGCGGTTACACTGGAGGCTTGGAGCAATCCGGCTGCACCTCTATTTGCAGTGGTTTAAATAGGTGTGGGAAGTTTTGATCAAACATTCCATCCTGAACAGGCTTAACTGTGCGCTTGCCCCATGATCCATTGTTCAGATTGCTGTGGCACCCTTTTTTTTTTTCATCTTTCACCCATGCACATAAGCATGTATCCAAATCTCTGGCTCCTTTTGAAAGCTCCACAATCTCTCTTCCAAGTACTCCGACCCTTCTCAACCTCCTTCCGTTCTTCTCTCTTCCGTGGAATACTTGGGGGTGGTGGTGTTCGGACAGCCGTAAATGTGGAGTGGAAGTGCTGGCATCACTAAATACTGGACTTTCCCCGGTGCCTGATTACTTCCAAAACAAGGCAAAGCAGGGTGCCGATAACTGGGGCACAGAAGGCAGATGTTGCCTGATCGTGCTCTTTAAATCCGCAAAGGATGCAACTATATCAATGCAAACTGCTTGCATGACCGCAGCCTAAGATGGGCTGTTTCAAGTCACAACACTCATCTGTGCAGAATGGGGTGCTATAGACTGGTTCCTGGCAATCATTTTGTTTGAAAGGATGATTTCTGAATTTCAATGCAATGCAAAACTAATATGTAACATTTTACAGTTAGAGCACTTCAAGTGGCAGGTCTACGTTCGTTCACGCTAAGAAGCCTGCGATGAGGAGACGCAGGCTGCGGTGCAGCAGGGCGGTGGGAGCTCAGATTCGCTCCTGAGCTCCCCCGACTTTTTGTTGCTTTCACAGAACTCTGGGGGCTCCCGAGTTCCACCAGACCTCCCGGAGAGAGGTCTGGAGCAGGGGGACACGATCCGAGCACCCTGCAAGCATTAGCAAGCAGGCAGGAGTTGGATCGTCCCGAAGCGAAAGCACAAAGGAGTGCAGCCATGGTTCGCCACAACTGCACAAGCTGTGAACTCCCGACAAAGAGAGTCTCAAGCCTCATCTCCAACACCGGTGAAGACAGTGTGAGTACTTGTAAAAAGCAACATTAAAGCAACGCCAAAGAATCTATAGACTTTGGATTAAATCCCTATTGAACATCCATAAAGACGAGGAAAAGGAGGGGCGATCCCCCCCCCGATTCAAACGGCTAGCACAAGTTGTGGATATTCTTTAAAGAATTCTAAGTGGGAAGAGATACAAACAATTTTATCTGAACATTTTATTATTCTCTATTGGAATGACAAATGCTTTGGACTTTAACTAAAAAGAGAGGAAAAAACAGAGACATTTAAAACAGAGTTTCCATATATGGTAATAGAACTTCCTGGTACAGCATTCTTCCCTCAGAAGTCTTCTGGGCTCAGAAGACACTGGACAGTAACAATCATCTGACTTATGTTGAAAGATTCTTGGTTGTTGATATGTCTAGTATAGCAGCTTGTCTAGCAATGTGGTTTGGCTTCTAGACTTTTGGCAGAGAAAATCACTTCTATCTTCTCCTGTATTGGGACTATAAACACTGGTCATAAAATGGATTCTCAAGCAGAAAACGAACTAAAGATGGTAAATCTAGACAATTTTGCTGATGCTAAACTGACCCAGCTTTCATGGGATCACTTTAAGGATATGATTGTTCTTTCTATCAAATCAGCAATCAAAGAAATCTGTCCAGAACTATATCAAAAAAGCTTAACTACTCCAAGGAAATCTACAAGCAACACAGACGAACTGCTGCAACAACCTCTGACAGACTCAGAACAAAACTACAAGCAAGAGGATGTCCCTTTAAGCCAGAACAAGATGCTCTACAAAAAGACTAGTACAATAAAAAAGGAAGCTAAACTTTAATGGAAACATTGCTTTCAGAATCAAAGAAATTGTTATTTCCAGAAACAACCAAACCACTGAAACAAAAGTCATTCCAGAAAGAAAAGAAGACAGAAAACAGGCAATTGAACATTACCTTGGGCTACATACTACAAACCTTAAAGCAAACCCATGCAGTCTACAAGGGCAAAAGTCACAAAGACAAAATCCTATTGATGAGAAGGTGTCAGACAAAGAGGGAAAAAATTAAGCTTTATTTATAAAATCTCATCTAGAAATCACAACCTTTCTCTTTATAAGACTAGAGACCCTTTACTAAAGTACAATTAATTAGAATGGGTTGTATTGTTATGATTCCAACTGAGAGAGGCAATAGTGAAAGGAATTTTGGTAATAGTTATTACAGTACATTATCTGAATTCAAATTATAAAGAGGGATACTCCATTTTTCTACTAATAGCATACATAGGTGACTTGTATGAAAAAATTAAATTTGTAAGAATGATTATAAGGGAAATGACTTTGTTAAAGACAAGAATACGTTGGGGAAGGGGGTTGGACTAGATGACGTTGGAGGTCCCTTCCAACTCTATCATTCTATAAAAGAAACAACTGGGAAGGTTTTGATCGCGGCTCCAAGTAGAAAGGGAAGAGGCAGGGAACAGATGATCCCAAGGATAAACCTGACTCGTCCTCATCACAAAGAAGCCCCAGTTTGTCTGTGACATCTGAATGTAGGCCTGGTAGGCACAAGGTGGTAGAAAGAGCCATCAAGTTGCAGGTAACCCTGTAGGGCTTTCAAGGCAAGAGACAAACAGGGTGGGGGGTTGCCATTGCATTTCCTAGATCCGACAAGTTTAGATACACTTTGGAAGCAGAATCTGAGACAACTGCTCTCTTATCCATTACACGCCACAACAGCTCCCAGAATGATGATGATGATGATTGGATTCAAATCCTATCTGTGACTTTAGAGTGTGCCTGGTGACAGGACACACCCAAGACTTGGAGGGTCAACTTAGCTTGACTGAGACAAGCCAGACTCAACTGGCAGCCGCAGCAGCCACTCCAGGACACACCCAGAATAGGCAAGGTGGGACTACAGAGTCTAAGTTCAGGCTGGCAGCCGGGGGAGCCAGTTGCAAGCCTTGCCTGGGAACGAGAGCCACCTGGGAGGCAACTGCAGCTGAGACAGGGCTTCTGGAAACTTCTGGTTGTATGAAGAGGTACAGGGGCGGAGCAAGCCGGGGGAAGGAATGGAAACGGTGGTCTATTTAAGGATGCTGTGCAGCAGACCAGGGAGGATGAAGTATCCCTTGTTCAGGCAGCGTGGAAGACCAAAGGATTCAGAAAGATGGAGGAATGTGGTGTAACCCCCTCCCCTCTCCAGGTCTTCTACTGCAGAAGCCATGGCAGAGCATGGGCAATGATGCCTTGACCAGGGGGAGTAAAGAAATACTCAGGACACCATTAACAATACCATAGGAGCACGGCGACAGCTTGGAAATGTTCCTTGCAGAGAGAGGCTTGTGGGCTTCTAAAAGTCCACCATCATCTTCAATGTCAAAACAAAGCCTGAGTCTAGTGGCACCATTATTTATTTGTTTGTTTGTCTGAACTTTTACCCCGCCCTCCCAGCCAAAGTCGGCTCGGCACAGCTTACAAAGACAGGTAATTACATTAAAAACATAAGTTACAAGTTAAAACAATTCTAAAACCATAATAAAGTGCTAGCGATCGTTGCTTTAAGACCAACGGAGTTTTATTCAAGGAAAAGCCTTTCTTGTACATGCACACTTCTTCAGATACATCCATGCATCCAAAAACTTAGACTAGAACTCTGTCAGTCTTAAAGGTGACACGGGACTCAACCTTTGTTCTGCAGCTTCAGACCAACATGGCTACCCAACCGAATCTGTCTTCAGTTGCAAACTTATCTGCTGATATCAATATTCCAGCCAAACGTGTACCAGATACTATACTATCTGTATTTTCACTTCTTCCACCACCCAAAGAAAAACCACAGATGGCTTTGTAATAAGAACCAAAGGACTCCAGCGAGACAGAAATGGTGACAAATTTGCTTGGGTTATTTATGCAACGCATATTCCAAACGCGCACCCCTTCACTGATACGGTTCGGCTGCGACGACCCAGCCACCGTCCACCCGGCAGAGTAGATTATCACAGGCAATCTGATGGATGGAGCCTATGAGAAGGAAATTGAACAATGAGCAGAAAACGATAGAGCGAAAAATTGTTAGCCTGGGCCTCGATGGGTAGAGCAAACTGCCACAATGATCCGGTAATGTGTGCTCGTTCGACGGCAGCAAAAGGGTCTGTCAGGTTTATGGGAACGAATGATACATCACGAAATTCGCACAGAAGAGAATAGTTATGGGGGAAAGTCACAGGCAAGCTGTAAAGAGAAAAACCCTACAGACTCTCGAACCACCTTAAATGCTAACAAACATATTGTGACATAAGGTTTAGCATGCCAGAGCACACACTCTGAAATGCATAAAGCTATAAGCAAACTGTGAACAGAAATTCAAATGCCAAATGCAAAGCCTCGTCACGGACGCCACCGCAAACAGAAATGAAGAAACCTAGAAGAAAGCAAAGGGAAGCCTCCCAATTCCTGTAGCACTCCCTGGAAACCTCTTTTAAACAATGGATCAGGGCTGATGAAACTGTGCAGATGATACAATCCCTCTTGGATTGTACCACTGGAGACCTCGGGGGGGGGAATTGCATGTTTGACTGCTTCCCTCCATAAAAGGGGAAAAAATCCATATTTGCAGAATGCTAGCACATTAGGGAGACAAACCAGAATAAAATCCATCTCCCTGCTGAACCAATCTTCAACAATTTGAGAGTTCATGAGATGGAGGGGCATTCACACATGCAGTTCTTCTCTCCCTGTTGTCTGAAGGGGTACTGCATCTGTGTTGGAGATCCTGACGAGAAAGGGAGCGGGCCGGCTCAGCTTGAGTGTCAGAAGCTTTACAAGGACAGTCGCTACGTCACTGCCGGTTATGTCTCCTGACCACTCCTGAGCTGACAGCTGCAATACTACATTCTGGCCAGCCAAGTGGTGGCAGTAGAGTACTACAGAGAATAAACCACCAAGTGTCCTCAATCTGACCATCACAGAGGCACAGAGAGTTAGGTGCACGGCGCACGTCCAGCACATTTTTATCCCAACCCTTCCTCCAAGGAGCTCAGAGCAGTACAGTACAGAAAGCCAGTTAGGTGTAGTGGTTAGGAGTGCAGACTCTAATCTGGGAGAACTGGGTTTGATTCCTTACTCCTCCACATGCAGCTGATGGTCTGACCTTGGGTCAGTCACAAGTTCTTTCAGAGCTGTTCTCACAATGGCAGTTCTTGAGAGAGAGCTCTCCCTTAGCCCCACCTACCTCATAGGGTCTGTTGTGGGGAGGGGAAGGAAAAGGAGATTGTAAGCCGCCAGTTTGGTGTAGTGGTTAAGTGCGTGGACTCTAATCTGGGAGAACTGGGTTTGATTCCCCACTCCTCCACTTGCACCTGCTGATGTGACCGTGGGTCAGTCACAAGCTCTGTGTCAGGTAGTCCTGCCATGATGGATGGAGTAGGGTGGGAGGATGGGCTTTGTGTTGTGTTGTGTTGTGTAGGGCGGGAGGATGGGATCGTGGGGTGTTGATTTATGCACCTGGAGTGTTCGAATGGAATGTGACCGGGCCAGGCTATGCAGGCTCTATCTCGGGTAGACTTAACACGCTGACCTTGGAGGAGACAGGCTGTGAGCTTCCTATCGCTTTCAAAGCTTCAGCTTGGCTGGGAATAATGGGGGCGGTGGGAACTTCATTAATTATTATGGTCTTCAGTTCCCGCTCGCATACTATGCGCTCATTGGTGGAAGGGGGGGGTCCCCATTCACCCCCTTTCTGGTATAACTGCTTGCTTTGTGTAACCACGTTATTCTGAACAATGTATCTGTTCCAGTAACCTACCTATTGCAGCTTATAAAATAAAATACTATTCTTGCTTCAATGATCAAGACCTGGTGTTTGGCTGACTAAGCTAGGGACTCTGACACTCTGGCACAGCTGTTCTTGAAAGAGAGCAGTTTCTGTCAGAAGTTCTCTCAGCCCCACCTACCTCACAGGGTGTCTGTTGTGGGGAGGGGAAGGGAAAGGGAAAGGAGTTTGTAAGCCACTCTGAGACGCCTTTGGGCAGTGAAGGGTGGGGTATAAATCCAATCTCCTCTTCTTCTTCTGAGACTCCTTCAGGGAGTGAAGGGCAGGGTATAAATCCAATCTCTTCTTCTACATGTGTTTTTTCCCTTCCTCATTTGCTTTTCATAATCCTGTGAGGCAGGCTCAGCTCACAGAGACTGGCTGGCCCACTGCTACAGTGAATCAGTGAAGCTCTATCTCCTTCTTCCTGGCACTCCACCTCCAGCCACTGAGGTAGCTGGCTGGATCAACTCCTCCCCACACACACACTGGGTCATAAACGGGCGGGGAGTTGAATGTTGGGGGGCTGCTGAGCGGTAGGTCTGAGGAAGGCAGACAAGCACGGATGGGCAATGGTGACGGGTCGGTGGGGGCGGGCATGGGGAGTCCAGCAAACACACGGCAAGTCTGTGGAGAAGAATGGAGAACAGGGTTCCCATCTGGTAAGAGCGTGAACAGGCCCACAAACACAACCAGGCCTTGCAGACAGCAAAA
Source organism: Gekko gecko (assembly GCA_029375565.1). Lineage (NCBI taxonomy): Eukaryota > Metazoa > Chordata > Lepidosauria > Squamata > Gekkonidae > Gekko > Gekko gecko. Next base: position 20,421,359 of record JAPDNY010000004.1, on the reverse strand, counting down.
ACAGCCATCAAGAGATTGGCTCCCTGCTCATAACTGGTGGACAAAGCAGTAGCTAAGCCAGTGGGTGTTCAATCATCCCTAACAATATGTGAACACATGAGGAGGAGCTGTCGCTCAGTGGTAGAGCACCTGCCTGCCCATCAGAAGGTACCTAGTTTAATCCCCGGCATCTCCAGTTAAAAGGAGCAGGCAGCAGGTGATGTGAAAGACCTCTACTTATAACCCGAAGAGCTGCTTCCAGTCTGAGCAGACAATTCTGACCTTGATGGACCAATGGTCTGATTTGGTGCAAGGCGGATTCCCATCAAGTTGCAGCCACCTTACAGCAACCCTGTGAGGTTTTCAAGACAAGAGGCAGAGGTGGTTTGCCCTTTCCTGCCTCTGCACAGAAACCCTGGACTTCCTTGTTGGTCTCCCATCCAAATACTAACCAGGGCGGACCCTGCTTAGCTTTCGAGATCTGATGAATTCAGGCTAGCCTGAGCCGCCCAGGTCGGGGCACTGATTTATAAATATAAAAATAACATTAAATATGTGCACGTTTTATGGAGGGAATGCAGTGTAAGGGGGAAAAATAAAAATTGCAGTTCAGGACGTCCAAGGGACTTTTGGAGTCAAAGCAGCAGGGACAAGAAATCCCAAATAATTTTGCATGCTAATGATACCGCCATTCGGTCATATTCCATAAATGTATGTTTCCTGATGAGGTGTTAGGAAAAGTCACAGCGCTGAATGGGTGGAAGCCATCCCTCCCACACCACTGAAGCGATAATCCCGGTTTTGGCTGCACACAAAGGCCACTGACATCAATGAGGATTCAAGCATCCTCGATATTGCGGGATTGCCGCCTCCGTCTCCAGTAGCTGCCTCCGCAGGTGCAGACATAAATTCTCCTCGTTTGCACTAATTCATTTCAAAGCAAGGAATTCAATGGGGACTTGAGAAAGCAGAGAAACTTGTCTTTCTTTGCCAGCCTATGAATAGAAGCGAGGGAGGCTATTTAAAAAAAAACCCAGTATACATACATCTTTCCCACACTGACGTGGCTGAAATAATCTAATTAATGATTGAACAGCAAAATGTGCTTTGACAACAGAACTCTTAACAATGCACAAGTTTAAAATTAAAAAACACGGCGCGTCTGCCAGCCGGAGTGAAGTGTTTAAAAAAAATCTCTTTAAATTTCGACAGGCAAGTTAAAAATGTGCTTACATTTTTAGTTGGGTTACTTAGGTTATTATTAAATGCCACTCCTTGAAATCAACTTACTTACTTGAGAGCCAGTTTGGTGTAGTGGTTAAGAGTGGCGAACTCTAATCCGGAGAACTGGGTTTGATTCCCCACTCCTCCTAATGCAGCCAGCTGGGTGACCTTGGGTCAGTCAAAGTTCTCTCAGAGCTGTTCTCTCAAGGGCAGTTCTCAAAAGAGCTCTCTCAGCCCCACCTACTTCACAGGGTGCCTGTTGCAGGGAGAGGAAGGTGATTGTAAACTGCTCTGAGACTCCAAGTGAAGGGCAGGGTATAAATCCAGTCTCCTCCTCCTCTTCCTCCTCTTCTTCATGGTGGATGGATCAATCCCTAAGTTCAGAGGTCCCCTGACACAGTGCCGATGAGTACCATCGCACTGTCAACACCATTCCTGGCACCTGCCAAGTGTTTTCAGAAAGTGGGTGGGGCTTTTGCCCAGGAAGGTCTCTGACTGGCTGTGCAGATTTTTTTTTTAATGTTGCTTTGGCAGCAGCTACCATTACAGCACAAGGATCTTCATTGTATGACTGAAAGTCAGCTACAGCAGCCATTTCCTGGCTGGCTCCACCCCCTGTGGCAATTGTTTTCTGGCAGTCATTTTCTGGCAGGCCCTACCATGCTGTACCAGAATTCCAAAGGTTCTCACAGGCTCAACAAGTTTGGGGACCCCTGCCTTTATTCTATGTATGTTTAACCATAAAGTATTATAGCACATATCACAGCTGATCCTCAGGAGGGCCATGATTAATGTTGGCCTGACAAAGAACCACTGAAGCCAGTCAGAGTTTCTTTCATAAGCGTCAATGCCTAGTATAACCAGACCGAGAAAACAGCATTGCCAACTCTGGGCTGGAAGATTCTTGGAACTTTGAGGGTGGGTGGATGGGTGGAGCTTATGGAGAGGAGGCACCTCAGCAGGGTATAACGCCCGAAAGTCCATCCTCCAAAGCAGCCATTTTTTTCCTAGGGGAACTGATCTCTAGTCTGGAGATGTGTTGTAAGTTTGGGAGACTTCCAGGAACCACCTGGAGTTTGGCAGCCTGACACAGAAATATGGAGACAGGAAAAACCTCTTTTTTTGGGCTGCCCCAATAATCTCCCCCTCCACCAGCCACATAAGGTAACACATGATCTAAGACAGGCAAACAGCGCAAAAGGTCCAATTGACAAAGCTTCTCTGCCTCAAAGAAAAGAAAGAAAAGTAGCCTCCATTACATTAATCCCCTGGTGCGTAGCATGAGTGAATGTCTCTCCCTCCACCACAAAAACAGTATGGTCGGTCTGGTGTGCATTGGATAATTCCCAAAACGAGGGCTGAGCAGAATGCATTCTAGAGGTTGCGGGATCCACAAGGAGGAGAAAAAGTTGTGCGGAATTGCCTCCTTTCCAGAATAGAGCTACGCTTGCTGAAGAGGAGGGAGGAGCGGTCGCACCCCCAACCCATGCAGCTATTCCTTCTCCCAGGTCGTACAGCTGTAGGGATGACTGCCCCAGTGACCGCCAGGGGCTAGCAGAACTGAAAGGGATGCAAGGAAAACTCCGCATTCCACGCACAAAGTCGTAGGGTGCACCGTGCTGGAAAGATTGCCGAAGACACGAAATGTGAAGCACCAATCCTGCCCAGGCTAGCCCAATCTCCTCAGGTCTCAGAAGCTAAGCAGGGTCGGCTCTGGTTAATACTAGGATGGGAGACCACCAAGGAAGTTGTGGGTGGTTACACAGAATCAGGCAATGAACCTCCGTTCATCTCTTGCCGTTAAGTCGCCAGAAGTCAGCTGAGACTTGATGGCACTTCCCGCCACCACCAATACTGAAAGTGCTCCACAGAAACCAAACATTATTATAAGGTGCACATCTGAAGGTACCTGAACTCTGCAGAGGATCACACTCAATTTTTTTTGTCTCCAATCAACTAAAGACGTATTGGGAGATAAAACAGCAGCATTCAAGTCCAGTAGCACCATAGAGACCAACAAAATTTTCAGGCTATAATCTCGTTGGCCTCTTAAGGTGTTACCGGATTTGAATTGAGCTGTTCTACCGCAGGCCGACATGGCTACCCTCTGGAACTGGGTCCTTGGGAGAAAGAGGACCCCTCTTCTATAACACGAGAACTCGGGCAGGAGGGGTGGCATCCAACGAAGTTGATGAGCAATAGATTCAGGGCAAGAGGAAATACTGCTGTACTCAACGAGTAATTAAGTTGTGGATTTCATTGCCAGTGGATGTGGTAATGGCCCCTGGCTGTCACTTCGAGGAGGAGGGCAGGGAGCTGTTCCTGTTGGCAGCAGAGGAGAGGACTCACAAGAATGGGTTTAAATTAATGGTGGCAAGGTACTGGCTGGATATTAGGGGAAACTTTTTGACAGTCAGAGTCGTGCAACGGTGGAATCGGCTGCCTAGAAGGGAGGTGGTGAGCTCCCCCTCCCTGGCAGTCTTTGAGCAGTGCCCGGACAAACGCTTGTCTGGGATGCTCAGGGGTAGCCGAGCTGTGGCTCGGGAGCCACACGGGGCTCTTTCATACATATTGGGTGGCTCCCGGCAGGGCGGCTGGGGAAGCTAAATATCGTTAGCAAACAAATATCATTGGACAAATAAATATCACGATCAATATCTGCTTTTACCACTTTTGTTATTCGTTTTGGCAGTCTCATTTAATGTTAATAAAAAGCAAATTTGCATATTTCCCAGTAAAAACGTGTAATATTTGTTCATGTCTTGCAGCTCTCAAACGTCTGACATTTATTCTATGTGGCTCTTATGTTAAGCAAGACTGGCCACCCCTGCTCTAGGCTGATCCTACATTGAGCAGGGGGGGTTGGACTAGATGGCCTTTGTAGCCCCTTCCAACTCTGATTCTACGTGGCTTTAAGAGGAAGTTAGATTCACGGAGGGGAGATCCAACAGTGGCTACTAGCCAGGGTGACTGAAGAGAACCTCCATAGAGGCAGCAAGCTTCTGAATACCAGTGCTGGGAGGCAAAGCCCTCTACGCCCTATTGGTTAGCCCTCCAGGACAACACTGGCCAATGTGTGAAACAGGGCTGGTCTGAACGGACCACCGGTCCGATTCAGCGGGGCTCTTCTGAGGTTCTCACATAATGCAACAAGTTAATTTGAAAAGGCGACGAGACATTTCACCCTGCGGTGCGACGCCGCTCCCCTTTCTTAAAGAGTGCCTAAATGCCACAATAATTTGTGTATGCAAAGTGAGATATTATTAAAGAGCTGACTGTAGAAGAGCACTATATCCAACGGCAAAATTGGCATTTACCCTCTCATTATATGCTCTTCTGACTAAATTTAATCCATAATATACCTGTTAAGTGGTTACAAGGCAAGATGCAACATTAATTCAGAACTAATAGGACCATTTATTAACAAAATAAATGCAAAATGCTTTGCACATGACTCTGAAAAGGGCTTACGTTTAACCTTTAGCAGTGTTCAAGTGGCTGCCATTTTTATCAGGCTGCTTGCAAACTGGAGTCACTTTGGGTGCCGAAAAGGCGGCTCCTTTTCCAAGCCAGGCTGCTTTTTAATAGCCGAAGCGGTCTTTGAAACTTGCCAAAAACGAAGGAGGGAAGGTCAAATGAAGAATTGCTTGTAACTGGATTACTCATTCCAAAAATCAGCAAGTCAGCCTGGGCAGCGGGGGGGGGGGGGGGGGCAACCCCTTTCTCTCCAGAGCTCTGTAAAATAGCCAGAACTACTGGGCTGCCCCAGCTGGCGCATGTGAAATTGGACAGCAACGTTCTGTCAGGGCAATCCCCATCTCATTGGCACCATAACTTAAATTCTTGAAACATATTCAGCAATAGTCCGATTCCATTCCCAACTGAACTCGCAGTCCAATTGCCCTTGCTTGCAACTGACTAGACAGCACCTCTGACAGCCAATATGTACAGCTGTTTGCCGAAGTGGCGCAACAGTGAAGTGTGCTGGATCAGAGAGATCCAGGTTCGAACGCCCGCTATGACAGGAAGCTCACTGGGTTATCTTGGGCCCATGACACTCTCTCAGCCTAACTTACCTCGCTGGGAGATTTTGATGGGGAAAATGGAATAACGTCATACATTCTGAGCTGCTTGCCAGAAGAGTGGGATAAAAGTGGAATGAATTAACCGTTTAAACAAAAAGAAAGATATGTTTGTGTCTTCGATTTATTCAAAACTTAGTCCGTGGAATGCATCGACTGATGCAAAACCCATCAAATCTGGAGTAATTTGGATATCCTCCTGAATGAACAAAATGCAATCTAGTGTCTGTAGCCGTGTAACACGGTAAACGTTTAAAGCCATCCAAGATTTTTTATATATATATATTGAGATGACCCCCAGACTAGGCAACAATATGTCTCGTGAGTTAATTAGGTGCTATGTGGAAAAACTACTTTCTTTCCAAGACATGAAACTCCTGTTAACCAACTTGGGTGTCCACAAATGCATCACACACAAAAAAAGAGAAAATGACTCTGTACACACACATCATATGCTGAGACTAGTGTGCTTACTGCTGTTCCATCTCTACTCACATTAGCTTGAGTAGAGGGGGAACATTAGAGCCAGTTTGGTGTAGTGGTTAAGAACGCGGACTCTAATCTGGGAGAATTGGGTTTGATTCCCCATTCTTCCACATGCAGCTGCTGGTGTGACCTTGGGTCAGTCATAAGTTCTTTCAGAGCTGTTCTCTCACAAGCAGTTCTCAAGAGAGCTCTCTCAGCCCCACCTACCTCACAGGGTGTCTGTTGTGGGGAGGGGAAGGGAAAGGAGACTGTAAGCCACTCTGAGTGAAGGGCAGGGTATAAATCCAATCTCTTCTTCATAAGAACATAAGCGAAGCCAATGTTGGATCAGACCAACGGCCCATCCAGTCCAACACTCTGTCACACAGTGGCCAAAAATACCAGGTGCCATCAGGAGGCCCAGAAGTGGGGCCACCTTCTTCTCTCTTCCTCTTGTACCTACATATGCCAGCTAGGATTCCCAGCTACTGCCTCTGCAGGCCCAAAGACCTCTGCTCACAGAGTGCCATTTTCCTGTTTCCTCCACATGGGAGCCCAAAATGATCCCATTTTGAGGCTCCCAAAGAAGGAGAGAGTGACAAAAATCGCATTCCACAAGCAGAAGGCCTTGTGCCCATGAAAATGCCCAGTCACCAGCCCATCACATCTACAGCAAATAATGATACCTACCAAAGACCAAACGAGGGGGAGAGAAGATGCTAGAATATCCCTGAGGGAGAGAGGTACAACTACAAGACGCAGTGAGGGACATTGGATTTAGACGGATTTAATGAAACTGTATAAAAATTCAGGAACAGGTCTAATAGAACCTAAAGAGTGAAACAGAACCTCCATGCCCAGGTGCAGTTTACCTCTGAAAGCCAAATGCTCAGGTCAAGCAAGGAAGGGAAGCTACTGCCTTCATGCCCTGCCTATGCACTTTAACAACTCTCAGAAGGAAGAATGAATATTGGGTCACACAGTTCGTTAGCCAGATCTGACTGGACAGCTCTTCCACAGGATCCAACAAATGAGGATTTGTTGTTCATTCATTTGTTTTCAGCTTTTAAGAAAAATCCACATCCCTAAGCTCTTTTATTTTCAGAGACGAGAAACACAGAGGCAGCGTTCTATGCAGCTAACTTAGTGTGAAGTCAATGTGGCTCAAATTGGTAGGTGCACGGTACACCACTGGTTATGCTGACGTTCAGTTTTATTACACCTAAACCCACAAATAAAATCACCTCACTTTAAACCCATTCAACTACCAGTATTTAGGGTTTTTTGCCGTTCTACAGTTAACTTGTGATACCTTTTGCCCTTCACCGACAACAAGGCTTCTGGCAGCGTTCCTGGTTTGTCATTTCCATTTTCTCTCCTTGCGGTAAAGCGAGACTCTCTGGATTGTATCCAGAGCCCGGCACAGAAGAGAAAGAGCGTGGAAAACTGACAAGGCAGGGTGGCCTACTTGCCCGTGAACAAACACACAGACGCAGCAGCTGACAGACGACAATGAAGATCAGCACACGAAGGCAAAACTGCCATCTAAAAATGCTGGCAAACTATTTCTTTATTTAAAACAATTCTATGCCGCATTTCCACCTAAAAAGCGACCTGGACACCGTGAATATCAAAACATTTGAACTACATTTAAAATAAGGTATGTATAAAACAGCCCCGACCTGGACAGCCCAGGCTAACCTGATCTTGTCAGATCTCAGAAGCTAAGCAGGCTCATCCCTGGTCAGTATTTGGAAGGGAGAAGAAGAAGAAAAGATTGGATTTATACCCCGCCCTTCACTCGGGAGTATTAGAGCGGCTTACAAACTCCTTTCCCTTCCCCTCCCCACAACAGACACCCTGTGAGGTAGGTGGGGCTGAGAGAACTCTAACACAAACTGCTCTTTCAGGAACAGCTGTGCCAGAGTTTGTGACTGATCCAAGATCACATCAGCAGGTGCAAGTGGAGGAGTGGGGAATCAAACCCGGTTCTCCCAGGTTAGAGTCCGCGCACTTAACCACTACACCAAACTGGCTACAGACCCCCAAGGAATATCAGGGTTGTGACGCGGAGGCAAGCAATGGCAAACACCTCTGGACATCTCTTGCCCCAAACCCCACGGGGCTGCCAGTAAGTCATCTTACTGCCCAGAGGTATGGACTGGGTTGTCACCAATGTGCTGATGACAGCCAGCTCTATCTGTTGTTGGACGGCCAGTCAGACTCTAGTGTGGGAGATCTGGACCTGGCGTTGAAAGCTGTGGCTGGTTGGCTTAGACTGAGTCGACTGATATTGAATCTGACAAAGATGGAGGTCCTGTGCCTGAGTCAGAGCGGTCCAAGGCTCGGGATCCCTCTCCCGACCTTTGATGGGGCGCCATTGGTGCCAGCGCCGGAGGTTAGGAGTTTGGGAGTGCTCCTGGATGCCTCCTTAACGATGGAGGCCCAGGTAGCAGCCACTGCGAAGTCTGCCTTTTACCACCTACAGCTGATTAGGCAGTTGATTCCCTTCCATGAATGCAATGACCTGGCAACAGTAATCCATGCAATGGTCATATCGAGTTTGGAATACTGCAATGTTCTCTACATGGGGCTGCCCTTGTCCCAAATCCGGAAGCTGCAGCTGGTGCAGAATGCAGCGGCGAGGCTGTTGTTGTGTCTTCCTTTGCAGGAAAACATCCAGCCCACCCTAAAAGCACTGCACTGGCTGCCTATAGTGTACCGGATTCGGTTCAAGGTGCTGATTCTTACCTTTAAAGCCCTATATGGCCGGAGACCTACTTACCTAAGGGACTACCTTTCTCTACATGTGTCCCAGAGAGCACTAAGATTGGGATCCCAAAATCACCTGGTTCTCCTGGGCCCTAAAGAGGCTAGGTTGGCCACAATGAGTGCCAGGGCCTTTTCTATGGCGGCCCCTCACTGGTGGAATGAGCCCCCAGATTACATCAGGGCCCTGCAGGACCTTTTGCAGTTCTACAGGGCCTGCAAAATAGAGCTCTTCTGCCAGACTTACAAGTAGGGTGCCGCCTCAACATCATGGCCCTAACATCAACTTCATCACCAACCAGACAGCTAACAACCTGGCAGGAGCCTGGATTAGGGTGTAGGCGACCACTCCAATGTTGACAGAACGTCGCCATCTTTTATTATAGTATGTACTGGGCAGTTATGGTTTTATATTGTAATTTTAACTTAATTTTGTTTTTAGTATTTATGGAGTTTTAATATATACACTTATATGTACATTTGTTAGCCGCCCTGAGCCCGCCACAGCCAAGTTCAACATTCGACTGTCTTCCGCCTGTTCGGGGGGGGGGGCTGCCCCATTTCATGTCGCAGGAAGGTTTCGCGAGGGCCTCAGGGTGGAACTAGCGTATTCGGTGACTCTCCCTCCATAGACGTCACCTGGAGGGGCTTTTTTCTCTCTCTGTTCCGCTACTACCACCAACTGGCCTTTATAGGAACTGCCCACTGGGAGGACCAGAGCCATTCCCTCCCCCCTTCACTTTCCACCCAGTTCTGAGGGCTCACCTCCGTGTCTCCCACTAACCAGTGTCTGATGCGTGGAGGGACAAAAACTGAACAGTCTAGCATGGTGAACGAGGTCACATGAATCAGCTAAAAAGCTAATGTAAACAAGTGTCTGTCAGTAGGCAGATATTCGCACGGGAATAAGAAGGAAGAAATCCGGTAGAAGCGTGGAGGAAGTGGGACCACAGCCATTTCTTTTGGAAATTTACAGGATGCGACTGCTTTGCAGTGGGGACGGAATGAGTTCAAAAGAGTCACCCCAATGGTGGTGGCCCTTTTAATTAGCACATTAGAGAAGCATCTCAGGATCATCAGCATGTACTGGTGGTCACTAAGCACCAAGACCGTACTAAAACAGCCAGTTAACACACTAAGGCTGTGATCACACACACTAAATAATCCACTTTCAATCCACTTTCCAACTGGATTCTGCCAGTTCACACAGTAAAATCCCATTGGAAAGTGGACTGAAAGTGTATTATTTAGTGTGTGTGTGATGCAGCCTAGGGGCAAATCTGCATTGAGTTTTCCCTCCCCTGTTATACCAAACCCAGGTTGGAACAGAAATTCCCCTCTGTATTGCATGCTTCTGTCACGTTCTTTGATCATCGGGTTTTATGGTACCTTCTACACTGCATGTCACTTTCACTTTCTTTGATCATCGGGTTTTTATGGTACCTTCTGCATAGATTTATGGCTGTTCAAGGGTGACTTTGCAGTCAGTACGGCGTTGACGCGGGAGTATTCGAATGTGGTTTTGAGCTGCGCCTTTTCTGTTCCAAAGTGGGTTTGGTAAAACAATGGAGGGAAAAGCTAATCAGCCGCTAACACAAAATCTTTATTAGCCAGGGTGCGTTCACACATGCTAAATGTGCCTGCCGCATAAAGAAACAGATCAATGAGCTGATCATTGGGATAAACCATCGAATTGTTGCCGCCATCGCTAAACAACATTATTACTATCAGATCTAATGTTTACTAGCACTTTATGATATTGGACTGTTTTAGAAGGTTTTGTGATTGTTTATTAATTGTTATTTATGTGTTTTTACTCTTTTATGTAAGCCGCTTCAGCAGGGAGGGTGCGGTATAAATTTGATAAATAAATAAAGCCGTTTCAGTCCACTTCAGCGACCCTTTGCAAGTGGATTCTGCCATTTCACACAGTAAAATCCAGTCCCAAAGTGGATTGAAAGTGCGTTATTTAGTGTGTGCAAAAGCACCCCTTGAGCTGCCAGTTAGTACAAACAGTACACCAAGGAGGTCCTGGCTGGCAACAACTCTGCATGTTCCAGATACTCACACAGTGCTCAGTGGCAGGTACACCAATGTAGATGGCTCATGAGGTCAGGTCAGAGAGAGCCCAGGTGGGTGCCGTGAACAGAAACTTAGGTCTGAATTTCATGTTGAGCTCTGAAGCTTGATGGATGACCTTGGGCCCGTCACTCAGCCTGAACTGGTGGTGGAAAATGCCGTCACGTCGCAGCTGACTTCTGGCCACCTCACAGGGTTTTCAAGGCAAGAGACGAACAGAGAAGGTTTGCCACTGCCTGCCTCTGCGAGGACTTCCTTGGTGGTCTCGCATCCGAGGACTAAAGAGGGCCGAAGCTGCTTAGATTCCAAGATGCGATGAGATCAAGATAGCCTGGGGTATTCAGCTCAGGGCCAGCCTGAACCACCACACAAGACCTTAGATATCTCCTGCCCTTCATCTAAGGAGCCCAATGAGGCACAGACATCTCTCTCTTCCTCCACAGTATCCTCACAACAACCCTGTGAGGAACGTTCCGCTGAGAGAATGTCTGGCTGAAAGCCACCAAGAAGTTTCCTGGGTGACTGGGTATCTGTACCCGAATTTCCCAGATCCCAGTCTGATATCCTAACCGCTACACCACACTGGTTCATGCAGGCTATCACTGGAGGCTAAACTGGGACCTTCCCTATACAGAGCACTCGCTCCATATACAAAGCCACCAATCCATGGCCCCTCCCTAGTGTGACCTGAGAGTAACAGTTTTCTTCCTCCTTGCTACTTCACACCATGTCCAGAGGCTGCTGGAGAAGATGCAGTAGGTAATTGAGGGCCCTGACTTGGATAGCCCAGGCAAGCCCAATCTCAGAAGCTAAGCAGGGCCGACGCTGGTAAGTACTTGGATGGGAGACCTCCAAAGAATACCAGGCCTGGAATGCAGAGGCAGGCAATAGGTAAGCATCCAGGGCTCTTTTTGTAGCAGGAGCTCCTCTGCATATTAGGTGACACACCCCTAATGTAGCCAATCCTCCAAGAGCATACAGAGCTCTTCTTACAGGGGCTACGGTAAGTTCTTGGAGGATTGGCTACATTAGGGGGCGTGTCGCCTAATATGCAAAGGAGTTCCTGCTACAAAAAGAGCCCTGGGTAAGCCACCTCTCTGAAACATCCAAGCCCCACTAGGGGTCACCAGAAGTCAACCATGACTTCTAGGCATACACACACCAAAAAAAACAAACCCAAAAAAAGACAGTTGAGGGAATTCCACAAAATCCCATCCAGTGAACAAGCCAACCACTCGCTTTCAGATCACCTTTGCCCGTTTGGGATGTAAAATTGCCACAGAAAAATAAAAAGCTTCTTTTCCCATGCATTTCCAGGTTTGGCTCTTATGCATCTAGGAGGAATGCCTGCCTATAAACCTGAGCAGCTCCTTGGCTTTTTTTTTTTTTTTAAAATCTGTGCTCTGCTCCAAACCTGACTGCATTTATAGCCGAATAAAGCTCCCCAAGCTGGCACCTAGAGAAGGAATGCAGACCTCATAATTGTGCCGTTCGCTCTCTGTGACATAATCCATCAACTAGGTTGCGGCAGGTTACAGTGCAGTGCAGGATGATCACAGCTGAGATAACGTAAGCGGAGACAATAGCGAGCATTTTGTGTGGAAGACAGGAAGAAAGAGTGCCTGAGGAACAAGCGCTACTCTCGCAAAATGGCCAGGGGATTGGAGGAAACGCGGCCCACTGCTCACCGCTATTGCCGCTAGTAAATAGTGCCTCAGAGCCACCAAGAGCCATTTCCAAAGCCACACTGCTCTTCCGCCACAGAAAACTCATGAAATAGGTTTATGTTGAGGAGCAACATCCACAGAGGTTTTCCCAGAAGGCACTTCTGAGCAGAAGAGCGCAACCATCTACTATTCTGCTCGCAAAAACACATATGAATCCCACACTCTAATACAACATTCACACTTTTCATGAGTACGCCTCCACAGATTTTTCTGAGGTGGAGGATCGACTTTTTCCAAAAATAAGATTCCTGTCACAGACCTGTGTCCCAAGAAAGGCCTTATGTTCCCTCAAACACCAAACCTTGAAGTACAGCCTTCCCAGCCAAAACCTCTTCATGAGGCCTAGTTCACACATGTAAGAGAACAGATTAAGACAGGTAGCCGTGTTAGTCCGTCTGTAGCAGCAGAAAAGAGCAAGAGCCCAGTAGCACCTTAAAGGCTAAAAAAAAATGTGCCAGTGTATGAGATTTCGTGAGTCACTGCTCACAAAAGAAGTGAGCAGTACCTCACGAAAGCTCATACCCTGCCACAAATTTTATTAGTCTTTAAGGTGCTACTGGGCTCTTGCTCTTTTCTAATGTGAAAGCACACATGAAGGGGAAATTCTGTGGTGGACTGTATTGCCACTGCAGCCCCTTTTCTCTTTCCCAGGCTGAAGCAGAAGCAAAGGGCTCCTCAGTGGCATCCCTCCTGTGGTGTGAATGGCTACAGAGGCTTTTGCTAGAGAACTCTAACCTCCCAACCCAAAAGAGGACATTTTCATCAGTTTTTTTTTTTTTTAAAGAGCCTAAAACATGTAAATCCATAGTCGGGGGGGATTTGAACCTACATCTCACCAACATTCTAGTAGAAAGAGTGGGGATCAAATATAAGAAATCAGCAACACTCTTTGCCTGTTTTTCAGATTCCGGAGTGGGTACGTGGTTGTACGTGCTGCCAGTGGCCATATGCAAAGAAAATGTGGCCTGCCAGCTGCCATTCAACACCATCCACAGGTTGCTTAAGCTGCTACCCTATCCACACTTACTTGGGAGTAAGAACCCCCTGAACTCAATGGGACTTACTTCTGAGTAAACATGCATAGGTATGTACTGAACATTATGCAAGTACAGTGCACTGCTCCTGTCTCCTTGAATGGGCTGTACTAGATGACCTTTGCAGTTCCCCCTTTACCCCTATCGAATGTCTCCTGAAAATTGTTTACAACGAGATTCAGTAGGCTCAAATGAACAGAGCACTGAACATACACACACAGGAACATACAAGAAGCTGCCTGATACTGAATGAGATCAGTATTGTCTACTCAGATGGGCAGCAGCTCTCCAGGGTCTCAGCCTGAGGTCTTTCACATCTCTGACCCTTTTAATACAAGATGGTGGAGATCGAAACTGGGACCTTCTGCACGCAAAGCAGAAGCTCTTCCACTGAGCCACAGACCTTCCCCTAAGAGGCCAGGACCAGGAAAACATGGACTCCAATGTAATAGAGCACCTTCAGTCAGTCAATGCATTTCACCACAAGCAAGTTCACAGGGATGTTGTAAAAATAAAATGCCCCCTCCCCTACACGCCTCTCTACAGTCCTGAGAGAAAGGGTGGGTTTCAGATGGGTAAGTAAAGGTAAAGGTTTCCTTGCTCGAAAGCCAGTCGAATCCGACTCTAGGGTTGCGGTGCTCATCTCTATTTCAAAGCCGAAGACGTTTCCGTGGTCATGTGGCCGGCATGACTAAACACCAAGGCGCACGGAACGCTGTTACCTTCCCACCGAAGTGGTACCTATTTATCTACTTGCAATTTCTTGCTTTCGAACTGCTAGGTTGGCAGGAGCTGGAACTAGAGACGGGAGCTCACTCCGTCTTGCGGCACCTGGGTCTTGAACTGCTGAACTACTGACCTTCCACAGCCTGCAGTTCAGCGTCTTAACCACTTGAGCCACCGCAGCTCCTGACTTCAGATGGGATAAATCAATAAACTCTTCTTTCCAACAGGTGCCATAAACATAGTAATCTGGGCACAGAAGGGTTAGGTGAAACAACACCTTTAATAAACCTTCTCAAACAACTCTCTAAGAAAGATGGGTTTGGACACAGGTAAAGAGGTAGGGCCGTAGCACAGGATCAGAGAGCACACCTAGGATGACAAAGTTCTTAGATTGTATCCCTGACATCTGCAAAGGATATAAAGTGGTGTTGAACGCATGGGAAACTGCCATACCACTGGGAGACACTAGGAGACTCAAGTTCCAATCTCGGCATCCCCTCAAAGTAGATAAGGCCATCTCAAGTTTAGCCCCTGGCATCTCAGGGTCTATGGTATTGTTACAAGCATACAAAGCCACCTTATATCATTTTGTTCAGGAGATGCCAAGGACTGAACCCAGGAACGTATGCTAAACATATTTAAAACTGCCCTTGAAGAAAACAAAAAAAACTACAACTAGTCCAGAAGGGGGGCAGCTCAACCATTGCCAGGGGCAAGCAGACAGGAACTCCTCTTGTCCGTTTTGGGGGGAACAGGTATACTGGCTGCCAGTTTGCTTCTGAGTTCAATTCAAGGCACTGCTCATAACATGTACAGCCTTTCAGGACCTAGGACTCACCTACCCAAAGGGACGCCTCTTCCCATGTGGTCTCATGCACCAGGGCCTGTCTTCAGGAAGAGGCTGTGGCTCATTGAGAGCCAGTTTGGTGTAGTGGTTCAGTGTGTGGACTCTAATCTGGGAGAACCGGGTTTGATTCCCCATTCCTCCACTTGCATCTGCTGATGTGACCTTGGACCAGTCACAAGCTCTGGCGCGGCTGTTCCTGAAAGAGCAGTTTGTGTTAGAGCTCTCTCAGCCCCACCTACCTCACAGGGTGTCTGTTGTGGGGAGGGGAAGGGAAAGGAGTTTGTAAGCCGCTCTGAGACTCCGAGTGAAGGGCGGGTCATAAATCCAATCTCTCCTCCTCTTTCTCTCTCTCTCCTCTCATTGGCAGAGCATCTGCTTGGCATGCAGAAGGTCTCAGCTTCAATCCCTGGAATCTCCAGTCAAAAGGATCAGGTGGGAGGTGATGTGAAAACCTTCTGCCTGAGAACCGCTGCCAGTTGGAGTAGGCAATACTGACTTTCATGGACCAAGGGTCAGATTCAGTATAAGGCAGCTTCATGTGTTCTGGATGCTGCCTTCTAGTTGTTCCCGGCTTACTACTAGAGACCATCTACTAGACACCATTCCTTCTCTAGACAGGCTCCCACCTTGAGGAACAAGCACCCCACGTTGGTTATCTTTTTTAGCAAAATACCGCAGAGCTGTGGTTTTCAAAACCAGAGACTGGGCATCTCAGGTGGATCACAAGCCCTTACAGAGCTACTGTTTTGCCCCTTGGGGAAGGATCTGCTGGTACTTGCATGCATAAAGAGCACTGGAATCAGGGCTACCAACTTTGGGTTGGGAAATTCCTAAAGATTTTGGGGGTGTAGGTCGGGAAGGGTGAGGCCTGAGAAGGCGAGGGACCTCGGCACGGTATAATGCCATAGAATCCACCCTCCAAAGTAGTCATTTTCTTCAGGGGAACTGATCTCTGTCAGCTGGAGAGCAGCTGTAATTCCAGGAGAACTCCAGGCCTCACCTGGAGGTTGGCAACCCTAAGAGGAATAGCCCTGCCTGCCGGGCCTTTGCAGAGGAGCAGTGGGACAACGAAGCAAAATAACTCAGCAGTGGAGAGAATTCCTTTGTAGCACAGGCAGGTGTGGAGGCTCTGATTTGTCCGCTTTCTGTCACATGACTGTGATGTCATGAGCCTTCCAGTCACCTGCTTCAGAGGTCACAAACTATCCCCCCTGGGTTAAAGCCCAGTCCAGAATAGCGCTGCCTCACCCTGAGCCAAACTCTTGGTCTAGCCAGGCCAGTAGTCTCTACTCTGATTGGCAGCTGCTCTGCGGGGCCCCGGGTCTTTTCCATCACCTTTGACCTGATCCTTTTCAACCAGAGATGCTGAGGATTGAACCTGGGACCTTCTGCGTGCAAAGCATCTACCACTGAGCCACGACCCCTCCTCACATCAGCCTGGGGGTGGGGGGAGACCTTGGACAGCAATCAAAGCAGCCAAAACTCACACCAAGAGCATAAGGAACTCCCTGTGGCTAATGCTGCAGCGCATGGGGTGGGCCAGAGTCCATACAACAACCCTTCGAAGTACACCCTTACAAAGATCAACGCAACAGCCAGCTTGCTTCTCAGCCATTCATTGCCCCAAGTCTACAGCAGCTAAAAATACAAGGCAGCAGTGGGACGCGTGCAGGCCAGGTGAAGACGCGACCTAGTTTCCCCAGCTACCGGTTCTCCGCCACCTCCGCAACAGTGCCAGCGCACTGGCTGGCAAACAGCTGAGCAGGCCGGTCTCAGCCACACCACTCTCTCTTCTTGGCCATTCATAAAAGTCAGCGGAGGGAGAAGGGAAGAGGGGGAAAGCATTTGCTAAAATAAGTTCCACACAGAGAAGACGCCGCTGCAAGTAGGTTTCGAGATTCTCCCCCCCCAAGAGAAAGCCAAAAAAAGATGCTGGGTCCACATCCAGGCTGTCTGATCGCCAAGAAAGGAGGCAAGGAAACTAGTGACAGGGAGAGCACCAATTTCCTCCAGCAGTTTCTTTTTAAGTAGGTGAGGCGGATGACTTGGGGGTGTTTGCCTCTCTCTCCCCACCTGGTAATGTTCCTGACACCTGCATTTATTTTAATTGGACTGGGGACTGCGGAGGATAATCACTCCCCACGTTGCACATCCCTCCAAACACTCAGGGCAAGAAGGCACAGAGAAACCAGGGGGAAGGCGATAGGAAAGAGAGAAAGATCCAGATGCACAAGAATGCTGTTCTCTGGCCAGTTTTGATGGGTTGTATGTGTGTGTGGGGGGGGGTGTTCCCACCATCTTTTCAAGCACAAGGCTGCGATCTCGGGTGCACGTACCGGGGAGGGAACCTCCACTGAACGGAGCGGGATTTACCGCCGAGGAAACACGCTGCAGAAACTGGAAGGTGGCTAGCCGAGGCTCCTCAACCCACAAAAGCTCTAGCAAGTTTCAGGTCTGCCGCTGAGCGACGACGGTTCCCATCTGGAAAACCGGTTACTTTATAATTTAACGGGGCTGGGCTGGATTTCCTCCCCCCCCCCCGAGTTTTCTATAGGGGAAGTTTCTTCCAACTCGAACTACAAATGCAACCGGGGGGAGGCTCTCCCAGCCCCCCCCTCCTTTTCAACCCGCCGGATGGAGACTGCAAAAGCCATTAGCCGCAGACGCTGCCGGAGAGGTCTCCGCGGTTTCCACCCCACCTCGGGGGCGAGCCGGCGGCCGGTCCGCGCCCCTCCCGCCCCCAAAGCTTCTTTTTCCCTTTAACCTCCTGGGCCGAGAAGAGGACCTTTCGCGACGGCCCGAGCTCCGCCGCATTTGCAGCGCAAACCTAGGCAGGGTTACTCAAAGCCCGGGCAGTCGACTCCAGCCTACACCGCTGGGCATTAGACCGGAGCAAACTCCCTTTAGGATCGCACGGTTTAGTTAAGGGGAGGAAGTGCCGCTCGCAAGTAAAAACGTGCATCTTTCACACAGACCCCTCGCCCGGTATAGCGAAAGCCACCTTTAAGCTCAGGCTCTGGGAACACAGACGTCACCGGCGGGGGGCTCTGCATTTAGGGAACGGAAAGCGCTCTGCACTTGCTCAGGAGCGCTCTCGGCCCTGCTAACTATGTGGCCTCGGAGGCAGCACAGGAGACAGATGGCAGGGCTGCCTCCCCCCGCCCGCCTCAACCCATTCCGCTTCGATCCACGGTGATCAATAGCGGAGGCGGGGGGAACAGTGACCCACAGGCAGCGGCTGGCTCAATACCGCTGCAAGCATCCCCCCCCCCATTCCCGCGGGGAATCACCGGTGAGTGAATTTCTCTCGCTCCCCTGCAGGAGCCGCCGTCGCTCGCTCGCTCGCCCGCCCCCGCAGCCCCGGGAAACCCCTCGGTGCCTTCCCAATTTCACAAAGGTGCAAGCCAGCCGCAGCCACCGCTAGCTCGCTTCCCCACACGCCGCAGGACTGCAAACCGAGAAGCCGCGCGATTCCTCCGATTCTCCCCCCCCACATGCTCACATTTGTGTGTGTGTGTAAATAATACAGAAATGCATTGCTGGGCTATATCGCGTGCATGCAATCCCTCCCTCCAAGAAATACAGTAGAAACACAACGCGCACACAGAGGGATCGGGGCTGACCAAACTGCAGTTGCAAACCAGATCACCCCTCCACCACACCCCCACCCCCCCAAGGAAGCGCCTCCGATCGCGTTTTAAAGAACAGGCGCGCAGAGGGAAGAACCCAAACCCTGCCGGGGAGCAGCAGCCCCTGCCTGCACCTTACAGAGCAGAACACGGGCTCGCCTCGGCCCTTCGCCGGAGCACATGTGCCGAGCCGAAGGCAAGCGAGAGCGGGGCAAACAAAACCCCGAGGCGCGCGAGTTACCAGCTCGCCCCAGCGGCCGTGTGTATTTTTAAGGGGGGGGGGCACACCAGGAGAAGGCGAGTTGCTCGGCTCGCTTGCAAAAGACGAGGCGGGCGAATCCGAACTTTTGCAACTTGGCCCCAAGCGGTGCAAACAAACACCAAAAAAGCCTCCACCTTGCAGAGAGAGAGAGACGCTTTCGCGTTGCCCCCCGGGTTGGGGGGGCGAGCTTCTGCGCTTCCCACGCTAGCCGCGGGAGCCGTGCAAATGCAAACAGGGGCAAGTTTGCAAAAGTGGGGAAGGAGGGGGGATTTCCCTCCACCTCCCACCCCGCTCCTCTGTGCCTCCGGCTCGCTTTTTCTCCTCCGCGGCTTACAGCACATGCAAACCAATGGCAAGACGCGCTTTACAAAAATCAAACCACGCACCCTTCCAAGCTGCCGCGGGGGGGGGGGATCAGCTCCGGCGCTCCCCCGTTGCCTCTCTGCATAAGGTATCCATGGCGGGGTGGAGAAGCCGAATGCCGCCTTCGCTTGCTGCCGCCGCTGCCTTCCCCTTCCCGGCGCAGCGTGCAAAGCCGGACTGGTGCCGAGCGGAGAAGCGCTCTCGGTAGCAGCTCCTGGCTCAGGGGGGCTCGGAGGGGAGGAGAGGAAAAGAAAACCGGGGCGGAGGGGGGCGCGATTCCCAACTCGCCGTGCTGATTACAGCGCAGCCTGCTGGGGGGGAGAGAAACCCCTTTCCCCAGCCTCGGCGTTGGGCTTCCGAGGAGGGAGACGGAGGAGAGAGCGCCGAGCCGGCTCTGCTGCTGCGCTCCGCCAGAAATGTGTTCGGGTTCTCTCCCCACCCCCACCCCCACCCCGCCGGCAAGAGGGAGACAGATTCACACGGGGGCAGAGCCTGGCTGGCTCCCGCCGCCGCCGCCTCCTCCTCCTCCTCCCCGCCAGCAAGCCCCCTCGGATGGGAGCAGAAGCGAGGCGGCGGCGGCGGCCGCAGAAATGCGCCCTCGCTCACGCACGGCTCTGCCTGCCAAACGCCTGGCTCGTCCGCCTGCCTTTTTGGCTTCCGAACCCAGAGTGCAGCCAACTCGGGCTGGCGGCGAGAGGTCTCTTTCTTCTGCTTCAGTTGAATCCCGCTTTTCTTCCCCGTAGTTTAGCAGGGGGGAGGCGACGTGCCCACCCCCCCCACCCGTTTTTCACAGTCACAACAACCCTGTTTAGACTGAAACCGCGGTCACTCACCTATGTCCAGGGCTGCGTGGGGATTTGAATCCAGGGCCTCCTGGTCTTAGTCCAGCAGCACTCTAAACGGCACTGGCTTGTTTCTTTAAAAGGCACATATACAAATTGGCCTATGGTGCACAAATTTGGGGAATCCTTTATTCCAAAGGGATAAAGATAGGGTTGCCAGCTCCAAGTTGGGAAATACCTGGGAGATTTGGGGAGTGAAGCCTGAGGAGGGCGGGGTTTGAGGAGGGGAGGGACTTCAGTGGGGTATAAGGCCACAGTCCACAGAGTCCACCTGCTAAAGTGGACGTTTTCTCCGGGTGAACTGATCTCCCTTGCCTCCTAACCCCTGTTTACCTTATGGAATTCATTGCCACAAGAAGTCAAAGGAAGGTATAAATGAATGACTGGCTTTAAAGGGGGATTTTGTGGTGGAGACCTCTATCAGCCACTATTAGGTCCCAGGGCTTAATGGAACTTCTGTGTTCAGAAATGCTACATCTGTGAAGATGAGGGGGCTGTGGATCAACAAGAGGGGAATGCTCTGGCGTCTGTGCCTGGCTTGAGGGGTTGGGGGGGCCTGTGGGAAACAGGTTTGAAGCGATCCAGCAAGACTTAGGGCTCAGAATGCCTCTGCTTTATTTGTTGATACCCCTGCTGTAGTAGTTGATGACCGAATGTCGCCATTTTGTATTATAGCTAAGTGCTGTGTAACTATGATACTGGATTGTCATTCCTCACTCGTGTCATCATGACGCCTGCTGGGTGACCTTGGTGCTCATGTTCATGTGTATGCTCTCAGCTGCACAGCCTGCCTAACAGGGAGGCGGGGATAAACCCGCCTAAATTAATAAACACACAGTTAAGAGTGTCATGTTAGGATCAGGGAGCCAGGTTCAAATGTGGTTAAAGGTAAGCTCACTCTGGAGAACTGATTTCATTCCCGAGGCCTCACATGATGCCTGCTGGGTGACCCTGGGCCAGTCACAGTTTCTCTCTCAGGACGCTCTCAGCCCCGCCTACCTCACAAGGTGCCTGATGTGGGGAGAGGAAAGGAAGGTGATTGTAAGCCACTTTGGAACGCATGAGGCCTGCGGCTGGGTGACCCTGGGCCAGTCACAGTTTCTCTCTCAGGACTCTCTCAGCCCCACCTGCCTCACAAGGTGCCTGATGTGGGGAGAGGAAGGGAAGGCGATTGTAAGCCGCTTTGAGACACACGGGGCCTGCTGGGTGACCTTGGGCCAGTCACAGTTCTTGCTGGACTCTCTCAGCCCCACCTGCCTTACCAGTTGCCTGTTGTGGAGAGAGGAAGGGAAGGAGATTGTAAGCCGCTTTGGGACTCCTTCTGGTAGAGGAAAGTGGGGTATAAAAACCAGCTCTTCTTCATTCAGCCATGGCAGGTCAATGGGCCAGTCACGCACTCTCTGCCTAACCTACCTCCCAGGGTTGTTGCCAGAATAAAATGGAGAAGAGGAAAACGATCTAAGTTGCTTTGAATCCACAAATGAAGCTAATAAATAAAGCCTGGTCTTCTGGGGAATGCAAAGTGGCATACATATTGTCCCAGGGAGACATTAATCACTGGACTTAGACACACACACACCTTTTTTTCAGTGATTCTCAGATAAGTCCTTATTTTCTATCATGGGCAAACATCTCACTCCACTGGAACAAATGTGCCCCGGAAAAGCTCTTTGGCTTGCATCACGTGGTGAGATCTCCAGGAACGTCTCCAACCAGAGCTGGCAATGCTTCTGGCCTGCTGCCATTCCCATTTCTTGCTTGCTGATTTTTTTGTACTTGGGTAAGAAGCTGTCTCTTCAAGGACTAATTTGCTTCGGTGTGGCCACTCACTGCCAAAGCCTGCTGCCTTTACCTAGATGGCTCTTCTCTCCACTCCCACCCCCGCCATTCTCCCTGCAATTTTTATTACGATTACAACGAAAGACTTTTGCTTTCTATTGGGACTGAAGTGCAGCAGAAGCAGTTTACTTAACTTGCAGAAAATTGTTCTAATCCAGAATATTAATAGATTTTAATTAACAGGGTTTGAGTCCAGCGACACCTTTATGACCAACAAAGTTTCATTGACACGAAAGCTTTATACCCAGAATAAAACTTGGTTGGTCTTAAAGGTAACACTGGACTCAGACTTTGTTCTGCCGCTTCAGACCAACACGGCTCCCTCACTGGAATCTAACGGGTTTTAATGTAAAGCGTTTTCCTGAAGAAAGGAGTACTTCTTCAGTTTTCAGATCGGAACACAAGAATCTAGTGCTTGTTTCAGATATATCTGGGACTGTTTTCCTTTGAACGGATGCGACATCTGTGTAGGAAGTCACACTGTTGGAAGTAAATATCAGAAACTCAGTGAATGTTGACACTTACTGGGAGTTGTTAAGAATTTTTAGTAGACCAAGTGGGCAGCGTCAGAAACGTTGTCGTGACACGTATTTGACATTTAAGCCTGGCGATGTGGCAAATGCCCTTTATCTTTTCGTAACCATTTGTGATGGAAATAAATATGACATTTGGATATTAACTAGTAAACGTTCACATTTGTCATAGTTCTCACACTCACTATTTATTTGGATTCCCCCCCCACCCCCGCTTACACAGAAGCTCACGATTTTGAAAACAAAACCTCAAGAGAAAACATTTATACAGCAGGGGTGCCCAACATGGCACCCACGACTTTTAGCAAGTAGGCGGGGCCAGCTGGCGCTTTTGCTCAGCAAGACTTCTGATTGGCCATTGGAAATTTGATTGGCTGGGCAGATTTTTAAAGACATTGCTTTGTCTGCAGCCACCACCACAGCACGAGGATCTTTACTTTGTGACTGAAGGTAAACTGCTACAGCCATTTTGTGCCCCGCTTGGGGAATTCCTAAAGATGGGGGGAGGGACGAGTGGGGCCTGCCTCAGGGAGCTTGGTAGGGATATGAAACTATGGTATTCATCCTCTGAAGCTGCCATTTCCTTCAGGGGAACTGACTTCTGTAGTCTGGAGATCAGTTGTAATTCCAGGAGAACTGTAGGCCCCGCCTAACAGTCGGTAAGTCTCCTTTGCATTCATTTGCTCCTTCCCCAAATCAAAGAACCAGTCTTGGTTTTCTTCTACCCCACTAGAGCAGGGGTGCTTCAGAAGAATCTAAGAGGCATCCCTATGAGCCAGCAGAGAGCACCGATTGGAAAGCAGCAGAGCCCGTCCCGTTGGGTTGACGGCATCTATCACATTAGGCTTATAACATCCATCAGGTTAGCCTTACAACATCCCAGAACCAGTTTGGTGCAATGGTTAAGAGTGGCGGACTGTAATCTGGAGAACCGGGTTTGATTCCCCACGCGTCTGCATGCAGCCAGCTGGGTGACCTTGGTTCAATCATAAGTTCTCTCAGAGCAGTTCTCTCAAGAGCAGTTCTCTCAGAGCTCTCTCAGCCCCACCTACCTCACAGGGTGTCTGTTATGGGGAGAGGAAGAGAAGGAGATTGTAAGCCGCTCTGAGATTCTGAGTGAAGGGCGGGGTATAACTCCAACTCTTCTTCTTCATTTAATAACTGGCCCCAGCACCCTAAGGCAGCCATTTTGTGATGCCACTCAGTCCCTGTTCAAATCATTCCAAAAGCGCCTAAAGGTTTAACACAATGAGGGACTCTTCAATCCCATTGTAGTCTCCTCACTTTCATTCCTCTGTCTCTTCTCTGGCAGAACTCTCTCTCTTTCCTCTCTCAAGTCAATGCAAGAGCTTCAGCTACAATTAATCTGTGGTCTTTACAATGCTGTAAGAGTGACCCTTGGTTATTTTGCCTGCAGTAGAAAAAACGTGGCTACTTCAGTGGCTAGGAGAGAAAGAGAGGAGCGCACGATTTTTAATAAAATCAATAATTACAGAGCTCAAACTGAAAAGAAATTAAAAAACATGATAACCGTGGTGGCACGTCTACACATAAGCATCTATAAAAGGTTTCCAAATATCTAAAAATATATCTGTACACAATTGTTTGTCTGTATGCCATGTGTTCAAATACTGATAAGGCTGTAAGGTCCTCCATCCACTGGATTACAGGAGGTGAGCATTTATCTCGCCAGTGTCATGACTGAAGCTTTTTAGCATCAGTTAAGGGCACTGTGACTCCATTTTTGTTGACTATCAGTTAGCCTCCAGGAGACAGGCAAATAGTTTAAAAGGAATGGGGATATGGTTGCTAATCTCTGGGTAGTGACTGGAGATTTCCTGGGATTACAACTGGTCTCCAGGCAACAGGGATTAGTTAACCTGGAGGAAATGGCCGCTTTGGAGGGTGGACTCTATGACATCACCCACTGAGGTCCCTCCCCTCCCCAAACCCCGCCCTCCTCAGGCTCCACCCCCAAATCTCCAGGTATTTCTCAACCCAGAACTGGCAATCCTAGCGGGAGGAGTGTTTAAAGTCATGTCTAGGGTTGCCAACTCCAGCCTGGGAAATCCCTGGAGATTGGGGAGTGGTATCTGGGGAGAGCAGAGTTTGGGGAGGGGAGGAAGCGCAACAGGGATGTAATGCCACAGAGAGCTCCCTTCAGAGCTGCCGTTTTCTTCAGGAGGGACTGATGTTTGCAGTCTGGAGATCAGCTGTAATTCCAGGAGTATTCTAGTCCCCACCTGGAGGTTGGCCACTAGAGTTGCCAGTTTCCGGGTGGGAGCTGGAGTTCTCCCAGAATTATAGCTGATCCCCATATGACAAAGTTCAGTTCCTCTGGAGTAAATGTCTTTCTTTGGAGGGTGGTCATAGGGACGCCAGCCTCCAGGTGGGACCTGGGGATCCCCTGGAATTACATCTGATCTCCCCTGCAGAAAATGGATCACTTGGAGGGCAGACTCCATGGCACTGTACCCCACTGAGGTCCCTGCCCTCTCCAGGCTCCATCCCCAGATCTCCCAAGAGTTTCTCAACCTGGACCTCGCAACCCTACCCTGCCCCCCCCCATCCCCTGCAGGTGTCCAAGGGGGACCTGGTGATCCTAAGGGTGGACTCTACAGTGTAATGCCCTGCGGAGGCCCATCCCACTGCCTTCCCAAAGCTCCACCCCTCCAATCTCTGGGGATTTTCCAACCAGGAGGTGGCAACTCTATCGGCAGCCCTATGTCCCTCCCCCCACCCCCCAGTCTCTTAATGCTCACTTTTGTAACCAGGTGTGATTTGGTTTTACTGTATTCTCCCTCTCCAGTCGTCCACTCAAAAGACTTTCCCCCAGTTCTCAGTATCACTTCTACCCTGTGGCAAAGGGAGGCCTGAGGCCTAATCAGGTTTCTTCAAGAAAAGAGCCAGGTCAGTTCCTGGCAGCTTTGTAGCAATCCTTGGCCGTGTGAGTAAATAAAACAGCCTTAGCTGCAGTAATCCCACAAGGCTGAGAAGTACAGAGAACAGGAGACAACATTTACAGTTCCTGAGAACGGACTAACCCAAAGCAAAGCCAGCCTCCCGTCCCCAGGGCTATTCTGGTGGCAGGGGACAATGGGGAACAGATCAGGTGGTGTGTGTGGAGGGGGGGGAATGACAGCCAGGAAGTCATTTGCAAAGCAACTTGGCTGAGCGGAGTGGAGTGGAGTGATAAAGGGACAGAGCTCTCTTTCAGGCTGCAGTTCCCCTTCTTTGCCAGAGTAATTTTGTGGCAGTATCTTCTTGCCTTGGAGGTCAGCAGATATTTGTGAGGAATGCTTGTGGAGTATCTGTCCCACACAACCCACAAGAAGAACTTCTTTAACAACAAAAGTCTCCTGGTCGCAATTCCTTAAATATAAAGGTATCTGCGTGTTTACCCATCTCCTGTAACAATGTGCTTCTGATTTTATATGGGCTAATGACATTATCATCATCAACATCAAAATTTATTTGTGGTGGGTTTTCCTGTGGTTCATCTATCTATCTGTCTGTCTGTCTGTCTGTCTAGCTAGCTAGCTAGCTAGCAATCTATCTAATCTATCTAGCTATCTAGCTATTTTTCACATTTATGTCCTGCGCATCCCGTAAACAGGCTCAGGGTGGGTCACAACATTTCTATAAATGCAATAAAATTTAAAACACATTAAAACATATAAAATCAATACTCATGCTTGCTGTAGGGAGAATCCAGCCCATTGATGTAACTAGGTACATCAATGTAACTAGGTATGGCCGGTTATCAGTAGGTGGGAGACCGCAACCTCAAGGGGGCTATATGTGGCCGCCCGCTACCTCAGCCAAAGGCCTGGTGGAACAGCTCCGTCTTGCAGGCCCTGTGGAATTGAATAAGGGAGCATGTTCCACCAGGTGGGGGCCAGGGCGGAAAAAGCCCTGGCCCTGGTCAAGGCTAGGCAGACGTCCTTTGGGCCAGGGATCACCAGGAGATGTTGACTCTCAGAGCATAACGCTCTCCGAGGCGTATATGGGAAAAGGTGGTCCCTTAGGTATGTTGGTCCCAGGCCATATAAGACTTTGAAGGTAATTACCAGTACCTTCTAGTGGATCTGGTACTCAACTGGCAGCCAATGCAACTGACAGAGCACATGCCGAACGTGAGCCTGCACAGGCGTCGACATCAGCAGGCATGCCGCCGCATTTTGTACCAGCTGTTATTTCCAGATCAGCTTCAAGGGTAAGCCTGCATAGAGCGAGTTGCAGTAATCAAGCCTGGAAGTGACCATTGCATGAGTCACTGTAGCTAAGTCCTGGGGGGAGAGATAGGGCTTCAGTAGTCTGATCTGCCTAAAATGGAAAAATGCAGATCTGGCGACTGCAGCAACCTAGGCCTCCATAAATGAGGTATCCAGTGTTACTCCCAGGCTCTTCACCGACTGGGCTGGCACCAGAGGTGTCCCTTCCAGTGTGGGAAGCCTGCCCTATATCTTCAAAGGTCCAAGGAGCAGGGGTGGTCTTAGTGGTTCCTTGGGCAAAACTCCAGGAGGCGGCCCCAGAATCAGTGCCACCCTCCTGCCGCCACCACCACCCCTCCTGCCAGGGCCAAGCAAGGTATGACCCTTTCCCCGTGTGAGGGGATACGAGTTACTGCAAGCCTGCTGCCTAGGCCCCAGACAAAGTGGGCATTATCAGCTACAAAAACCTGCTCTTCTTCTCCCCCCACTCCTCGAGGGGGCGGAGCCACAGCTTGTCGGGCCCCTCCCAGTGTGGGACTTGGGGCGGCTCCCTCCATTGGCCATTGGCTGAGACTGCCCTGTCAAGGAGACTGTGACAGAACACAAAACGTGGTACGGGCTTTCCCTCTGGTTTCGCGTCCTTCAGATGCCTCTGTGATGTTAGGCTACACCCAGCGAGATCCTCTCTTTATCTTCCTCCTTCTTAATATACAATATGCTGCGAGAGGGACGGTTTATAAATGCTATTAGGAGCCGTAGTTAATTCAGTTTCCCCCATTAATCAATCCCCCTGGCCTTGTAATGATTTCTGTGTTGCTCTCCTCTGAACTGTCTCCAGCAGAGATGGAGTTCTCTTGATTAGCTGCAACACTCTGTTATGCCTATGGGGATATCTTCCTTATTCTGCGACACTTCCGACCCTCCTAGGATAGTCAATAAGCCCTCCTTTTCTAGAAGACAGCACTGCAATGGCATATAGCTAAGTGCTATAGCCCAAGGAATACTTAAAAGCAATAGGGAGGGAGTTCAAGGTTGGACTATACCACATGGTACCCGGTTTAAAGACACAGAAAGCATTTGTCGTTAGGTGGTAAATAGTTTGTGGTAAGTCTACGGGAGTCTATTTCAGGAGGATTCAGGCCTGGGTGTGCCGGTGGTTGTAAACAAGCAAATTCCAAACGTGGATCTGGATCCCGACATAAACAG
The DNA here is from genome assembly GCA_029375565.1 of Gekko gecko. NCBI lineage: Eukaryota > Metazoa > Chordata > Lepidosauria > Squamata > Gekkonidae > Gekko > Gekko gecko. The sequence continues at coordinate 20,393,539 of JAPDNY010000004.1, read as the reverse complement.
GGCGTTTGTGTAGAAGACAGGGTGACTTCCCACATCGGATTATATTTTGAAACGAGACCAAGCTCTGATGTCGCATTTCCCTGTTTTAAAAATACTTCTGGGAATGGAGCCAGGGAATGGGCAAAAATACTTGGAGGAATGTGTTTCATTTTATGTTTTGTTGCTGAGAGGATTTGCTTTGGTAATCTCAGAATTCATTTGTTTATTTCGATATTTACACCCCACATTTTTCTCCCCAGCGGGAGCTCGGAGTGGCTTATAGCATTGCTCTTCCCTTCTCCATTTCTTCCTCACGACAACCCAGGCTGGCCCTATCTCATCAGAAGACGGAGGGTCAGCCATGGTTAGTACTTGGATGAGGAAGTTCAGGGCTGTGAGGCAGAGGCAGGCCATGACGAACCACATCGGCTCATCTCTTGCCTTGAAAACCCTACGGGGTCACCATAAGTTGGGCCGTGGCTCGATGGCACTTTCCACCACCGCAGCCCTGGTTGTGTGAGAGCGAGTGACTGGTCTACGGTCACCTAGTGGGCCTCCACGGCAGAGTGGGGATTTGAACCTGGGTCTCCCACGCCCCAGCCAAACACTCTAACTGCTACAACACACTAACTCCTTATATGTCTAGTTTTGATTTACATGAGCATATGCATGCATGGGCCAGCGCATGTGGTGACCTTGTCACAACTGACTTGTTGGCTAGTTTGGTGTAGTGGTTAAGAGCAATGGACTCTAATCTGGAGAACTGGGTTTGATTCCCCATTCCTCCACATGCAGCCAGCTGGGTGACCTTGGGTCAGTCACAGTTCTCTCAGAGTTGTTCTCTCAAGGGCAGTTCTCCCAGAGCTCTCTCAGGCTCACCTACCTCACAGGGTGTCTGTTGTAGGGAGAGGAAGGGAAGGAGATTGTAAGCTGCTCTGAGACTCCAAGTGAAGGGCGGGGGTATAAATCTTCTTCTTCTTCTTCTTCTTCTTCTTCTTCTTCTTCTTCTTCTTCTTCTTCTTCTTCTTCTTCTTCTTCTTCTTCTTCTTCTTCTTCTTCTTCTTCTTCTTCCTCTTCCTCTTCCTCTTCCTCTTCCTCTTCTTCTTCCCCAGCACTTAGGGTGGCCCGTCTGGTACCAACCAGAATCTGGGTCTTTCCCATCGTGGCTCCAGCTTTGTGGAATGGGTTCCCTTAACAGGTTAGGGGACCCACCTCCTTGGGAATCTTCAAGAGGCTCTCTGAGGCCTGCCTGTTTGCCAGGGCTTTCAAAGGGGTATCTCTTAAGGGAGAGGGAGAAATTTGGGGTTTGCTATTTTATTTTTGGCTTTCACTGAGACTGTTTAAAACTGTTTTTGTAAGCTGCCTTGAACCACAAAGAGAGGCGAGATATAAATGTTTCAATAAATAAATGTATACATGGCAGGGCAGAAGAGAACACACAGTTCTTCATCCGCCAAGAGTTTCAGCAGTGGGGTGAGCGTGCAGACCAGCCCCAAGTTAATACTCCTTGGAATTCCTCTTTGCCTGCACACAAAAGTGCCCCGACGAACGTGGATGCGATTAAACCAGTCTGGCCTTTAGAGGTAACGTACAGTTTTGTTACACGCTTATCAGTTTACATCAATATGCTAGCTGGCAGGGCTCTGACAAACACAAACATGGAAATTAAAAAATCCGAGACAGAAAAGGGGCTTTCGAGCATTCCTGGAAAGATCAGCCTGTCTTGATTTCAGATACAATCTCGGCCGAACCTTCAGCAGCGCCATTATATCCCGGCATCTTGTCAGGAATTATGAAACACTGACATTTCATCTGTTGCATTAATGCAAAGGGCTCTTTAAGGATCAGGGGGGAAGCGAGTTGCCTACATGCAGGGCCAAACGCCCCAGCTATTTCTCAGAGCAGCCGAGTGTTTGTGTAATGAAAACAGCCCCATTAATACAAATCCTTCCCCTGGGGAAACCGTGCAAAAATTATGCGGCAAATGTAATCAGTTTGTTATAAATCTCCAATAAAGTTGATATAAAGTAGGACAAGTTATTCTGTTATATTGTTTCCAATAGAATATTGCTTCATCTGAATTTGTTTATTGCTGTACATGTGTGTGTGTCTCTCTCTCTGCGTGTGTGTATACTAAGGATGGTACCCAGTTTCTCAGCCCCACAGATTTTTACTCCCGAATCCCAGTTCCATTTCTCTTTTTCTCTTGTGAGTACGTATTTTTGCACCACATTCTTTTTCTTTGTGTTGGTTGGTTTCTCATTAAATTTAAAGGTTCCCCTTGCTTGAAAGCCAGTTGAATCCGACTCTAGGGGGTGGTGCTCATCTCCATCTCCAAGCCGAAGAGCCAGCGCTGTCTGAAGACTTCTTCTGTGGACGTGTGGCCGGCATGACTAAGGCACATGGAACGCCGTTACCTTCCCACTGAAGTGGTACCTATTTATCTATTTGCGATGTCTTCCCTTCGAACTGCTAGGTTGGCAGGAGCTGGGGCCAGCCAGAGACGGGAGTTCACTCCCTCACGCGGCACTCAGGTCTCGAACTGCCGAGCTACCGACCTTCCCGTCTGTAGCTCAGCATCTTAAGCACTGAGCCACATTTTTCAATGGTTCCAGAGGGGAGCTGTGTTGATCTGCAGTAGGACAGCTAGATTCAAGTCCAGTGGAGACCAACAACATTGGAGGTAGGACTATGAGCTTTCAAGGGTCGAGCCTCCCCTTATCAAATACCATTTTAAATGCTACTGCTGTGCTGATTCCTCACTGATGGTATACAGTGGTGTAAAATGGCTTTAAAAACATTATGAAAGGAACACCGGAACTGGGAAGACCAACAGTCAAAATGAGTGAAACGAAAGGATCCCTGAACAAATTTAAGAGTCCAGTTGGGCACCTTTAAGACCAACAGAATTTTATCCAAGGTATGAACTTTCGTGTGCAGGACACACTTTTTCAAATACATTGGAATGGTAGGTAAGGTTCAAACTTATAGATGGGGGCTGAACAGCAAATTAACATGTAACCTGATGAAGATGTGAAAGACTCCTGGCATGCATACAAAATTGTAGACATTTCAAAATACATCATGGATAAGCCATACTTTTGCGCTAGATGAGTTCCCCAGGTGGTAGCCGGTTCCAGAAATGTTTCTTTGTTTCTTCATTATGGGATAGGATCATAGAATCATAGAATGTTAGAGTTGGAAGGGACCTTGCAGGTCATCTAGTCCAACCCCCTGCACTCTGCAGGAACGTAGCCGAAAGATAGCCCTATATACCTTCAACATACCCAAAAGATGGTCATCCAGCCTCTCCTTGAAAAAGGCCAGGGAAGGAGCATCCACCACCTCCCGAGGCAGACTGTTCCACTGCTCAACCACTCTTTTAGTTAGGAAGTTTCTCCTGATATCTAGCCAGTAACGACTCCCTTGTCATTTCCACCCATTAGATCTAGTCTTGCAATCTGGAGCAAGAGAGAATAGATCTGCTCCATCTTCTCCATGACAGCCCTTCAGATACTTGAAGACGGCAATCATGTCCCCTCTAAGCCTTCTCTTTCCCAGGCTAAACATACCCAGCTCTTTCAGCCTTTCCTCGTAAGACTTGGATTCCAACCCTCTATGGGGGCTATGAGAGTTTATAGTTATGGTGACTTTAATTCCTTCAGCAAAGTATACGCAGAGCACATCCCAAAGCATGATGCGTCAAATTCTGCAAGAACACTTGCATATGCCCCCCACACTTTTTCCTGTTTAAGAAACCCCAGCTCCTGTTTGATATGATTGCCAACTTCCAGGTAGTGGCTGGAGATCTCCCAGTACCACGTCTGATCTCCAGGTTACAGAGGTCAGTCCCCCTGGAGAAAATGGCAGCCCCCGAGGGTGGCTTCTATGGCCTTCGACCCTGCTGAGGTCCCTCCCCTCTCCAAACCCCGCCCTCCCCCAGCTCCACCCCCAAAATCTGGAATTTCCTAAAGCAGAGCTGGGCCCATCTCTTTTTCTACCTCCATTTAACCTCCTTCAGGCTGCCTTCTCTGCTTCTGCAAGATGTTGGCTGTGGCATTCTAAAGCCTAGACAGAGTTTTCCAGTTGTTAAGGTCCATTCATGGAAACCCTTCTGACTATTGTCAGGTGCCTCATTATGGAAAGCCATGGTGATAGGTCCATTCACAAATCTATTGATTTATTAAATTTATACCCCCCCCCATCCCCCAGAAATGGGCTCAGGGCGGCTCACAACATAGGATCAGCAAACAATAAAAACAATAAAACAATGAACAGCAAAAGCACATAAAAACCAAAAGCCATGCCTTGTAAATGAATTGCCCTAAGAAATTCCAGTGCCCAAGTAATACCCAGGAGGGCAGGGCACTGGGAAAAGGTCATGAACAGCGCCATGGACAGGACAGGGGGCCCCAGAACAGATTGAACACCTGCCACCTCAACCAAAGGCCTGGCGGAACAGCTCCGTTTTACAAGCCCTGCAGAACTGTGTTAGGTCCTGCAGGGCCCTGATCTCAAATGGGAGCATGTTCCACCAGGCCGGGGCCAGGGCGGAAAAAGCCCTTGCCCTGGTCGAGGCTAAGCATATGAAGCAGAGGTCCATCAGTGGCTATTAGCTACAAGGTATAGATAGGAACTCTGGAGCAAGTGATGCTCTGTATTCTTGATGCTTGGGGGGGCGGGTCAACAGTGGGAGGGCTTCTAGTGTCCTGGCCCCACTGCTGGACCTCCTGATGGCACCTGGTATTTTTGGCCGCTGTGTGACAGAGTGTTGGACTGGATGGGCCATTGACCTGATTCAACATTGGCTTCTCTTATGTTCTTAAGCCAGACGTTCCTCGGGCAAGGGACCACCAGGAGATGTTGATCAGAAGAGCGTAGAGCTCTCTGGGGGGGAGCGTAGAGGTCATATGGGGGTGAGCATTAAGATGGCTGAACTCATAACTTGATATAAGTGTTAGCTTGTAAAAATTCTCCAAAACGTTTAGTCTCAGTGGTTTATTGTGAATTCAACCTTCCTCGTCTATGCACATTCCTTTCGGCCAATAGGACAAGCATACATGTTGTGTGCTTCTGAGTTTTCCTCTAATCAGCTGTAGAAGTGAACAGAGACTGGGGCTCCCAGCTCTGGGTTGGGAAATACCTGGAGATTTTGGAGGTGGAGCCTGAGGTGGGTGGGGTTTGGGGAGGGGAGAACTTAAATGAGGTATAATGTCATAGAGCCCACCTTCCAAAGTGGCCATTTTCTCCAGGTGAACTGAACAAGAAGAGGGTTTCCCACAGAATTACAATTATTATAGTACACAATTGCACATATATATCTTTATTGACTCTTCATTATTTTTGTTTGGACTTCCATCTCCTCTCATGATCTCTCACTTTTGGCTTCGGCCACCTGGAGGTTGGCAACTCCACCAAAGGAGGCAGACACTCTGTTTACAGGCCTTTCATTCTGGCAATGAAGTCCCGAGAAACTGGAACGTTTCTGAGTATTCCATGATGTCAAAATAATGCAACCAACGGTAGCTGAGAAAGTGCAAAGTTCAGGCCGGCTGACCACCTTTCTTTCTGACAGCCAATCAGTAATGACCATTTTGTACTTTAGTATAGCTTTTTGTGTCTCCACCGCCCTATGCAGCTTGTGCAAAAGAACATCCCTGCAGATTTCCTCCAGAAACAAGGGTCAAAGATTAAGACTGACTGTTAAGAAACATGGCCTGCTTTGGGGACGGCCTGGAGTCCTTTTGAAAACCTTGCTCCCGCGTAGGCTATGGAGGCTGTGGCTCTGACTCCCAGCTCCTTTGCAAATCTGTCTCTAAAGGTCTGGCTTGCAATTTGACCAGCTGTCCCAGAAGCCTGTAGAGAGAATCAATCCCATCCACCCTCCTTGGCCCACGATTAGCAACTGCTAGCCAGGTGTTGCTAAGATGTACATCATGTTTTCAGCAGCTCTTGACATCCCCAAGTCCCTGCTTTCCAAAAGGGTACATAAATAATATATTTCAAAAATGGCAATATTTTTGTACTCATTTCATAGCTGCCATCTCGTATTAGGAGAGACATCTCTCAGAGATGGATTTAAGCAGACTTACCTTTCTTCCGCCTGCACCAACATCCCAGGCTCTGTTGCCGAAAGCTGTACCCAACAGGAATCTGGAATTACAAACGTTGCAGAAACCATCTTGCTACCGAACAGATTTATTTCATTACAGCACTTGGTCACCTGGTAGTTGTCCCCCCTCCCTGCTGCCTTTTTATACTCTCTGTTTTCAGTTTTTGCATCAGAAACAGGTTTGGCAGGTTTCCAGATGTGTCATTTTGTACAGTTCCTTGTCTATGGAATTGACTTCTGCATAGCTTTGTAATATGATGATAATTTGAGCATGATGGGGTGAGGAAGAGAAGGAAAATTGTGTATGGTGAATAGAAAAAGAGGACATTGGGGTCATACCCCACCCTTCACTTGGCATCTCAGAGCAGCTTACAATCTCCTTTCCCTTCCCCTCTCCGCAACAGACACCCTGTGAGGTAGGTGGGGCTGAGAGAGCTCTGAGAGAACTCCTCGTGAGAGAACAGCTCTGAAAGAACATTATGACTCACACAAGGTCACCCAGCAGCTGCATGTGGAGGAGTGGGGAATCAAACCCGGTTCTCCCAGATTAGAGTCCGTGCTTCTAACCACTACACCGAACCGGCTCTCTGGTGTTTTTACCTCACCCTTCCTCCAAGGTGCAGAACAAATGGTAAGTCCTGCGAACCACTGCTGTGGGCTGAATGAGAATGATCATTAATACGAATGTTTGGTATTCCAGCCTGGCAGATCCATAGAGAAGCTCTCAGCAAAGTTAAAATATGTATGTATTTAGTTGAAACATGTATAATGTACCTCATAACTAGGGTTGCCAACTCTGGATTGGGAAATATCTGGAGATTTGGGGGGTGGAGCCTGAGGAGGACAGGGTTTGGGAAGGGGAGGGACTTCAGTGGGGTATAGTGCCACAGAGTCCATGCTGTGTACTGAGTTCGACCATGTGCGAGGTCAGGTCTGCACGCAGTCAGGCAAAGAGCCCTAGCTTCGCTTCAGAGACAATAGCCAGAGCGGATCCTAGCCCACTCCTATCAGAGGGTTAGGATCCGAGAAAGGACCTATGGAATTCTTGCCACTGTCAATAATCCTATCACGGGCGTGGGGTGTGTGTTGGGGTGTGGTTTGCCTTAGGGATATAAGCTGGCCTGCAAGCCAGCATTCTCTCTCTTGTTCTTCACTTCCAATAAAGTATGAGCTGATATCACTACCGATGCATCCTGCTCAGTACTTTACAGTCCACCTTCCAAATCAGCCATTTTTCCAGGTGAACTGGTGACTATCACCTGGAGATCAGTTGTAATAGTGGGAAATTTTCAGCCACTACCTGGAGGCTGGCAACCTTACTCATAGCCAAGGTTCTCAAGATGGCTGCCGTGCCAGGCTTCCCTTGGAGATGGGTGGAAGGAGTTGCTCCTTATTTATTGGCTGATTTTATATACCACCTTTCTGTCATGATGCCCAAGGCTGTTTACAGATCTGAAAAGAGAAATCGATGAATAGTAGAAATCCTCTCAGGATATCAGTTGTTGTCTTCTCAGGAGCTGACGGTATGAACGTCCCGGCCTTGGGGATCTTTCTACCCTTCCCACAGGTCTTGAAGAAGTCACAGGGAAAGTAGAGAACAGGCTGCCTCCATGGGTTTTCTCAGGCTCTTGGTAATTCCCTGAGCAGTTGACGGCAAGAAGACCTTGTGTTTTTACCTCACCCTTCCTCCAAGATGCTCAGAATGGCCTACATGATTCTCCCTTAACCATTTTATCCTCAAAAGAATCCTGTGAGGTAAGTGGGGCTGAGAGAGAGAAATTGACACAGGGTCACTTAACAAATTTCATGGCAGAATGAGGATTTGAACAAGAGTTTCCCAAATCCTAGTCTGACATTGGGGGGTCAACGTCCTGCCCATTAGCTTTGGAGCCCACCACTGCTCAAATGAGCGGTAGAAGCAAAAAAGGGAGGGGGAACTGCATCGCGCATGATGCCTTGACATCATTTCCAGGTGAAAACCCAGAAGTGATGTCAGCATGTTGTGCATCATTCTAGGAATTCCACAGAGGTTTTACCATAGAGATCTGGAAAATTCCTAGAGTGCTGTGCAACAGTGACATAATTTTCAGTTTTTTTACTGGAAAACACAATGCCATTTATGCTAGTCTCTAAACCTCCACCCCAGCTACCAGCAATTGCCAATGACTGGCTGGTAACCCTATCCATAGGGCTGGCAGCTCTGGGTTGGGAAATACTTGGAGAATTGTAGTGTGGAGCGTGAGGAGGGTGGGGTTTGGGGAGGGGAGGGACTTCAATGTGGTATAATGCCATACAGTCCACCTTCTAAAGCAGCCATTTTCTCCAGGAGAACTGATCTCTGTCTCCTGGAAATCAGTTGTAATCCCAGGGCCGCTGTGTGACAGAGTGTTGGACTAGATGGGCCATTGGCCTGATTCAACATTGGCTTCTCTTATGTTCTTATGTTCTTATGTTCTTATGTTCAGGGAATCTCCAGCACCTGGAGGCTGGCAACCTGACCTATCCGACATACTAACTGCTGTCTCAAATGTATATTTCAGATTTTCTTTTGCCTAGTCTGCAGCTACAATTGATCTATGGTATCGCAGCAGCCCACAGGAGAAAATGAATGAATCCAAACGAGAAATAAAATGAGATCTCTTCTACAATGTAAAAAAAAAACACCCAGTCCAAAACTTTTTTTTTTTGCACTTGGCAGTTGTTCCACCATTTTGACATTTCAAAGCAATGTCTGTACAGTTCTGTAATTTAAAAAAAAAAATCCTTGAAGATCATAGGAAATTATCCCTCAAGGATGGAAGCAAAGCCATAATTAAAATGGAAAGTGATAACTGATAGTCGGGTCTTTCTGCAGCAACATGACTTGCAAAACGAGAACAAACTCTTAACTTCAGACACAGGAAAGCCCTTGTGCCTTATCAAGGGGAAAGGCTGTCTAAGAAGAGATGTAAACAGAGATTTTTTTTTTTTATTTTCTCTTGAAAGGCAATCTGGCAGTGTTTGCTGAAAAGTCTCGATTTCGTTTCAAGAATGTGAAAGTGAGCAATTTCCGATCACTGTTTGTTTTGCAGCGTGTGATTTGATTTGATAGCCTGCTAGGAAGAAAGCCTTCAGAATTTCTCTCTGATTATTGACCCTGTATGGTTAATATTTTATTTACAGCTCATTGAGACCCTTTCATCTCCATATTTTTAATGACGGAGCCCCCTCATGTGCTGGGGAAGAATTGGATACTTATGAAAGATGGAGGCTGGAAACCCCACAGAAGGACTTGTGGGTGGGACTGGAGGCATCTCAACGCTGCAGCTTCCACCTGGGCGCTTGAACTGGCAGGTGAACTTTACACTGAAAGCCGCTTGCCTGTTTAGCAAGGAGAGTGCGACAGAAGGCACTTCAGCGGTGGTATGGTGTGGCGGATAGAGAGCTGGACTAGGTCAAAGGTCCCCAACCCTTTTGATCCTGCGGGGGTCTTTGAAATTCGGACATAACATGGTGGGCGCAGCCACAAAATGGCTGCCACAAGAGGCAGAGACAGCCGCCAAATGGCTGCTACAGCTTACCTTCAGTAACACAGTAAAGATCCTTGTACTGAGTTGGCAGCTGCTGAGAACACAACATTTTTCTTTCTTTTCTATTACTGTTCATTCGACCCAGTGGTCCTGAACAGCCATTGAGAGTTTATGAGCCCCAAAGGGCATTATGATCTGCGAATCAGTATCTCCTGGTGCTCCACGGCTCCAGAGACATCCATTTTGCCTCAACTAGGGCCAGGGCTTTTTCAGGCCTGGCTCCTACCTAGTGGAATGAGCTCCCATATGAGATCAGGGCCCTGCGGGAGACCTTCTACAGTTCCGCAGGGCCTGCAAGATGGAGCTCTTCCACCAGGCTTTTAGCTGAGGCGATGGGCATCCTCCCTCTTTCCATCCATCCATCCATCCATCCATGGCTCTTTTTGTAGCAGGAACTCCTTTGCATATTAGGCGACACACCCCTAATGTAGCCAAGCCTCCAAGAGCTTACAGTAGCCCCTATAAGAAGAACTCTGTAAGCTCTTGGAGGATTGGCTATATTAGGGGTGTGTCACCTAATATGCAAAGGAGTTCCTGCTACAAAAAGAGCCCTGTCTCTGTCTGTCTGTCTGTCTGTCTGTCTGTCTGTCTGTCTGTCTGTCTGTCTGTCTGTCTGTCTGTCTATCTATCTATCTATCTATCTATCTATCTATCTATCTATCTATCTATCTATCTATCTATCTATCTATCTATCTGGCCTCCCCTTCGGTGGATTGGATCTGTGTAACATCTGGAGCCCCAATTTGTGATAGACCACATCTGTTGAGGCTTTGAATAGATATATAGGAATTGTTACGGTATTTTATCTGATGTATTTTAACTGTTTTTAATTCTTTGTATATTATATTTGACGGAACCCGGCCTGAGTCTGCTATGCGGGGTTGTTGTTGTTGTTCAGTCGCACAGTCGAGTCCGACTCTTCGCGACCCCATGGACCAGATTACGCCAGGCCCTCCTGTCTTCCGCTGTCTGCTGAAGTTTGCTCAATTTCATGTTCGTTGCATCGATGACACTGTCTAACCATCTCATCCTTTGCCGTCCCCTTCTTCTTTGACCTTCAATCTTTCCCAGCATCAGGGTCTTCTCCAGTGAAAGCTCCCTTCTCATTTGGTGGCCAAAGTATTTGAGCTTCAGCTTCAGGATCTGGCCTTCCAAGGAACAATCAGGGTTGATTTCTTTTAGGATTGACTGATTTGATCTCCTGGCAGTCCAAGGGACTCTCAAGAGTCTTCTCCAGCACCATAGTTCAAAAGAATCTATTCTTCGGCGCTCGGCCTTCCTTATAGTCCAACTCTCGCAGCCATACATTACTACGGGGAATACCATTGCTTTGACCATGCGGACTTTTGTTGGCAAGGTGATGTCTCTGCTTTTTATCATACAGTTTAGGTTTGCCATCGCTTTCCTCCCAAGGAGCAGGCGTCTTTTAATTTCATGGCTACAGTCACCATCTGCAGTGATCTGGGATCCTAGGAACGTGAAGTCTGTCACTACTTCTACGACTTCCCCTTCTATTTGCCAAGGAGTGATGGGCCCAGATGCCATGATCTTAGTTTTTTTGATGTTGAGCTTCAAGCCCACTTTTGCGCTCTCCTCTTTCACCCTGAGCAAGAGGCTCTTTAGGTCCTCTTCACTTTCTGCCATCAGAGTGGTATCGTCTGCATATCTGAGGTTATTGATCTTTTCCCCAGCAATCTTAACTCCAGCTTGTGATTCATCCAGGTCAGCATTTCGCATGATGTACTCTGCATATAAATTAAATAAGCAAGGTGACAATATACATCCTTGTCGTACTCCTTTTCCTATGCTAAACCAATCAGTTGTTCCATATCCGGTTCTAACTGTTGCTTCTTGACCCTTATACAGGTTTCTCAGGAGACATGTGAGGTGGTCCGGTACTCCCATCTCTTTAAGAATCTGCCATAATTTATTGTGATCCACACAATCAAAGGCTTTAGCATAGTCAATGAAGCAGAAGTAGATGTTTTTCTGGTACTCTCTTGCTTTCTCCATAATCCAGCGAATGTTGGCAATTTGATCTCTCGTTCCTCTACCTCTTCGAAACCCACCTTGTACTTCTGGCAATTCTCTATCCACGTACTGTTGAAGCCTAGCTTGTAGGATTTTGAGCATGACCTTGCTAGCGTGTGAAATGAGTGCAATTGTGCGATAGTTTGAACATTCCTTGACATTGCCCTTCTTTGGGATTGGAATGTAAACTGACCTTTTCCAATCCTCTGGCCACTGTTGTGTTTTCCAAATTTGTTGGCAAATTGAGTGCAGCACTTTAACAGCATCTTCTTTTAAGACTTTGAATAACTCAGCTGGGATACCATCACCTCCACTAGCTTTGTTGTTAGTAATGCTTTCTAAGGCCCATTTAACTTCGCTTTCCAGGATGTCTGGCTCGAGGTCAGTGATTATACCATCGTGGTTGTCAAGGACATCGAGGTCCTTCTTGTATAGTTCTTCTGTGTATTCTTGCCATCTTTTCCTAATCTCTTCTGCTTCTGTTAGGTCCCTACCATTTTTGTCCTTTATCATGGCCAGCTTTGCATGGAACGTTCCCTTGATTTCTGCAATTTTCTTGAACAGATCTCTAGTCCTTCCCAATCTATTGTTTTCCTCTATTACTTTGCATTGTTCATTCAGGAAAGCCTCCTTATCTCTCCTTGCTGTTCTCTGGAAATCTGCATTCAGTTGGGCAAATCTTTCCTTTTCACCATTGCCTTTAGCTTTCCTTCTTTCCTCTGCTATGTGTAAAGCCTCATCAGACAGCCACTTTGCTTTCTTGCATTTCTTTTTCTTTGGGATGGCGGTGATTGCTGCCTCCTTTACAATGTCACGGACCTCTGTCCATAGTTCTTCAGGCACTCTGTCTATCAAATCTAGTCCCTTAAACCTATTCTTCACCTCTACTGTATATTCATCGGGGATGCGATCTAGGTCAAATCTGAATGGCCTTGTGGTTTTCCCAACTTTCTTCAATTTAAGTCTGAATTTTGCAGTGAGTAGCTCATGATCTGAGCCACAGTCAGCTCCAGGTCTTGTTTTTACTGACTGGATAGAGCTTCTCCATCTTTGACTGCAAATTATATAGTCAATCTGATTTCGGTGTTGCCCATCTGGTGATGTCCATGTGTAGAGACGCCTCTTAGGTTGTTGTTGCTATGCGGGGAGGGTGGGATAAAAATCCAACAAAATAAATAAATAAATAAATAAATAAATATTTAAACAACTAATGGAAAGCTACCAACATAATGGGATGAGCAGCGTTTTTAAAAATCTGCTCAGGCAACCAGATTTACAATAGCCAATCATAAGCCCCACCGGGCCACACCCACTTTCTAAAAACAGTTGGTGGTGTTGGCTGGACACCAGGGCGCCCACAGGATCCAGGCTAGGGACCCCGGGACTTTGATTTTTGCAGCAGCTAGGCTCAAATCCCCACTTTGTTCACTGGGCGATCTGGGGCCAGTCACTGTATCTCAACCAAACCTGCCCCACAGCTTATCATTGTGAGGATGAAATAGAGCAAGGGAAGCGATGCTATAAGCCACTGTGGGTCTCCATTGGGGAGAAACATCTGAATGAACTGGCAAGTGAATTTTAAACTGAAAGTGCTGCTGGCTTTGTTTCAACTTCTGGTCTGAGTGTGCATGTTTTCCAATCCAGCCTACATGGAGGAAAGCAATTAAAATGATTTAGTGTATCCTAGGTTGGGTGGCCAGATCCGATCATCGTGCTGGTGGGGGAGGGGGAAGGACTTTCCAGGAGTGGGGAGATGCGTCACCACATGCATAAGTAAACAGGAAGTAACATAGGCACCTCAGGGACGTCGGGGCGATGCTCTGGATTTTGGGGAAAACTCTATGGTAGAATTCGATTCAAATCATAAGAGTTTTGCCCAATAACCATCATCCCCCCCAACATCCCCAATATGCTTACATCACTTCTGGTTTATTACAATGATTTCTGGGTTCCTGCTGGTAAGAGGTGGTGATTGTGTGTGTGGGGGAGCACCCGAAAACGGCAGACTCCCGCCCACACTGGGCAGTCTGGCAACTGGTAACTGCTTGGCTGATTCAGGCCTACTGGCTTGATCCTGTTGGCACTCCACTTGCCAATTTTCACTATCCTTCTTACTCTCCAAGATTTTGGCAAGCCTTTGCAGGAATCCGAGTGAATGATAAAGAGGCACAAGAGGATTCTTTTTCATGTGTGTTTCTTACTTTCCAGGACAGACAGGAAAGAGTATTCGGGGAGGGGCTGTGGCTCAGTGGTAGAATATCTACTCCACAAGCAGGAGGTCCTAAATTCAATCCCCAGGATGATGATAATAATATTTAATAATTCTCACATGGCACTGTGTATTCACAAGCCAAAAGCACTGTATTACAGCCAGGAGATCCTAAGATTGTCTGGCAGCCAGAAGTTCTAGCTCTTTAGTGTTATGCACCACTGGGTGGCAAGCTAGACTTGCTTTTGAGGCAAGAGATGTTTCAGAGGTGGTTTGTCATTGCCTGCCTCTGCGTCACAGCCCTCGTACTCATTGGAGGTCATCCTTCCAAGTACTAGCCATGGCCAACCCTGCTTAGCTTCTGGGATCTGATGAGATCAGGCTAGCCTGGGCCAGCCAGGATAAGGTAAGAGATGATGTGAAAAACTTCTGCCTGAGACCCTGGAAAGCCACTGCCAGTAGGAGTAGACAGTCCTGATGTTGACTGACCAATGGTCTGACCCACCTCAAGGCCGCTTCATGGGTTCATTATCAAGGTGAGGGGCAATTGCTCTGTGGTAGAGCATCTGCTTTGCAGACAGAAGTCCAGGTTCAATATCCAGTGAGAAGGATCAGGTAGTAGGTGATGTGAAGGACCTTTACCTGAGACCCTGGAGAACTACTGCTTGTCAGAGACCTTGGAAGACTGATGCTCTTGACTTACTTCAAAGCAGCTTCGTAGGATGTCTTTTGGACCCATTCTTAGAGATGTACAAAACCCCTCTGAGGCTTTTCTCTGGTCTTACCAAAACTGGGTTTTGACCTCTCTCAAAATCCCCAAGAAGTTTTGCCCAATAAGGAGCCCCCAAATTCATTCTGAGTTTCACTTTGCGTGGAATCTGGAGGCAATCTAAAGATGTGCCAGCCCTGTCACGGGAATTTTGCTGTGTTCATCAAAACTCTTTTGCTGTGCCCTGACCTGGATAGTTCAGGCAAGCCTGATCTTGTCAGATCTTGGAAACTAAGCAGTGCCAACTCTGGCAAGCACTTGGATGGGAGACCTCCAAGGAATACCAGAGGTGGGACACAGAGGCAGGCTAATCAAGCCACCTCTCTGAAGAATGCCCAAACCCCCAGTAGGAAGTAAACTATGACTTCCAGGCAAGCACACAACACACATACAAAATATATTTTAAAAAGCTTTTTTGCCTCTTAAAGAACCAGTTTGGTGTAGTGGTTAGGAGCACAGACTCTAATCTGAGAGAACTGGGTTTGATTCCCCATGCCTCCACATGCAGCTGCTGGGTGACCCTGGGCCAGTCATAGTTCTTTCGGAGCTGTTCTGGAAAGAGCAGTTCTTGAAAGAGCTCTCTCAGCCCCACCTACCTCACAGGCTGTCTGTTGTGGGGAACATAAGAACATAAGAGAAGCCAATGTTGGTTCAGGCCAATAGACCATCTAGTCCAACACTCTGTCACACAGTGGCCAAAACTACCAGGTGCCATCAGGAGGTCCAGCAGTGGGGCCAGGGAAAAGAGATTGTAAGCTGCTCTGAGACTCCTTCGGATAGTGAAGGGTGGAGTTCAAATCCAATCTTCTCTTCTTTCAAAATCCCTTAGATGTTTTTTTTTCTGGAGAGGATGTCCCAAATTTGGTGTGGTTGGTTTTTAGATTAATTTTCCATGGCAGCTCTGTGCCCCTTGCCAAGCTTTGAAAGACAAAATGAGGCAGAAACAAAGGAATGGAAGTGGGGGAAGAAATTGCTTGTCTCTTGGACCCTTCTGACTCTTTCCCCATCCAAGTGGGAAATGACTTGAAAGGGAAGCCATGAAGATTCAAAGCAACAGAAAGCAGATCTGTCAAGGACATGTTGGCAGGAATTGGATCTTCATGGGCCGTGGCCAGTTAAAGGAATGCCACCCAAAGTAATGCCATGTGAACTGGAGTCACCAAGTACATCTGACAGTCCCCACAGAACAATGACCCAGAATCTCCAGGCAAAAGAAGTGGACATCAGAAATGCATTAAGTAGAGTTCTTGCATCCCAGGACCAGACAGGGAAACAATCCCCTGCAATCCCCTGCTGGTTCAGCTTGCAGTCTACTTGCCAGTTGCAAACACCCCAGCTGAATGTTTGACAGCCTGTTTGCCTGTGTTTGAGCAGTTCACATAATTTTGATCCTGCAAACAAGAGAGAGAGCACTATTGCACATAGCAGTCCCTGCTATTGCACCACACAATCACAAACAACTGCAAAAGAAGAGAATGTTTTTATACTACACTTTCCTCTACTTTAAGGAGTCTCAAAGCAGCTTACAAATGCATTCCTCTGCTCTCCCCACAACAGGAACCTTGTGAGGTAGGTGGAGCTGAGAGAGTTCTGAGAGAACTGGGACTGGCCCAAAGTCACCCAGCAGGCCTCATATGTCTCAAAGCAGCTTACAATAGCTTTCCCTTCCTCTCCCCATAACAGGCACCTTGTGAGGCAGGTGGGGCTGAAAGAACTCTGAGAGAACTGGGACTGGCCCAAGGTCACCCAGCAGGCTTCATGTGGAGAAGTGGGGAATCAAACCCTGTTCTCCAGATCAGAGCCCGTCACTCAACCAGTTTGGTATAGGGCCAGTTTGGTGTAGTGGTTGGACTCTAATCTGGATTTGATTCCCTACTCCTCCACTTGCACCTGCTGAATGACCTTGGGCAAGCCATAGTTCTGGCACAGCTGTTCTTGGAAAAAGAGCAGTTTCTGTCAGAGCTCTCTCAGCCCCGCCTACCTCACAGGGTGTCTGTTGTGGGGAGGGGAAGGGAAGGGAGTTTGTAAGCCACTCTGAGACTGCTTTGGGTAGTGAAGGGCAGGGTATAAATCCAATCTCTTCTCTCTTCTTCTTCAACTACTACACCACACTGGACTTCCACACTTCCCCAGTTCTCTCCCTCACCTGCCACCACTTCCACTTCCCTGCCTGCCACATTCTTTAAGTGCCCAGTCGTGTGGTGTCTCCCTGTGTCCCCTTTCTTTCCTCCTTGAGTCAGTGATTGTGAGGGGCAGGGGCCAGAGAACTCTCCAGATCTGGATCCGTTTGCACATATACGTTCTCTCACTGCCTCATGAATAATATAGGGATTTTTGGGGGGACAATCCTCCCTGCGTCTGCCAAATTCCTGTTATTAAAATGTGTCCAACTCACGAGGTATCTCAGGACAGCACCGTTTGTGTTCTTGGTTCCATCATGCTTGCATGGCTTCATATTTGTTAAAAGGAAAGGAAGAGGAACTGTTCGGACTGGAAATGATTGATGCACCTGCCTTCGCGCACGGCCTCATTGCAGCTGTAGATATTTTTCAGGAGAAGTCCTCTCGGTCCCTAGCCAATCATGTGACTTTTATCCATTTTCTTGATAAAGAATAGCTCTGATTGGCCGCCTTCACATGCTGGTGACTGAGTGTCACACAAACAGACTTTGGCAAGAAAACCTGCAGAAAGAAGTGGCTACTGCATGGGTGCAAAGGTGCTCGATGTGAATTTTGATTCAAACATCAGACAAAAAGAGAGTGCTCAGCGGAGAGGCTCACGTCAGGTGCAAATGAAAAGCTGAAGCGTTCTCATTTTTGAATGCTTATTTCAAAGTTTGTCGCTTCCCTCCAAAGCAGTTTACCCTGCCGTTTCAGGGGCTGTAGGAATGGAAGGACAGACTGGGAAGAAGCAGGCGTGGAGGCAGCACACCCCGCCATTCAGGGCCCCATGGACGGGGAGAAAAGGGGTGCATGGAGTTGGTGGCTATAGAAAAGCCCCACAGTAAGCACTCCTCATGGAGCAGTGGCTGGGATCAGTTAGTATGTAGGTTCTGGGGTCTGCCTGCCGATGCCGTATGACTGCTGTGCCTTGGGGTGGGATCTGGTGCTATGCCTACTTGGTGATGGGCCCAGCAACAAGAAAGACAAGTGGGGAAGAGGGGCATAGCTGGAAGAAGGAGAGGACCTGATTTGAGCCTGGAAGAAGAAGAGTTGGGTTTTTACACTGCTTTTCTCTTTATCACTCTTTCCCACCGCCCTGATCTAGCCATGGTAAGCCCCGCAACAGTCGCCTCCAGATTAGACTACTGTGACTCGCTCTACATTGGCCTGCCCTTGAGACTAACCTGGAAGCTCCAACTGGTCCAGAACGCAGCGGCACGAGTCCTGAGGAGAACATCACGGATGGCAGGCATACATCCGGTGCTGCGCCAGTTAAACTGGCTCCTGGTGGAATACCAAGTCAAGTTCAAGGTTTTGGTATTAATCTATAAGGCCTCGAGTGGTCAAGGACCGACGTACCTATGGGGCCGACTACCCTCTGTTATGTCCCCGGGAGAGTGTTAGACAGCAATCTGCTGGTGGTGCCCAGCCCCAAAGATGTCTGTCTGTCCTCGACGAGGGCTCCAACCTGGTGGGACTCTCTGCCAAGTACCATCAGGGCCCTGCGGGATCTGATGCAATTCCGCGGGGCCTGCAAGGCAGAGATGTTCTGCCAGGCTTTGGGCTGAGGACAGTGATGGTTCCATCTCGTCTGGCACCCTTCTCTGCTCTCTGTTGTTTACATCTGCCTCGCCCTCTCCCCCCTCTGTCTGCAAAGTAGCCGGCAGTTGGAATTGGGACTGATTATTTATTTACCATCTGATCGTTGAAATGTTTTATTAATGTTTTTACTGGCTTTATCTTGTTTTTTGTTTTATGGCTTTTGTTCATCACCCAGAGCCCTGCTATGGCAGGGACTGGGTAATTCATAAGTACATTGAATGTATGTATGTATGTATGTATGAATGAATGAATGCCCTATGGAATCCCAACGTGGCCTTTCCCTTCCCCTCGCCACAGTGGGCACTTTATTTATTTATTTGATTTATACCTCGCCGTCTCCGCAGAGGCAGACTCAGGGCAGTTAACGAGGCCATTGGCATCATAAAACAATACAACAATAAAGGCACTTTAAACAATTTAAAATCATCAACCATTTAAAAGTACAACATATATAAGATGGCAAAAACCTTCCAATCGGCCACCATATTGGAAATCTACAGCTCATCTCCAGAGTACAGAGATTAGTTCCCCTGGAGAAAATGGGTGCTTTGGAGGGTGGACTCCATGACATTGTATGCTGCTTGGGTCACTGTTCTTCCCAGGCTCCACCCCCAAATCTCCAGGAGTTTCCCAACCTGGATATGGCAACCATACCTCCCTATCCCCTCCCAATGGCCATAGGGGATCTTAGGGTTGTCAGGTGCCTCCTGGCAACTGGTGGGAGATGGGTGGACTTACTGGGAGCAGCAGAGAGGCCCAGCCAACATACAGCAATATGACTATGTCACTGCCCATGAACCGGAAGTGACATCATGTCCGGGACAATGGAGTGATGTTCTGGTATTTGGGCAAAAACTCTATGGTAGAAGCCAAATTTACCATAGAGGTTTTGCCCAAATACCAGAGCATCACCCTGAAATCCCGGATGTGATGGAATCACTTCTGGTCATGTGGGCAGTGATGTAGACGTCACTGCAAGTTGAATGGTTCTCCCTCTTTTGGGGGGAAAGTCCCCCCACCAGCCAGCTGATTGGCGGTGGGGGGGTGGGGCCTGGCAGTGAGGGACCCTTGCCTTCACTGGGGCATCTGGGAACTCTAAGGGACCCAGCAACCCTACCTCAAACTCTTTCATGTAATACAGAGAAGCAATGCTTGGTGTAGTGGTAGACTCCAGTCTGGAGAACTAGGTTTGATTCCCCACTCCTCCACATGAAGCCTGCTGGATGACCTTGGGCCAGTCACAGTTCTCTCAACCCCACCTACCTCACAAGGTGCCTGTTGTGGGGAGAGGAAGGGAAGGCGATTGTAAGTCGCTCCGAGACTCCTTTGGGTAGTGAAGAGCGGGATATAAAACCACCTCTTCTTCTTCCTCATTGTAGAGGTGACTGACCCTATTGCTTAGCAGGAGGAGGGGAACTCTGCCCTCTTTCAAAGTATTCTGCTGAATCCATTTCATTTCATAGCCTAACCCCTTTAGAAACAGTGGTTGGAGGGCGCACGGCGGTCCCAAATGACCTGGTAGGCTGAGAGAGACAGACGTGAACTGCCTGGTCAGCTGTCAACATGCTTCAGAACGACTGACAGGCCTTTGGGGCTTGAATATAAACAGAAACAGGGCCTTAAATACCATGACAGGGCCCCATTTATTAGAAGTGACTGGCAAGAGGCTTCAGCCTTCACTAGGCCCCCTTAGCACACACAGAACAGGACACCTCTCTCCTTCACAACATGTATTGTGACAGTGATCAAATGCGGTGGGAGGAAAACACACCGAGTCTACCTGGGAAGATTATGCATTTCCTCCTCACAGGGAAGCAGTGTGTCGGCCTACGTGTCTCCAAATGCCAGACTGCCCAGGGCGGCTCCATACAACAGGGAGGTACATCTAACGGAGCTGTAAGGAACTCCAATGCGAGTGAAAAATGCTTTCTTTGCCGCTACAATAACCCCATGCAGCTAAAGCGGAGAGCTTTTCATAGCCTTCAGTCAGATCTTGTTTAGTTACCGAGGCATCTCCCTCGTGATTTATTTGTTTGTGCGCCACCAAGATGGGAAAGGATAACCACTTGAAGGTGGGATGTATGAAGATAAAGCAGTCTGATGTCGAATGATAGGCAGTCATCCTGTGTTAAGAGGAATTGGGTCCATGGGCCTGGATAGTTTTCATTGTTTTATCATTTTGATCTTTATCGTAGTTTTATCGTATTCTGGTTGTTTTAAACTGTGTTTTTCGGGGGGAACTTGGAGAGTTTCCAAAATGCGAGGAGGGGGGCTGTTCCTCAAGAAGATCAGAAATATCAGAGAAGTTTCCTTGTGAGCCTGAGGGCCCATCACGTTCAATCGTCCTCTGTCATAGGCAGTCTTTCAGTTTCTATTTGTTTAAAACCATGAGTCGCCACACATACCACAGCGTGATACAGCCAAATGAATATCTCAAAAGAAAAAGTATGCGTACGTCAATCACACCAGGTAAGCGTCAATACTGCCCATTTACTGTGCAGAACACAAATGTAGGGCACTAGGGGGTGTGTTTTAGGGTACTGTTGAAAGATGAATAGGGAAATTTTGAATTTCTGATCCCTGCTGTTTCAATCTTAAAATCTGTGCTTGCTTCTTCTTCCTTGGGCGAATCAAATTTGTGACTTAAAATTGCAGCATGTTCTGTTTTCTGGTGCCAGTTCTTTTCTCTGTAAAAACGTACCCATTTTTCAGTGTTATTCTCACGTCAGCATTATAAATATATGCATAAATTAATACACCACCCATAAACACGGTATGCATTGCATATAAGAGCTATAAAATATGTATGCGCATGCCGTCAAGTCGCAACAGACTTATGGAGATCCCAGTGAAGGGTTTCCCAAGGCGAGTGAGGAGCAGAGGTGGTTCTCCCATTGACTTCCTCTGCAAAGACTTCCTTGGTGGTCCCCCGTCCAAGTACCAACCGTGCTTAGCTCCCGAGATCTGACCACGCTGCCTCTCCTCCCCAAAAGGTGCTACAAGGCATGTTGTGTACATAAGGGCCATCAAGTCACAATTGTCTTATGGCGACCCCAGCAAGGGGCTCTCAAGGCAAGTGAAAAGCAGAGGTGGTTTGCCATTGCCTTCCTCTAAGGAGCCTTCCTTGGTGAGCTCCCTTCCAAGTACTGACCCTGCTTAGCTTCCAAGATATGACAAGATTGGGCTATACTATACCATTCCAGATCTCAGCTGTACAATACATGTACACAATCCAAATGGACCTATGAAAACAAGAGAAAGGGGATGAATGGATGGATGGATGGATGGATGGATGATAGAACGTTAGCTCATTCATAATGGTTCCCAATTTGGGAACCACTTGTGTCCTTCCTTGTAGCACATGTCAGAGGGGAGCTCACCAAGAGAGAGAAGATCAGTAGGATGGCAGGTGAACAGCAGTGATTAGGATTGCTTTGCAGATAAGGGATGTGGCAGGAGCTCAGTTAGTGTTAGTAAGGGCCCCTGGAAGGCATTTCTTTTGCTGACCTGGAATTGGCCCTTTTTCCGCTGCAGAAGAATGTTTACAACTACACTTTGAAGCACCATTAGGGGGGGTGCTAAGATCCGTCTTACCCCCTCTGCGTACTCCTGCCCATTCATCTGGGTAAGTCTGACCTGGCTTCTCTTTCTTGAACCATTTTGAACACTGTAATCCGCCTAGAGTCTCCCCCCAAAAAGACAGACTATGAGCAAAGTCAACGAAAAATAAAGATGGAAGTTGGAAACCAGCTCTTATGTAAGCAGATGCATACGTGGCAAAATAGTTGGCAAGTCGTGGCAAGGTGGCCTTTGCTCTTCACTGAGCAACGGACTGATGAGTTTCTTTGCAACTGGAACTGTTGTTAGTTGGGCTCCAGAACAAAAAAAGAGAAGAAACTCTGTAGACCTTTAGCAGCAGAAGAAAGTGGGTCACAGCTCAGAGTTTTGACATCTCCGCACAGTGAGCTCGATCAGGAAAAAAGAAGAAGAGATGGAACATTTCTTTCCATTTATATTTTAAAAAGCTGTAGAATATCAAACAGCTGGTGGCGGAGACGAAGAATCGGCAAGAGTCTTGTGAACATTAGTGAGTCATTCCACCAGGCTATCTTCTTCCCCAGCAGGCTGCCGAGTACCAAAAGCAAGAAGATTCGCATCATTTTCTTTCATTAAGCTGACCTTCGAGCTAAAAGGAAGATCTTGACATTTGAACGGCCCGTCGCGAAGGAACCAAGCTCCAGTGTTCATCGCGTCTTGGCCCCGTTTTTTATGTGCAGAGAAGACAGGGGGGAAAAATAGCCATCGAAGGGATCTGAAGGAGAAAAAGAGGTTATCAACCATGTTTGTGCTTCGGTGACCTGCACAAGCTGACAAAAAAAGAGGCACTCTTTCTGTTCAAGAAGGGAGGACAGTTCTCATGGAAGAAAAATATTGACTTGGGTGTCTACTAGTACAATCCGGTGCTACTTTTCTCAGTTCGCCAGAAGTATCAGCATTTGTCAACGGGTATTAGTGCTCCATCTGAACTCTTTTTTCTTCTCCCCCCTGCCTTTTTTAATTAACAAGGACACATGAATGCAAAACACATCAGGTTTTGGATGGTGGCTGCATTTGTAATCTAGTATAAGATGCAGACATTATGCACTCTGAATTTGTGTGCACTGCTGCCATGCAAAAATTATCTATAGGCTTGTAGAGATCACTGGTTCAGGGTACTTGTGGTGAGACTGTGAGCATGGGGTTGACTCTCCAACCACCAGATAGCCCTCCAGCAAAGACTAAGGCTGATTTCCCACTACAGCTGCCTCAGGGTTGCACCGCCGTTTGCCCCGATACTATTCGTCAATTTCACACCCGAAGCTGTGGGGCTGCATTTTGACCTGCGGCTTCACCCGATTTCCCCCGCAGTTTCGTAATCCTCAAAAAACAGGATCATGAAACTGCGGGGGAAATCGGGCAAAGCTTCGGGTGTGAAATTGACGAATAGTATCGGGGCAAACAGCGGCGCAACCCCGAGGCAGCTGTAGTGGGAAATCAGCCAGTAACTCTTCCCCTCAGTTGAGTGATTATATATGTAAGAGCTGTCAAGTTACAATCAATTTATGGCGATCCCAGCAAGGCAAGTGAGAAGCAGAGGTGGTTTGCCATTGCCTGCTTCTGCAGCGTCTTCCTTGGTAGTCACCCATCCAACTCTTCTTACCTTTCAAGATCTGAGGAGATTGGACTACACCATACTGTTTCCACATCTCCAGTTGAGTGATTGCCTGTTGTTTTATCAGAGTCCAAGCATGGGGTGAGAGGGTGGAGAACAGGTTTACTTAGAATCATAGAATCATAGCATGTTAGAGTTGGAAGGGACCTTGCAGGTCATCTAGTCCAACCCCCTGCACTCTGCAGGAGCGTAGCTGAGATAGCCCTACAACATACCCGAAAGATGGTCGTCCAGCCTCTGCTTGAAAACGTCCAGTGAAGGAGCATCCACCACCTCCCAAGGCAGTTTGTTCCACTGCTCAACCACTCTTACAGTTAGGAAGTTTCTCCTGATATTTAGCCGGTAACGACTCCTTTGTAATTTCCACCTATTAGATCTAGTCTTGCATTCTGGAGCAAGAGAGAATAGATCTGCTCCATCTTCTACATGACAGCCCTTCAAATACTTGAAGACTGCAATCATGTCCCCTCTAAGCCTTCTCTTTCCCAGGCTAAACATACCCAACTCTTTCAGCCTTTCCTCATAAGACTTGGATTCCAACCCTCTCAATATCCTGGTTGCTCTCTTCTGGACACACTTGAGCTTGTCAACATCCTTCCTAAAATGTGGTGCCCAAAACTGGACACAGTGCTCCAGGTGAGGCCTGACCATAGCAGAACAGAGTGGAACTACCACCTCCTGTGATCTGGACACAATGCTTCTGTTAATGCATCCTAAGATTGCATTAGCTTTCTTCACAGCCACATTGCACTGCAGGCTCATGTTTATCTTGTGATCAACCATAACACCCAGATCCCTTTCACATGTGCTGCTGTCAAGCCAAATCCCTCCCATTCTATATTTGTGCCTTTGATTTTTGTACCTAAGTGTAGGACTTTGCACTTATCTCTATTGAAATTCATTTTATTTGCCTCAGCCCACTGTTCCAGTCTATCTAGATCATTTTGAATCCTGACTCTGTCTTCTTCAGAATTAGCAATCCCACCCGGCTTTGTGTCATCTGGAAATCTGATAAGCATCCCCTTTATGTCTCCCTCCAGGTCATTTATAAAAACATTGAACAACACCGGGCCCAGGACTGAGCCCTGTGGCACTTCACTCAAGACTTCCCTCCACGTAGGTGCAGAGCCATTTACGAGCACTCATTGGGTATGATTTTTCAACCAACAATGAATCCATCCAACAGTTGCTAAATGCTTTACTGAAATCTAGATACACTATATCCACAGCATTGCCAGAGTTAACCATTTTAGTAACTCCGTCAAAAAAGGAGATAAGGTTGGTCTGGCATGACTTATTCTTGATAAACCCATGCTGGCTACTACCAATTAACTCATTCCGTTCGAGGTGCTCACAGACAGAGCATTTAATAATCTGCTCTAGAATTTTTCCAGGTATTGATGTCAAACTGGCAGGCCTGTAATTTCCTGGGTCTGTCTTTTTCCCCTTCTTGAAGATCGGGATAACATTAGCTCTTCTCCAGTCTTCCGCCACAACACCTGTACTCCAGGACATCGCAAAGATTAGAGCCAGAGACTCTGACATAACATCTGCAATTTCTTTTAGCACCCTGGGATGCAAGCCATCCAGCCCTGGAGATCTGAAAGTATTTAAGGCAGCTAGATGCTTTCTAAGCATTTCCTTACTTACTCTGGACTGGCAGTTCCTCCTTCCTTCATATGTCCTGCATTCTTCAGTTTATATACAGCTCGCCTTACAGATAAGGAGCGGCACAAAGTGAGAGTTGAGTAATTCTGCTTTGTCTTCATCCCTTGTTAAGGCTTGACTGTCTTCCCCTAGCAATGAGCTTACCCCATCCTTGTTCTTCTTTTTGCTCCGAACATAGGCATAGACATTTTTCTTGTTATTTTTAGCACCCCTTGCAAGCCTCAGCTTCATCTGCGCTTTAGCCTTTCTGACACCATTTCTACAGATTCAAGCCTGCTTCTTGTACTCATCCTCAGTAATTTGACCCTTCTTCCATTTCCTGTACATTTCCCTTTTAGTCTCAGCTCTTCAGAGAGTTCCTTGTTCAGCCACCTTGGCTTCATTACCTGTCTCCCACCTTTCTTTCTTACCAGAACAGTTTGCGATTGTGCCTTAAGCACTTCACCAGGCTTTGGGAGTTTATGGAGTCCAGCCTGGTCTGGGAGCTCATAACCGAATGTGACTAGGTGTCACTTCAGATATCAAATTTTTCTTTATTTGTAGGATGTTATGTGTAGGACAGAGTCATATGTTTTTGTGGATGGGGAACATGTTACAAATTAGTAGTAGACCCCCCCCCCAATTGTGCTTAGGCCTTGCATTTCATCCCAGGTCTCCAATGAAGCATCCCTTGGGCCACTGTCTCTGTGGAGTAAAGTGTTACTGCCACTTTAGTGCATTTTTTAGAGTGTGGGGCTAGAATCTAGAAGATCTGGGTTGAATTCCTTCTCTGGGTGGCCTTGGGTCAGTCCTTCTACCTTAGCCTGACCTATCTCTCAGAGTTGTTAGGAAGATAGGAAAGGAGGAACCATGTATACCACCCTGAAGTCATTGTGGAAGGGTGGGATAAAAATGTTCTAAGACAAATGTCAGACTTCAGAGCTTACCCAGACTGCCTCAGAAGAGACAAGAGAGCATTTCCTTTAGAAAGGAAAGGCTTTCCGCACCAATTATGCCATTTAACCCTTTCTTTAAAAAACGGCAGCAATTTTGGTCTCTTCACTGGAAATCAGCTCATTCTTGCTGAAAGGCATGATGCCGGAATTCTTGAAGACAAAACAAATGGGAACCCTGATCACAGAACGGCAGCACACCCACACTTTTACTTGTCTTTTCTCTTGCTAAACGAAATGTAAGCGTATCAGAGAGGATTCTGTTGGAGTGAGTGACTCAGGATGCCTGGACATTGTGGGGTGCTACCTCACTTCAAGTGTGTATAGGCGTTATCTCCTTGAAGGGGATGCCTCTCTTGGTCTTAACCTGGGAGCTGCCCTCTCTCTCCCTTTGTCCTCTCACTCATGTCACATGGCCTTCCATCGAGACACATGTCTCTGTAGGTCTCTCCTGTAGAGACAATGCCCTGGCCATTTGTGACAGGGAAACAACTCTTTAGAGTAGGCTTCTGTCGCGCCTTTTGATTACAGCCTGAATGTGAACTGAATCTACTTGAATAAATGTAAGTTTACCCTTTTTTTGCAATATACTTCTTGGGAGATTTACTGCACTCAGAATCATGCTTCTACGACTGGTGATTGACAGACTGTCAGCGGTTTTCTGGGATAGAAATCTTTTACATAACCTGGTACCTGATCCCAGAGATGCCAGGGATTGAACCTGGCACCTTCTGTATGCCAAGCAAATGCTCTGCCACTGAGCCACGGCCCCTTCTCAAATTCTTGTCTTATGCGATGTTATAACACATGTTGCTTTTGTAGGGCCTTTTGTTTTGCAAGTAATAGTGCCTAATGATTTTATTGTTGAAATTCTGCATTATTGACCAACCAAGAAGTCCTGCTACAGAGCGGTACCGGAAGTCAGCTCAGATATGTTATTGTAAATAATGTGGTCTGGAATCCCACACTTAAACACCTTAACCCTTGGGAGTTGGAAATGATGTTGCTGTGTTGCAGGATACTATTGGTACTATTATATCACTATTGGCTCCTGGCTGCATTGAATTTTCTGACCAAGTGAGAAAGGTACACAATTGAACCATTACTATAGAAAAGTGTACCTGACCATGGCAGCAAACTATCAAGAATGAGACCTCTGATTAATATCTTTGCCTTTGGTCACAGACAATAATCATTAAAAAAAATCATCTTGGTCAATTTATAAGAAATGACTGTTGCATTGTAATTAGGGTTGCCAGCCCACTGGTGGAGGAAAGGGATATCCAGCCCCCATTTGGCATGATGTCACTTCCTGGGAAACCCCAGAAGTAATGTCATGCTTCTCTAGGAATTGCCAGAAACTCTGTGGTTTTATCACAGTCTTTCCAGCGATTCCTAGAGAGGTGATGTCACTTCTGCTGGCTTCCTAGCAACCCTAATTATAATGTCAAGAACCATTCTGTAGTATCATCTGTTTGACCACTGAGGAGGGCCAACGGGCTGAAAGGTGTATGGTCAGGGTAAACAGCAGTCATTTTTGATTGTCACTGTACAATTTGATTCTTAATTGAGGCTAACACCAGGGTCAAAATCTGTTTTTAAAATTTACTTTGTAATAAATACATGTATATTTTTAATATATATCTGTTAGTATTTAATGTTTTTAATTTGACTAACAGAATTACTGGGCCCATACACTAAGATCACTTCCAGTTATGCAGCAGGAAATGATGTTGCGACTGAATGCAATGAGGGTGTTAGGCTGTTGAACAGACAGTTACTGGAATATGTCTCAGGGTCAGATGAGGTGAAGCTCATGGGTCTCTGCTGGTCTGTAGAAGCTAAAATTGCATTCCCTGGCACAGTCTGGGTCAGGGTCCTGTGTGGAGGGGATGGTTTCACACTGTGTCCCCTACTTGCTTATCAAAACCAAGCTTCCTCTACCGTCATTAGTGTTTAAAGTGTGGTCTAATAAATCCATCCCCCCCCTTCACAACACAAACAAAAAAAATTGGGAAACTCAGTTTTAGAAGGCATTTAAGGGTTAAATCTTTTTCAGAGGTTAAGGGTTAAATCCCTTTCTGTTTTGAAGAGCTAAATTCCTTTCTACTATGCAGCTACAGAACCTTTTTCTGAGTCACAGCTGCCCACATGTGGAATTTAAGTTTTACAGACTGATGGTGGTTCGTGATTTTTGTCACGTCTGTTTTTGGCCCTAGGGCAGAGCAGGATTTATGCATAAACTAAGTAAGCTACCGTTTAGCACTTCAGATTATGTGGGGCCTCTAAATAAGAAAATTACGAAAAATTGCTAAATTACCATTTTCGGTGGTAATGTTATAAGTCGTCTTAAATGTTACATAGCTTAAAGTCTCAGCATGTCTTATGGCCTACACTAGCATGCCACAGTTAAGACTATAATGCAGCGATATACTGTGTGACATTACTGAGACGGTGGCTCAGTTCAGACACTGTGCCAAACCATGGTTTAATTATACTAACCAGGGCTTTTTCCTGGGGGAATGCGCCGGAATGGAGTTCCGGAACCTCTTTGACAAAATTCTTTTAAAAATGTTTCAGCATACAGATTGAAAATTTCGTTTCCCTCTTAAGAGTTCCGGCAGTTCTTAAAAAAATCCCACAATACCCTGATACTAACTAATGGTATGAATGTCTGAATATGGGCCACCCCACTAAATTATTTTTATCTATATGTTTACAAAAGTTTATATCCTGCCTTTCTGCCCAGTCAGGGGCCACCAAGGTGGCTAATGAGGAAAACCAAAGCAGTAGAGAAGCACGTCATAAAACCAATTTAAACCATAATAGAAATATATATATAAAAACAGAAAAGCATCAATTAAGATATAGGACAGGGAGAAGACAGTGGGCCAAACTAAACTTATGGCTGGTTCTACCAGCCAAATCCTATTTCATTGCTTATTGAATGGCCCATCTTGTCGATTCTATTGTCTCACTCTTTGTAACACTCCTTGAGTCCCAGTGAGAAAGGCTCACTGTAAATAACATAAATGGTGTCCACAGTTCTGACCCATGGATGCTGCCACCAGGCTGTAGCTGTGGTGGGGCTTTTGGGGGCTCCACCCCATTCCTTAAAGGCACAGCCCCACAAGAATTTCTCCTGTAAATACTTTTTTCAATCATTTAAAACTTTTTTTTAAGGCATGCACTCATTTAAGCAGATTGGGCTGCTGTAGTTGACTAATTCCCGCATTGAGCAAGGAGGTTGGAGTAGGTGACTTCTGGGATCCCTTCTAACTCTGGTCTCTTTTAAGAGAGTTTTTCTGCCTGAGTGTTAGCTTTCCTGACTATAGAAGTCATCACCCTCACCTGCCGGCTTGTTATCAGAATTGTTGCTTAGGTTGGCAGAAGTGATTAACTTGCAGCAGCTGAGAACTGTCATCTAAAGTCATTGACAGCTTGCAATTTAGAGATCAATCCTGGTAACAGCTTTCTATTGGCTAAATGGCTTTTCTTTCTGCACTGAGAACTTCAGCCCCACCAGGAAAAAAATTGCTCCACAGCAACACAATCCTGGCTATGGTCCTGGCTGCCACCATTTTAAAGTGATTTAAAAGTGCTATGCGGACTGCAGTACAGCAGGCTGAGGCACTCTTCTCCCCCTACCCCCAATACCTTTTTCAAGTGAAAGAACAGCCATGGGAATGAGGGTGTGGCTGTGATATTAATCCTGGATAGTTCTCCACAGCTGAAGGGCAAAGGTGATGAAGCTGTTGGAGTGAGGCAACTCAGCAGGCCTGGACACTGGGGATGGGGTTGCTACATTGCTTTAGAGCACTACGTTGCTCTAAATGTGTATAGGTGTCATCTGCTTAATGAACTGGATGCTTCTCTTTGTCTTAACCTTGGAGCTTCTCTCTCTAACCCTCCTCTCTCTGTGTGCCCTTTGTTCTATATTTCACTGTCCTCAAGGCTCTCCAAGAAGCCAGACCCATCTACAGCTCTCTCCAGTTTGGTGCAGTGGTTAGGAGTGCGGACTCTAATCTGGGAGAACTGGGTCTGATTCCCCATGCCTCCACTTGCAGCTGCTGGTGTGATCTTGGGTCAGTCATAAGTTCTTTCAGAGCTGTTCTCTCAAGGGCAGTTCAAGGGAGAGCTCTCTCAGCCCCACCTACCTCACGGGGTGTCTGTTGTGGGGAAGGGGAGGGAAAGGAGATTGTAAGCCCCTCTGAGACTCCTTTGGGGAGTGAAGGGTGGGGTATAAATCCATTCTCCTCCTCTACTACTACTACTACTTCTCCTTCTTCTTCCTCTTCCTCCTCCTTCTTTTAATCCCCCCTGGTGCTACCAGATCAGCTGGCCATTTGTGACTGGGAATAGTATTTTTAGATTAGGATTCGTTCTCTCCTTTCCACCGCAACATGGACGGCGAATCAAATCTACCCTTATAAATATAAGTTTTACCTTTTTTGCAATATACTTCTTGGGAGTTTATTTACTGCATCCAATATCACGCTTCTATGACTAGGCAACTCAGCTTTATTAACGACTACATATCCCCAACCGAAACATCATTTGTTAAAGCAATCTATGATTTGAGCAATAGTTTGTGAGCCAAATCGGGTTTCAAAAACTAACCATAGTTAAAATAAAATGTCAGTTCAACGTTGGCCTGCATCTTACCACCCCAATGAGCAAAGTTCAAAACCTTCCTGTAGCCGTAGCTGCCTTCTTCTAACTTAACCGGCTCTTTCTTTGGTGTAGTGGTTAAGAGTGGCGGACTCTAATCAGGAGAACTGGGTTTGATTCCCCACTTCTCCACATGCAGCCAGCTGGTGTGACCTTGGGTCAGTCACAGTTCTCTCAGAGCTCTCTCAGCCCCACCTACCTCATAAGGTGTCTGAAGCTGGGAGGGGAAGGGGAAGGAGATTGTGAGCCGCTCTAAGATTCCAAGTGAAGGGCGGGGTATAAATCCAATCTCCTTCTCCTCTTCTCCTCTTCTTCTCCTCCTCTGATGGAACTTACTCCAGACTAAGATAGGATACTGCCTGTTATGTCTGAACTGAGCCACTAGTGAAGAAATTTATCTTGGCACGGCATGGATGAGAATATATATTTAATCATACTGCCGTGGCATTTTACAAGACCTTATCAATTACCCATTGAAATTTAACTATCGCTTTAGGTCAGCGCCATGTCCTTGTCCTTGCGGCATAAAAATCTCCCTGTCGACTTTTGTTTTTTAAAAAGTGTTCGGCTGTAATTGGCTAGAGGACATGGAACAATCTAATTGCAAGGCTTATGAAGCCCAGTGCAGCGATCTAGCTGAGATCACGCGGATAACAATGACCGAATCATGCCATTTTTATTGGAAAGGTAGCTTAGAAATAAACAAGCCAACCAGAGCAGCAGAAGAGCGATTGGTAGGCTGGAGCCCCAAGGAGAATCATCAACAAATTCGGCAAAGGATGGTTTGTTTTATGCAAGTAGCTGCAATAGTCTTTTTGGAAACAGAGGCGAAAACTCTTGCCTACAGTAAGTCATTCGGAAACGGTGCGGGGAGCAAAACGGGTCTCTCTGTTCCCGGCTTGTCTCGAACCCCTCCGATTATTCACCTTCGGAGGAAAGAAATAATCTCGTTAAAGTATGGAGCTAATAAACAAAGGGAGCCCATTTGTAGAGTGATAAACAGAACTCTCTCTTTAAAAAGGGAATGATTTCCCCCCCCACAGGAGAAAAAATAATCATTGCACACCAGAAACTCTAAATTTGATTAATAGTGTCTATTATATATTGATGGGGAAATAATTGCATATTAGTCCTGCATTCTGATTACCTGTGAAAGGTGTTAACTTGCAGTATAATTAAGAGAACCGCCGATGAAAGGGTGGGATGTGGCTGGATCCATACCCCCCCCTGCTGATAGGACTTGAAGTATTAATGAAGAAGGGCATTTTATGATTCCCTAACCTGGAATGCAAAGAAATCATTTCATTTGTGAATGCTTATTTTGCTTTAATAAACTCATGAAGCCTTTCAATCCTGGATGAATATGCCTTTTATGAGGTAGATTTGGACAGGAAAAAGATGGTAATAAAGAAGGCCAATGCTATGCTGGGGATTATTAGGAAGGGAATTGAAAACCAATCAGCCAGTATCATCATGCCCCTGTATAAATCATTGATGCGACCTCATTTAGAATACTGTGTACAGTTCTGGTCGCCACACCTCAAAAAGGATATTATAGCATTGGAAAAAGTGCAGAGAAGGGCAACTAGAATGATAAAAGGGTTGGAACACTTTCCCTGTGAAGAAAGGTTAAAACGCTTGGAGAAATGACAGCTGAGGGGTGACATGATCGAGGTTTATAAGATTATGCATGGGATAGAGTAGGTTGAGAAAGAAGTACTTTTCTCCCTTTCTCACAATACAAGAACTCGTGGGCACTCCATGAAATTGCTGAGCAGTCGGGTTAGAACAGATAAAAGGAAGTATTTCTTCACCCAAAGAGTGATTAACATATGGAATTCACTGCCACAGGAAGCGGTGGCAGCTACACACATGGACAGTTTCAAGAGGGAATTAGATAAACATATGGAGCAGAAGTCCATCAGTGGCTATTAGCCACAGGGTATAGATGGGAACTCTCAGTCTGGGGCAGGTGATGCACTCTATTCTTGGTGCTGGAGGGGACAATAGTGGGAGGGCTTCTGATGTCCTGGCCCCACTGCTGGACCTCCTGATGGCACCTGGTATTTTTGGCCACTGTGTGGCAGAGTGTTGGACTAGATGAGCCATCGGCCTGATTCAACACTGGCTTCTCTTATGTTCTTATGGTAGCTTTTGCAGAGAGACCTTTTCAAGCGTGTTCGAGACAGCTCACAGCTCATTGTCTGTATTCCCATCTCACTTTGCACTTGGACAAACAGGTTTTGAAGTTTTTGCATTAGGAAACCAGCCAGGGGTGACAGTAGGGCAGAAAGATGCATGTACACCATAGTTGTGTTCTTCTCTTTCTAGATAGCCCAAGTTGGCCCGATCTCAACAGATCTCAGAAGCTAAGCAGGGTCAGCCTTGGCTAGTATTTGGATGGGTGGCCTCCAACGAATACCAGGGGCGTGACGCAGAGGCAGTAAATGGCAAACCACTTCTGAAATGTCTCTTGCTGTAAAAACAAGTCTAGCTCGCCACCCAGCAGTGCATAACGCTAAAAGAGCGAGAACTTCTGCCTGCCAGACAATCTTTGGATTTCCTGGCTATAATACACACACTGCCAGATGATGATGATGATGATGATCAGGGCTATTTTTGGGCAGGAACACACAGGAATGGAGTTCCAGCTGGCTCCCGAGTTGGCCACGCCCAGCAGGAACTCATTAGCATAATAGGCCAAACCCAATAGCAGAAACTCATTAAGATTGGCTACATGAGAGGTGTGTGGCCTAACATGCAAAGGAGCTCCTGCTACAAAAAAAGCCCTGGGTTTTGACAACAAACAAGGTCAACAGAATAAGAAGCAAAAGGTGGGTGTGGCTGGATGACCACACTTCTGTTAACATGGGGGTGTGGCCTAATATGCTAATGAGCTGTGCTGTCAGGGGTATGGCCTAATATGCTAATAAGTTCCTGCTGGGCTTTTTCTACACAAAAAAGCCCTGATGATGATGATGATGATGATTGTGGTCTTCACACTGTGGGTTGGGATCCTCAGATGGTTTGCCGAGCCCCCCCCCCCATGCAATTTGTGGGACCCTGTAGAGCTGCCAGCATCCTGAACAGCCCAGACTAGCCTGAGCTTGTCAAAGCTTGGCAGCAGAGCAGGGCTGGCCACATGGCCAGTGCTTGGATGGGAGGCCGCGGAAGGAGACCAGGATTGCTGTGCAGAGGAAGGCAATGGCAAGCCACTTCTGCTTGAAAACCCCATGAGGAGTTTCCAAAAGTCACTCGTGACTTGATGGCACTTAATTATTATTTATAGACCAGACATTTTTTTTGTTGCTTTTTGGAAAGAACTGCTGCCCACGAGTGTGTGTGTGTGTGTGTGTAAAGCAAGTACCCCAGAAACTTCTCCCTGTTTTTGCAACCCCGCTGAGCAGAGCAACAAGACAAGAAGAGAAGAAGAAGAAGAGGTCGGATTTATGCCCTGCCCTTCACTACCCAAAGGAGTCTCAGAGCGGCTTACAATCTCCTTCCCCTCCCCACAACAGACACCCTGTGAGGCAGGTGGGGCTGAGAGAGATCTTTTGAGAACTGCTCGTGAGAGAACAGCTCTGAGAGAACTTGTGACTGACCCAAGGTCACGCCAGCAGCTGCATGTGGAGGAGTGGGGAATCAAACCCGGTTCTCCCAGGTTAGAGTTTACGCTCCTAACCACTACACCAAACTGACAAGAGGGCAAGGCCACTCACCAGTGGAGAAGTTTCCTTTTAGCTCAGGCAGGCTTAGAGATTCTGGCTTCTCTTCCTGTCATGTGACTCGTAAGCCACCTCTGATGTCACTTCCAGATCGGTGGGCCCTTGCTGTGGAGGTTAAAATTGGGTTCCGAGTCTGGAAAGGCTATCTCACAGTGGGAAACACTGCTTCCCTTGCAAGGTATTCCACACAATGCGGGCCTGCCCCAGTTCCAGGTGGGGCTCATTGGTGTTGTGAGAACAGCTGACACTTCTGTGCTGAAATGTAATCCATGGGTTGGATCTAGACTAAATTTTCTGTCAAGTGAAATGGAACTTTCTTTACTCCGCCCCCACACTGATCTCCATGGACTGCTGCTCTTGTGTGGTAGGGGACCTCAAGGAACAACACAAATGGGGAACCATTAGAAATGGCCAATTTAGTCAGGATCCAGCCTCCAGTATTTACAAAAAAGCTACCTGCAAGATGAGTGGCCACACTTGAAGCGTGTAAGAAAGAACGATCACACATCTATTTGCAGCTCTGTTGTACGAGGGGACCAACCTAGCAGTTTGAAAGCAAGAAATTGCAAGTAGATAAATAGGTACCACTTCAGTGGGAAGGTAACAGCGTTCCATGCATCTTGGTGTTTAGTCATGCCGGCCACATGACCACGGAAACGTCTTCGGACAGCGCTGGCTCTTTGGCTTTGAAACGGAGATGAGCACTGTAACCCTACAGTCGGATTTGACTGGCTTTCGAGCAAGGGAACCTTTACCTTTACTTTACTTTACGAGGGGGCTGTGGCTCAGTAGAAGACCCTCTGTTCTGCATGTAGAATGTCCAAGGTTCAATCCTCAGTGTCTGCAGTTAAAGAGACCAGGCTGTAGATGATGTCAAAGACCTCTACCTGAGACCACTGCCAGTCGGAGCAGACAGTACCAACCTTGATGGACCAATGATCGGATTCAGTAGAAGGCAGCTTCACGTGTGACCCTGTTTGAAGTCTCGCCAGTGCCTTCAGAGGATCATGGAGGACATGACTGGATCTGAAAGTAACCTGTTTCTGCTGACTCCCAAAGTTACAAACTGTTGCAAAGCTGCTGTGAATCGGTTGGCAAAAATACAAGTTAAGATCCTCAAGGACTTGCAGAAGAAATCTCGTTTGATCTTGTATCCTTTCCCCCACTATTCTTTCTTTCCTTTCCCTGACAGCCCCTATAGCCTCTCCCCTTTTTTTTGCTCTCTTCTTTCCTTCCCACCTACCAGCCAGCCTGCCTTTATCTGCCCAGTCTTCAGCTTTCCCACCCTTCTCTCCCCCTCACAGCTTCTCCCCAGGCAAAGTCTAGGCCACTTGAATGGTGGCTGTTTTGGTCCGTCTCCTCCCCCTGCTTGTAAGAAAGCAGGGGATGTCCCATTCAGGCCTCACAGGGGAAGACAATCCAAAGGAGAGGCGCCACCAGGGCCGGCTCGCCCACTAGGCGAGCTAGGCGCTTACCTAGAGTGCGCCAGCTGCAGGGGTGCCAAAAGACGCCCCACCCCCCCATGAAAAGCCCCCCGCCTCTTCCCTGGCTTGCTTGGGCGCCCCGCAGCCGCAGAGCGCCCAAGCAAGCTGGCGCTGGGAGGGAAGGGGTGGGGGTTAAACCACCGCCCTTTCCCTGGCTTTCCTGGGGGCCCCGCAGCCACGGAGCCTCCAGGAAAGCCAGCGCTGGGAGGGAAGGGGCGGAGTTTAGAACCCCCGCCCCTTCCCTGGCTTTCCTGGGGCCCCACAGCTGCGGAGCACCCAGGAAAGTCAGCGCTCTGCCGCCCCCCTCCGGTCTCCAGGCCCCACCGGGAGGTTGGCATCCCCGGTGGGGTGGGCGCCCCAGGCTGTCCTGCCTAGGGCGCCCAGACACCTGGGCCGGCCCTGGGCGCCACCACTGAAAAAGCCCTGTCCCTGGTCATCACCCACCTCACCTCTGAAGGCAGAGGCACAGAGAGAAGGATCTTAATTGTGGGTGGACTTTTTATGATTTGCTTTGTTCTCAGCTAACACAAAGGCGAGGGAGCTTCACACGGTAGCATCTATAGATTAGGTTGTATCATAAGAACATAAGAGAAGCCAATGTTGGATCGGGCCAATGGTCCATCACTCTGTCACACAGTGGCCAAAAATACCAGGTGCCATCAGGAGGTCCACTAGGGGGACCAGGACACTAGACGCCCTCCCACTGTTGACCCCCCCAAGCACCAAGAATATACAGAGCATCACTTGCCCCAGACTGAGAGTCCCTATCTATACCTTGTGGCTAATAGCCACCGATGGACCTCCGCTCCATATGTTTATCCAATTCCCTCTTGAAGCTGTCCATGCCTGTAGCTGCCACCACTTCCTGTGGCAGTGTTAGTCAGTTCAGGACACTAGAAGCTCAGGACACTAGAAGCCCTCCCACTGTTGACCCCCCCCAAGCACCAAGCACAAAGAGCATCACCTGCCCCAGCATCCTTTCATACTAAGGGAATTATCCATCTCAATGTTCCCTCCCACACATAGCTCAGTGTACACACAAAGCTAACATGGGGGAGGATGCTAATTGAGCGGGTTCTCCGTGACCCAATATTTTAAGGATATTTTAAAAGGAACTGTGAAGAAGCATCCCCATTAGATACTTGCATTCTGAAATGGTACAGCTTATCAGATCAGTACATCTCTTGCTCACCTGTGTTGCACTGTAGCAAATAGAGAACACTATTGTCCTTTTAGGATCCCTTGCCCTTTTAGGATTCCGAAAACCATCGGCATCTTCCTTCCTACACTGAACCTCGCTTTAGGCCAGATACACAAAGCTCCTTCAGCCCTTCCTCCCCAGACTCTGCCCGCAGTCCAGACCTTCCATCGTCTCCAGATCTCCGCATGAAATCTTTCCCAGTTTCTCATGCCTTTCTTGAACTCTGGTGCCCGCTGTTTCGAGTGGCATAAATATCTCTCGTCCTCAAGACCTTTCAGCTTTCAGCACAACCGAATATGGCCTTGGCCTCAAGAACCGAGTTGGCCTCCCCGTGAACCTTTATGCAGCCCGCGGAACAATGCAAGAAGCCAAGACTGTGTGTATCACATGTGTGTATATAATGTAATATATTTCTAGCTTGTGGTTGCAATGGCAGCTTGAAAATGCATTAGCAAAGAATACGGGGATTTTGTTGTTGGGTCAGACGAGGGTCAAGTTAGCCCAACTCTCTGGCTTCAGCGGCAGCAACCCTTGTGTGAGCGTTCACAAATGGGTTGGAAAGCCAACCACTGCTGTTATTTGACAGTACCTGTAATTCAAAGATATACTGCTTCTGTGTGGGAGGGTTTCACTTAGCGGTTCTGACTAACAGCTATGAATAGATCTATTGGCATGTTTTTTCCATCTCGGTATCCAGCCCAGTGGCTATCACCACACCCTGTGGGAATGAGTTCCAGAAGATAATGATATGTTGTGGCATTTGGGCTTGGGTTGCCAACCTCCAGGTAGTGCCCAGAGAGCTGCCGGAATTACAACTGGTCTGCAGGTAACAGAGATCGATTCCCCTGGAGAAAACAACTGCTTTGGAAGTCGGTCTCCGTGGCACTATACCCTGCTGAAGTCCGTCCCCTCCCCAAACCCCATCTTCCCCAGGCTCAACCCCCAAACCAGGTAGTTTCCAACCTAGACCTGGCAACACTATTTCTGGCTCTATGGCCAATCACGGTCATTGGGGAGTAAGACTCACGTTCCTCCCAGGAAAGTATTCTTATAGCTGGAACCTCACTGTTCAGTCCTATCCAGACTTACTCCATTCGATTTCAATTCCATTGACTTTGCATAGGATCGCGCGGCCAGCATTTTGCTTTGATGTGGAACAAGGTTATCAGCAGGCCTGCAGAAAAATGCCCTGTCCCTTTAACAGAAGATTAGGGCTGAACTACACAAGAAACTTGTTAATGAGTTGGGATCCAGGTTTACCCAACCTGACCTGCTTTCTGCAAGAGGCACAGCAGCTGTGGGGAAGCAGGGTTTCTAGATCCAGACTGGGAAACTCCTGGAGATTTGGGGATGGAGCCTGGGGAGGACAGAGACCTCCTCCGTGGGGGCCATGGAGTTCACCCTCCAAAGCATCCATTTTCTCCAGGGGAACTGATCTCTGTGGTCTGGAGATGAGCTGTAATCCCAGGGGATCTGCAGGTCCCACCTGGAGGCTGGTGTTTCTAGGGGGGATGCAATTTTAGATGTCTGTGAAGGCCCGATTCAGATCTAGACCAGGGCAAAAGGTGAGGCAGGTACCACTTCTCCCTCCATGTTGTGGTCCTGAGCCAAATCATCCCCCTTCAGACTTTTAAAATTACGTTCCCCACGACTATTGCATGTCTGCAAGGAAAACAAGCTGGGTCTGCTGAACTGGGTCACAACTCACTCAGAAATGTCTCATGTACTTTGGCTCTCATGGCATGGAGGTAAATAACATAACCTGGGGAATAGCAACCCAATAAGCCTCTATGAAAGGGAAAGGGTGTATTGTTCTCCAGGCAGTTGGCAACCCTAGGGATAGCAGATAGGAGGAACGCTGTCTGTCTGTCTGTCTCTCTCTCTTCCCCCCTCCCTGTAATATTAGGAGCATCTTCTGAAGCTGACCGGCAGCAGATTAAAGAGAGAAAAGAAAATGTAAGCCATAGTGCTGTCAGAGCCGTTCTCTCAAGGGCAGTTTCTCTCAGAGCTCTCTCAGCCCCACCTACTTCACAGGGTGTCTGTTGTGGGGAGGGGAAGGGAAAGGAGCTTGTAAGCCGCTCTGAGACTCCGAGTGAAGGGCGGGGAATAAATCTGATCTCCTCCTCCTCCTCCTCCTCCTCCTTCATAAACTGTCCTCAGCATTCACTGCCAGAGAAGGCAGTGATAACTACTAGCACAGACGGCTTAAATCAATCAATCAATCTATCATCTGTCTGTCTGTCTGTCTATCATATTTATACCCCGCCCTCCCCGCGATGCAGGCTCAGGGCGGCTCACAGTCAGTACATAAAATACAGTTAAAACTGCATAAAACCATATAAAACAATTCCATTATTAATACAGTTTCATAAAGTGCTGAAAATAGTTACTCAAGATGTCTTATTTCTGTGTACTCTCTAAAAATCCTCCTGCTCATGATCTTCCTGCGGCTCAGGCTGGATGTTAAAACCAAGAGCCGGGGCTCTATAATGGTGGCAGCACCCTAGCTGAAGGCATGGTGGAAGAGCTCCGTCTTGCAGGCCCTGCGGAACTACAAGAGGCCACGCAGGCCCTGATCTCCTCTGGGAGCTCGTTCCACCAGGATGGGGCCGCCACCGAGAAAGCCCTGGCCCTGGTAGTAGCAAGCCTGGCCTCTTTTGGGCCAGGGAGGGTCAATTG
This sequence comes from Gekko gecko, assembly GCA_029375565.1. Lineage (NCBI taxonomy): Eukaryota > Metazoa > Chordata > Lepidosauria > Squamata > Gekkonidae > Gekko > Gekko gecko. The sequence continues at coordinate 20,353,534 of JAPDNY010000004.1, read as the reverse complement.
ATTTTGAGACCCCGACCGTAGTGCTCTCTGGGGTATATATGGGGAAAGGCAGTCCCGCAGGTATGCTGGACCTTGGCCATACAGGGCTTTAAAGGTAAGAACCAGCACCTTGAAGCGGATTTGGTATGCTATTGGCAGCCAGAGCAGTTGCTGCAGCATAGGCTGGATGTGCTCCCACTTGGAGAGACCCATCAAAAGCCTGGCTGCAGCATTCTGCACTAGCTGCAGATTCCGGATCTGCGACAAGGGCAGCTCCATGTAGAGAGTGTCACAGTAGTCTAGTCTCGAGGTGACCATAGCATGGATCACTGTTGCTAGGTCAGCACAGTTGAGGAAGGGAACCAACTGCCTGATCAGCCGAAGTGGTAAAGGCCGACCTGGCATTGGCTGCTACCTGGGCCTCCATCATTAGGGAGGCATCCAGGAGCACTCCCAAACTTCTAACCTCCGGCACTGGCACCAATGGCACCCCGTCGAAGGTCGGGAGTGGGAACCCCACCCCCGAACCACCCCAACTCAACCACAGGACCTTCGTCTTTGTCAGGTTCAGGGAATAGGACCAATTAGAATCAAAGAGTTGGAAGGGACCTCCAGGGTCATCTAGTCCAACTCCCTGCACAATGCAGGAAATTCACAGTTACCTCCCCCCCACACCCCCAGTGACCCCTGCTTTGTGCCCAGAAGAGGGAAGAGAGGTCTATCCATGTTTATCAGCCAAACTGGCTATGAGGAACCTCCATGTTCAGAGGCAAGATGCCTTTGAATGTCAGTTGCCGGGGAGCCTTTATGCCCTGGTCATGGTTTTCCTGTGTGTGTGGGGGGCATCTGGTTAGCCAGTGTGGGAAACAAGGATGCTGGACTGGATAGATCAGGGGATCTTCAGCCTTTTTGAGCCTCTGGGCACCTTTGGAATTCTGACACAGCATGGCGGGCTCAGCCACAAAATGGCCGCCACAGAATTGGCTGCTGCAGGAGGAGGAACCAGCCGCAAAAAATGGCTGCCTCAGCTTACCTTCAGTTACGTAATGGAGCTCCCTGTGCTGTGATGGCACCTGCTTCCAAAGCGACTTTTTAAAAGATCTGCACCGCCAATCAAATTTCCAATGGCCAATCAGAAGCCTTGCTGGGCAAAAGCCTCACCTGGCCCCGCCTCCTTTCTAAAAATACTTGGTGGGCTCCGGGACAATTGTCAGGGGGCACCGTGGCAACTACAGGCACTGCACTGGGGACCCCTGGGACAAACCCATTCCCTAATCCTATTTTTAGGAAAGTTGGAATGCAAAGACTGCAAGGCCGCCGCAGCTATACTCGGCCAGAGTAAAATGCTTTAGTAGCGGCTCGGAACACCCGCACGTAAACCGCTCTCTCTCCCTCTCTTTCTGAGGAATGCATCTGTTGTTCCATTTCAGTGTTCTGCTGTCAAACGAGATTGTGGAATTTAACAGGGTGCCCATTTTAAAGGACAGTGGCAAGTGACAACCGTGTCCCATGGGAAAGGAGGAAACCGGGGAAACAAGAGAACCGGGTCAGGGCCGGACGTGCTTAGAAACAGGGGAAGGGAAAGCAAAAGAGGGAGTCGCCCGAACTGAGCGATGGACGCAAAAGGGCAGCTGGAAAAGAGGCGAGGAGGAGAAGATAAGAAAAGGAGGGGATTTGCAAGTAAACACGAGTAGATTGCTGTATTCATCTGTTTTTCCAAGCCGTAATCCAATTCCCAGGGCTCATGTCTTAACTCAGCTCATACGCTACCTCCCAAAATTCTCATCACCTGACTCAGGAGCCCTTTATCTTTGGCTCACATGCGTGGGAGGTGTCTGTGGTTATTTAGCGATAAGGGGAACGGTGCTTCATTTGGCTTGTCTGGAGTGCAGCAGGCAATCCAACAGCAGCTTCCTCTGAACTTCAAATGACAAGCTACTCGGTGAGGCGCCAGATCCGAATCAGCTGCTTAATACAACCAGGTGGATGGGAACCTTTGGCAAAGGGCTGCTGTGTATCGTACACTATAGCACAGTATAGTTTGTACTGTCTGTTGCTGTCAGTATCCTCCTATTATGTAATTTCTGCATTGTATGCTTTGGTGTAGCGGTTAGGAGTGTGGACTAATCTGGGAGGACCAGGTTTGATTCCCCACTCCTCCACATGCAGCTGCTGGGTGATCTTGGGTCAGTCACAAGTTCTCTCAGAGCTGTTCTCTCAGGAGCAGTCCTTGAAAGAGGTCTCTCAGCCCCACCTGTCTCACAGGGTGTCTGTTGTGGAGAGAGGAAGGGAAGGAGATTGTAAGCCACTCTGAGACTCTGAGTGAAGGGCGGGGTATAAATCCAACCTCTTCTTCTCTTCTTATTTGTTTCAACTCTTTCAGATTCCTGCTTTTGCTCAAATTTGTGCAATCCAAAACCTATGACATTATTAACTGGATGTCCAGTCCCGTTGATTCTATTGATTTACGCTGTGTAATCCATCTTGCTCCCTCATGGATCACTGCCTTGTCGTGGCGAGGGGGCTTGCGTGGTTCGATGAGGCTGTGGGCTATGCCGTGGAGGGCCACCCAGGACGGACAGGCCACAGCAGAGAACTCAGACCAAGCGTGATCCCCTGGAGAAGGAAATGGCAACCCACTCCAGTATCTTTGCCAAGAAAACCCCATGGACAGTAACAAAAGGCTAAAAGATATGATGCCGGAAGATGAGCCCCTCAGGTCGGAAGGTGTCCAATATGCTACTGGGGAAGAGCAGAGGGCAAGTACGAGTAACCCCAGAAAGAGTGAAGCGGCTGGGCCAAAGCCGAAAGGACGCTCAGTTGTGGATGTGTCTGACGGTGAAAGGAAAGTCCGATGCTGCAAAGAACAATACTGCATAGGAACCTGGAATGTAAGATCTATGAATCAAGGTAAGCTTGACGTGGTCAAAAATGAGATGGCAAGAATGAACATTGACATCTTGGGAATCAGTGAATTAAAGTGGACAGGAATGGGCGAATTTAACTCAGAAGACCATTATATCTACTACTGTGGCCAGGAATCCCGTAGAAAAAATGGTGTGGCCTTTATAGTCAATAAGAGAGTGAGAAAGGCAGTATTGGGATACAATCTCAAAAATGATAGAATGATCTCGGTCCGAATCCAAGGCAAACCATTCAATATCACAGTAATCCAAGTCTATGCCCCAACCACTGCTGCAGAAGAGGCTGAAGTGGACCAGTTCTATGAAGACCTACAACAGCTCATAGAACTAACACCAAAAAATGATGTCCTCCTCATCATAGGGGACTGGAATGCTAAAGTAGGAAATCAAAAGGTAACCGGAATAACAGACAAGTTTGGCTTTGGAGAACAAAATGAAGCAGGGCAAAGGCTAACAGAGTTTTGTCAAGAGAACACGCTGGTCATAGCGAACACCCTTTTCCAACAACCTAAGAGGCGTCTCTACACATGGACATCACCAGATGGGCAACACCGAAATCAGATTGATTATATAATTTGCAGTCAAAGATGGAGAAGCTCTATCCAGTCAGTAAAAACAAGACCTGGAGCTGACTGTGGCTCAGATCATGAGCTACTCATTGCAAAATTCAGACTTAAATTGAAGAAAGTTGGGAAAACCACAAGGCCATTCAGATTTGACTTAGATCGCATCCCCGATGAATATACAGTAGAGGTGAAGAATAGGTTTAAGGGACTAGATTTGATAGACAGAGTGCCTGAAGAACTATGGACAGAGGTCCGTGACATTGTAAAGGAGGCAGCAGTCACCGCCATCCCAAAGAAAAAGAAATGCAAAAAAGCAAAGTGGCTGTCTGATGAGGCTTTACACATAGCAGAGGAAAGAAGGAAAGCTAAAGGCAACGGTGAAAAGGAAAGATTTGCCCAACTGAATGCAGATTTCCAGAGAACAGCAAGGAGAGATAAGGAGGCTTTCCTGAATGAACAATGCAAAGTAATAGAGGAAAACAATAGATTGGGAAGGACTAGAGATCTCTTCAAGAAAATTGGAGAAATCAAGGGAACGTTCCATGCAAAGCTGGCCATGATAAAGGACAAAAATGGTAGGGACCTAACAGAAGCAGAAGAGATTAGGAAAAGATGGCAAGAATACACAGAAGAACTGTACAAGAAGGACCTCGATGTCCTTGACAACCATGATGGTATAATCACTGACCTTGAGCCAGACATCCTGGAAAGCGAAGTTAAATGGGCCTTAGAAAGCATTACTAACAACAAAGCTAGTGGAGGTGATGGTATCCCAGCTGAGTTATTCAAAGTCTTAAAAGAAGATGCTGTTAAAGTGCTGCACTCAATTTGCCAACAAATTTGGAAAACACAACAGTGGCCACAGGATTGGAAAAGGTCAGTGTACATTCTAATCCCAAAGAAGGGCAATGTCAAGGAGTGTTCAAACTATCGCACAATTGCACTCATTTCACACGCTAGCAAGGTCATGCTCAAAATCCTACAAGCTAGGCTCCAACAGTACGTGGATAGAGAACTGCCAGAAGTACAAGCTGGGTTTCGAAGAGGTAGAGGAACTAGAGATCAAATTGCCAACATTCGCTGGATTATGGAGAAAGCAAGAGAGTACCAGAAAAACATCTACTTCTGCTTCATTGACTATGCTAAAGCCTTTGATTGTGTGGATCACAATAAATTATGGCAGGTTCTTAAAGAGATGGGAGTACCGGACCACCTCACATGTCTTCTGAGAAACCTGTATAAGGGTCAAGAAGCAACAGTTAGAACCGGATATGGAACAACTGATTGGTTTAGCATAGGGAAAGGAGTACGGCAAGGATGTATATTGTCACCTTGCTTATTTAACTTATATGCAGAGTACATCATGCGAAACGCTGGCCTGGATGAATCACAAGCTGGAGTTAGGATTGCTGGGGAAAAGATCAATAACCTCAGATATGCAGACGATACCACTCTGATGGCAGAAAGTGAAGAGGACCTAAAGAGCCTCTTGCTCAGGGTGAAAGAGGAGAGCGCAAAAGTGGGCTTGAAGCTCAACATCAAAAAAACTAAGATCATGGCATCTGGCCCCATCACTCCTTGGCAAATAGAAGGGGAAGTCGTAGAAGTAGTGACAGACTTCACGTTCCTAGGATCCCAGATCACTGCAGATGGTGACTGCAGCCATGAAATTAAAAGACGCCTGCTCCTTGGGAGGAAAGCGATGGCAAACCTAAAGAGCATGATAAAAAGCAGAGACATCACCTTGCCAACAAAAGTCCGCATGGTCAAAGCAATGGTATTCCCCGTAGTAATGTATGGCTGCGAGAGTTGGACTATAAGGAAGGCCGAGCGCCGAAGAATAGATTCTTTTGAACTATGGTGCTGGAGAAGACTCTTGAGAGTCCCTTGGACTGCCAGGAGATCAAATCAGTCAATCCTAAAAGAAATCAACCCTGATTGCTCCCTGGAAGGCCAGATTCTGAAGCTGAAGCTCAAATACTTTGGGAACCAAATGAGAAGGGAGCATTCACTGGAGAAGACCCTGATGCTGGGAAAGATTGAAGGTCAAAGACGAAGGGGACGGCAAAGGATGAGATGGTTAGACAGTGTCATCGATGCAACGAACATGAAATTGAGCAAACTTCAGCAGACAGCGGAAGACAGGAGGGCCTGGCGTAAACTGGTCCATGGGGTCGCGAAGAGTCGGACTCGACTGTGCGACTGAACAACAATCCATCTTGAGTCTCAACGGGAAAGGTGGACATGAATAATATAAATAAATGAAACATTATGTCACTTGACCTGGTTGATGCAATACCACTCTCTGGCCACACACAGTGGTGGTGCTGAAGGGCAACTAAGAACATGCGAAGAGCTTTTCCTTCTGCAATCTGCCATGGTGGCATACACAGGAAGATGGCTGCGTCCTGTTGCTGGATAAACATATGGAGCAGAAGTCCATCAGTGGCTATTAGCCACAGGGTATAGATGGGAACTCTCAGTCTGGGGCAGGTGATGCACTGTATTCTTGGTGCTGGAGGGGGCAGCAGTGGGAGGGCTTCTAGTGTCCTGGCCCCACTGCTGGACCTCCTGATGGCACCTGGTATATTTTGGCCGCTGTGTGACAGAGTGTTGGACTAGATGGGCCATTGGACTGATTCAACATTGGCTTCTCTTATTATTCTTTGGCCTGGGGTGGGGGGAATGTGCCTTATGTTCCCATACTGATTAAACATGATAATAACTGAGCACTGTCAAGTTGCTACTGATCCCTGGCCCTAAAGATATTCAGCTGTCCTTAACCAGAGCCAGGGCTTTCTTGGCCCTGGCTCTGACCTGATGGGACTCTCTGCCAACTTCCATCAGAGCCCTGCGGGACTTAAGGCAATTCTGCAGGGCCAGTAAGGCAGAGATGTTCCGCCAAGCCTTTGGTTGAGGACAGCAATGGTTTTCCATCGTAGCTGGCACCCTCCTCTTTTCTTCCATTCTGCCCACTTCAGCCACCTTAACCTGCCCATGAGACAGAAGAACAGTCCAGAGTAGGTTTTAGATTAAATTATGGACGCCATCTGGAGATTAACAAATCAGGAATGATTGATCTGCTGATTTTAATCTGTATTTTTGTATGTTTTTAACCTGCTGTAAATCACCCGGAGCCCTGTGTACTCAGGGATTGGGCAATTCAGAAATTCAATTAACAACAACAACAACGGACTTATGGGGACCCCCTCACGGGGCTTTCAAGTCAAGAGATGAGCAGCGGTGGTTCGCCAGAGCCTTCCTGGTCTTTCTTGGTGATCTTCCATCCAAGAACTGACTACAGCCAATCAGGCTTAGCTTCCAAACTCTTAACAAGAGAGCCAGTTTGGTGTCGTGGTTAAGTGCGCGGACTCTAATCTGGGAGAACCGGGTTTGATTCCCCACTCCTCCACTTGCAGCTGCTGATGTGACCTTGGGTCAGTCACAAGCTCTGGCACAGCTGTTCTCTCAAGGACAGTTTCTGTCAGAAGTTCTCTCAGCCCCGCCTACCTCACAGGGTGTCTGTTGTGGGGAGGGGAAGGGAAAGGAGTTTGTAAGCCACTCTGAGACTCCCTTGGGCAGTGAAGGGCGGGGTATAAATCCAATCTCTTCTTCTTTTCCTCTTCTTCTCTTAACGAACCCAGGCTAAGCTGGACTAATCAGGCTGCCAATTAAACATAACTAATGCGAAAACAAGCGTCAGTTACAACAGAACTAGATTTTTGTTAGCACGGCTGGAACAAAAAAAGGATGGCTGCAGGTTCGACTTAAGTGGGGCGAACCGATGTCAGGAACTAGGGGTTTTTCCCCCCCTGCTGAAATATCGTGTTCATATAATTCAGTCATGTTCCCACTTCTCTCTCCCAGGTTCTTTGGGTAACGGTTGATTTGATTGCACATTAGTTGGATGCTTTAATGGAATAGTTTGAATATGTGACTGTATTTTATGTTACTTAAGGCACACGGGAGGCTGATTAATTTACTTACTTAAAATGTTTACATACTGATTTTCAGCTCGGAAAGTTTGCGAAGTGGTCTCCTTTGAGGCTGGGAAACGGGCTGGAGATGATGCAGGGAGCACCGGGGAGGGGCTGTGGTTCGTCGCCAGAGCGTCTGCCTCGCATGCAGAAGGTCCCAAGTTCAATCCTCGACATTTCTAGTTAAACGGGTTGGGTGGTAGATGGCACAAAAACCTCCAGCTGAGACTCCGGAGAGCCGCTGCCAATCAGAGCAGACAGGCCAGTGGGTTGACTCAGTCGCCCTGTTCCATGAATGCACATACATCTGTTGTAAGAAAGAGCCAACATGTCTTTTAAAAAATGAAACTGGGATCTGTACTTGAGGGTTGTATCACACTTTCAGCTGGGCATGTGTTGAATCTAGTGTGAGAATTACTCAGTGCAGGTATGTTTTTTTTAAAAAAACAAATGTACACAGATTGTGCATTTGTTGACGATCATAAATCTCTGGATAGCAGTGCTGGGAGGCAGCAGCGGGGGAGCGCCTCGGTCTCTATGACCAGTTTGTTGGTCCTGCAGGGCAACGGGTTGGCCGCTGTATGAAACAGGAAGCCGGACTCGATGGGCCACTGGTCTGATCCAGAAGGGTCCTTCTTGCGCTTTTAACTTGTGAACAGGATGAAGTACAAGGTATCTTCCTGTGTTCAAACGTATGCACGGGTGTCTGTGTAAATATATACGGGATGACATCAATCTGATAGAAAACATTGTCAGACTGTCTCGAGCTGCCCTGGCATTCGGATGGCTTTTGAGGAATGCTGCAGATGGCTATTGGCTTTCTTGGAGTGGATGCGAAAAAGGAAAGGGGCACAGAGAAGAGACAAAGAGAGAGAGGGAAGGCGAGAGAAAGACTGGCAAAAGAATCACGGCAATTTCCTCGAACAAAACCCAAATGCCAGGGTTATGAAAGCCACTTGCAGAAGAGATTTCTGAGGGGGGTAGACCGGGGACACTCATTTTACCCTACTGTAAGATAATAAAGTTTTTTTTCTAGAAAGAAATGAGTGGGAGGAAAAGCTTTATTCTGTTACTAATTAAGATGAAAAAGAGAAGAAGGGGTAGTCACTGCTGAACAGGGACAGATGGGTCGTACGGTACAGTATGTAAAGAATCCAATCAGACGTTGGAATTATTTTTAATTGAGCATCAGCCAAACGCTGAGGGAACAGATTGCGATGCCAAATTATTGGAATATAATTACTAATTGTTTGTGCAAATGTCACTTTTAAATGCCCATTTTTAGAATGCGCACAGGTAATTGACAAGCCCGCACAGAACGCTGCGTTTCCTCGGCAGGTAGGATTTCCTTCGTTCCAGTGCCGCGGTCCATTTCGCCGTTTTCGTTTTCGTCTTACAGGTCCGCATGAAACACTAGGTCGATGCAAAGGCTGACAAATTATGCCACGAGAGGGGGAGAAATATTGTGATATCTTGTTGTGAAATGTTTATATGAAAACCCAAAATGATCATTAGAAGGAATGGATGTGGGCTCATTCTGCTGCTTATTTGAATGGATTTGGAGGGGATAGATACAAAATACTCTTCAAATGCTGAGCCCTCTCTTTATCCATGGAATCTCCTGCACCAAAACTAACCATAAAGTGGGCCTGTTTGGCGAAAAGTGCCTGGGGAACCGGCTGTGGGAGGGGGAAATCGCGATTTGGGGGAAAGGCCTAATAAGTGATATCCCCTCCTTGTACTTTACATAGTATCCCTATCTGGTTTTTTTTTAAAATAAATATTTTATTATTATTTTGCCTTAGGGTAAACAAGTTGTTTTGCATAATCCAGGCCTATGATATATCTCAAAAATAGGTGTCAGTGAGATAAAAATATTAAATATAACAGTGCATAAACTCCTGATTTGGTGAGTTAAGCCACATATATATATATTGGTCTCCATGTTGGATCCCTATGTCTGTCTGTCTGTCTGTCTGTCTGTCTGTCTGTCTGTCTGTCTGTCTGTCTGTCTGTCTGTCTGTCTGTCTGTCTGTCTGTCTGTCTATCTATCTATCTATCTATCTATCTATCTATCTATCTATCTATCTATCTATCTATCTATCTATCTCAATGGTCTCCAACACGGTGCCTGTGGGCACCATGGTACCTGACAATACTTTTTCTGGTGCAGATCATTTTTTTTAGAAAATGATCAGGGCCAGGTGTGGCTTCTGCCCAGAAAAGTTTCTGATTGGTCATCAGAGACTTGATTGCCACCACAGCACAAGGATCTTTACTGTGCGACTAAAGGTAAGCTGCAGCAGCCATTTTGTGGCTGGCTCCACCTCCTATGGCAGCCATTTGGTGTCAGGCATTTTGTGGCTGCACTCACCACACTGGGCCAGAATTCTAAAGGTGCCCACAGGCTCAAAAACTTTGGGGGTCCTGATATATATATATATATATATATATATATATATATATATATAGTGACCAATCTCCTAAATCTAATATAGAAACTTGTTTAAACATGTTTCATACCCTTCACAATAAATCAGAGAGAAAGCTTATTGGTCTCTATTCACACTCTAATATCTGTTGGAGATGTTAATTTGAGCCCAGTAGTACCTTAAAGGTGTTATCGATGCAATGAACATGAAGTTAAGCAACCTCCGGAGCACGATGTAAGACAGAAGGGCCTGGCGTGATGTGGTCCTTGGGATCGCGAAGAGTCAGACTCGACTGTGTGACTGAAGAACAAAAAGCACCTTAAAGACCAACAAAATCTTGGGGATATAAGCAATGCTCCCTCTAAGCTGTGGAGTCTTGTGAGCAAATATTCTACTTTGTGAGCTACCGACATTAAAGCTGTGAAGGATCGAGTTGGCTGCTGCATAAATTAGTTGGCTCTGGAACTTTCCTTCCTGAGCTAAGGCAAAAAGGTGTGAGCTGGAGGCTAAAAACTGCGAGCTAACTCACACTAACTCAGCTTAGAGGGAACACTGGATAGAAGAAGAAGAAGAAGAAGAAGAAGAAGAAGAAGAAGAAGAAGAAATTGGATTTATACCCCGCCCTTCACTACCCAAAGGAGTCTCAGAGCGGCTTACAAACTCCTTGTGTCTGTTGTGGGGAGGGGAAGGGAAAGGAGTTTGTAAGCTGCTCTGAGACTCCTTTGGGTAGTGAAGGGCAGGGTATAAATCCAATCTCTTCTTCTTTCCCTTCCCCTACCCACAACAGACACCCTGTGAGGTAGGTGGGGCTGAGAGAGCTCTGACAGAAACTGCTCTTTTTCAAGGACAACTGTGCCAGAACTGTGGCTTGCCCAAGGTCATCCAGCAGGTGCAAGTGAAGGCGTGGGGAATCAAACCCGGTTCTCCCAGGTTAGAGTCCGCGCACTGAACCACTACACCAAACTGGATCTCAAGAATCAAAATTCCATTAATCAGACACCTCCATTCGGCAGATAGCTTTGAGCCTCAAAAGTTTTACATATCCCAAATTGTGTTGGTCTCTAAGGTGCCACTGGACTTGAATCTAGCTTCTATACTGCAGACCAACATGGCTGCCCTCTCCCCCAAAAAACTATCTAATATCTGTTGTTGCACTTCATCTGTTGTGACAATTCCAATATTTAATATGTTGGGGGCCAAATATCTATAAATGTTGAAGCTCACCATGATTTTCAAGTCCACATATATTTATAAATTGTAATCTTGTTCATAGTCCATGCATACTAGACTTCATTTAGCCATTGCCTTAATGATGGAATGGATTGTTATTTAAACTTCTGAGTTTAAACTGGCGGCAATAACCAGTAGCTGTAAAAGATTTGTTCTCGGGAAGGCCAGATACTGAAGCTGAAGCTCAAATACTTTGGCCACCAAATGAGACGGGAGCACTCACTGGAGAAGTCCCTGATGCTGGGAAAGACTGAAGGTCAAAGAAGAAGGGGATGGCAAAGGATGAGATCGTGTTATTGATGCAATGAACATGAAATTGAGCAAAAAACGGAGCACGACGGAAGACAGGAGGGCCTGGCATGATGTGGTCCATGGGGTCTCAAAGAGTCGGACTCAACTGTGCGACCGAACAACAATGACAACAAGGATATTTCTTTGATGCATTCCCATTCTAGCTGGGAATTCACCTAAAAGGTACATCCTGATTTGCTTTATGTCTTTGGAGCCAAGCCCATGTTAAAGATGAAGGGCACTGTGTTAAAGATACAGATCTGGCAATATCCCATGTTTAAAGGCATAAATCTGACATTGTCACATGTATTTGCAATACAAGAACATAAGAAGAACCCTGTTGGATCAGAATAACGATCCATCTAGACCAACATCTTGTTTTTCACAGTGGCCAATCAGATGTCCTTTGGCTCAGAACTAGTTTGTTACATAATTTTGGCAAGAAAGGAGCCTGATAAAGGGCTAGTATTAAAAACCTAATGTATGATTATTATATACAAAAATACATGTATTTATTTGAAAGGCAGTTAAAAACATATAAGAGCCTAATGAAAGCCTCATTACAAAGTGCAAGTGACTTGAACACAAGGGCCAATACAAGTGACCTGATGTATTTCTGCCTCTCGGGGGCCTTCTTCAAAGGTCAAACACTTTGAGGTACAGACAGACACATGTCACAGTCTTATGTTACAGTGAAATAGCCATCATTAAGTTAATACTGGACCAGAAAATGAAAGCTGTAGAAAAAAGAATATTAAATATGAATAATCATATACAATAATAATTTTTACTTGCAATATGATAAAAATGACTATATTACTTACTTCAGCAGTAAGGTTAATAGACACAAGACAAGGATGTTTATGAGCCCTCTTAAGATGAGAGTCATGTGCCTGGTGCCAAATGCACAGGTGTTAAATTAGAATATCTAAAAAAATAAAACATACTTAAAAAGCTAGTAAGGTAAAGGTAAAAGTTCCCTTGCTCGAAAGCCAGTCGAATCCAACTCTAGGGTTGCGGTGCTCATCTCCGTTTCAAAGCCGAAGAGCCAGCGCTGTCCGAAGACGTTTCCGTGGTCATGTGGCCGGCATGACTAAACACCAAGGTGCACGGAATGCTGTTACCTTCCCACCGAAGTGGTACCTATTTATCCACTTGCAATTTCTTGCTTTCAAACTGCTAGGTTGGCAGGAGCTGGAACTAGAGACAGGAGCTCACTCCATCATGTGGTGCTCTCAAGTCTCAAACTGCTGAACTACTGACCTTCCACAGCCTGCAGTTCAGCGTCTTAACCACTTGAGCCACTGCCACATGCACAGGTGTTAAATTAGAATATCTAAAAAAATGAAACATACTTAAAAAGCTAGTACAGTGAATTAAAACCGATGTAATAACGGAAACTGAAAAATCAATAATGTAAAAATTACCTTCCAGTTCTGGTCCAGAAAATGCCTATGTGACTATCTAATCAGAGCTAGAGTGTCCTCAACAAGTGGCAGGGCTATTGGGTAAACGTGGTTAGGGTTACCAGGCCTGGGTTGGAAAATACCTGGAGACTTTGGGGGTGGAGCCAGGAGAGGGTGGGGTTTGGGGAGGGGAGGGGCCTCAACAGGGTACAATGCCATAGAGTTGACCCTTCAAAGCAGCCATTTTCTTCAGGGGTATCCAAAACAAGACGGGCTTTGGTGTGAATACAATAGGAAAAATTGGGCTCACCAAAGAAAATCACTCTTCTATAACTTTAACAGGCTTAGTTGTACTTACATAGCAAATTTCCTGTCAGGACGTCATAAAGAGTACACATTCCAGGAGCATAGCCAAAACAATGTTAAGAACAACTACTTCAAGATTTTATATTGTTTTGTATTGTACTCATATCATTATTTACTGGCTTTGCTTATGTTCATGAAATGTACTTCACACAAGAATGAATGTTGTTTAATACAGGAAATTTGCTGTATAAGTCCAACTAAGCCTGTTAAAGTTATAGAAGAGTGATTTTCTTTGGTGAGCCCAATTTTTCCTAATTTCTTCAGGGGAGCTGATCTCTGTCAGCTGGAGATGAGTTGTAAAAGTGGGAGATACCCAGGCCCCACCTGGAGGCTGGCAACCCTAAACATGATTAACTTTTATAGTTTGGTGCTGGATGATGCCATCCTAGTGAAATGCTTAGCCATTTCATGAGAACTGCAGAGGAAGATCATGGTGGCCAGACAGGTGAATGAAAATTACGGTCTACCACCCTGGTGGTTTTCATTTTCATGGAATGGCCTTCAGATCAGTTTGACGTCTTTCAGGTTGGAACTCCTCCATGCCTGCTGAGTGGCAGAAAATTCTGGAGCATATTCTGGGGAGCCTACTTAGTTGACTAAGCATATGGGCCAGGTCTGTGGAGCCTCAGCATAGTTCTACAAGAACTGAGAAGGCACCCAACACTCTCCCGGGATTGTGTACTGCAGGGGGGGAGATCACTATTGATGGAAAATCTGTCTGTTAGGGAAGCTTGCCAATCTAAATTGAGCTTCTTGAAGAGTCCTTGTCAAGCTTCCAAGGAACCTTGGGTTCTCTAGAATATGGTTGGAAAATCACAGCAGTGCCTCATAGTATGGGGTCCCGAATAAGATGCACATGGTAGCACACACACAGTGCACAGATTGTGTGGAACAGATACAGAGTTTTGGGAGAGAATGCACAGAAGAACAGTGTTTGACAGAAACAGAACTTTTTGAACTGGGAAACAAATTAGTTGACTGCACCAAAGAGACCGTTCTCTGAGAGCACTCCTAGCAAGAGGTTAGTTGCCAGTTTTCCAGTCAACCACAGAGTCCTCAGTCCTAGGACATCTGTTCTGGAGAAGGACTGGGATCATCATCAGCTGTACGCAGAATGCTGTTTGTTCAGTGTACTCTAAGATGGTTTCCAGTTGATTCCAGACAGTCTCATACTGTGCAAAACTGAACAAAGTTTGAGTCCAGTGGCACCTTTAAGACCAAGAGTTTAATTCTGGGTATAAACTTTTGCATGCCTGCACACGAAAGCTTATACCCAGAATTAAACTTTGTTGGTCTTAAAGATGCCACTGGACCCAGACTTCGTTTTGTTGCTTCAGACCAACAAAGCTACTCACCCGAATCTATGCAAAACTGAATTATTCAAGAAGGCTTTTCTATGCAGGCAATAGACTTCTCTGGACAAAATAATTCACAGAGATATTTGGATAGATTATTAGGGACTGTGGTCTATATTGCTGCGTTTAGCTATCTGAAACTAGGATCCTACTATGAAATTTCTGCATCATCTAATATGTCATGAGGTCCCCGTCCATCCCAGTCTCCACCCCCAAATCTCCAGGACTTTCCCTGCTCGGATTGGGGAACCCTATTCCCCCACCCCCCACCAGTGGCCAGGAGGAACCTGGCAACCCTATCGTAATGAGCTCTACGTGGGGCTGCCTTTGAAGGAGGTACAGAAACCTCATCTTGTATAAAATGCTGCAGTGGATTTGCTGGCTGGAGTGAATTTTGCTGATCCAAAGAGGACTACCTGGGCTACTGAATGGGCACAAATTGCTGTTTGTTACCTTTCAGGTCCTATACTGAGACTAGGGTTGCTAGGCCTGGTTTGGAAAATACCTGGAGACTTTGGGGGTGGATCCAGGGGATGGCGGGGTTTGGGGAGGTGAGGGGCCTCAGCATGGTACCATGCCACAGAGTCCACCCTCCAAAGCAGCCATTTTCTGCAGGAGAGCCGATCTCTGTCATCTGGAGATCAGTTGTAAAAGTGGGATGTCTCCAGGCTCCGCCTGGAGGCTGGCAACCCTAGCTGAGACCAAAGTGCTTCCATTGGAAACTACTGCCATTTATAAATTTCTATGGAGGCTTTCTTCTGGGCACCCGAAATACGGTTCTTGGCTGCAAGGGGCAGGGCCATTTCTGTAGTGGCACCTTGACAGCCAGTGTGGTATAGTGGTTAAAGAGCTGAACTAGGATCTGGGAGACGTAGGTTTGAATCCCCACTCTTCCATGGAAGCTTGCTGGGTGACCTTGGGCCAGCCAGGCTCTCTCAGCCTAACCTACCTCACCAAAGTAGAAAAGAGCGAGAATCCAGGAGCACCTTAAAAGACTAACAAAATTTATGGCCGGGTACGAGCTTTTGTGACTCACTGTTCCCTTCTTCAGGTCCTGTGACTCACGAAAACTCATACCCTGCCACAAATGTTGTTAGTCTTTCAGGTGCTGCTGGACTCTTGCTCTTTTCTATTGCTACAGACAGACTAACATGGCTACCCATCTTGATCTACCTCAAAGGGTTGTTGTGAGGATGAAATGGAGGAAAGGAGAACAATGTAAGCCCCTTTGGGGAGAAACATGGGATACAAATGAAGTCATTTTTCAAAGTGCCCACTGGTCCAGGATTCCTGTACATTCCCCCCCCCCAACATCACTCCTTGCTGCAATACTCCTTTAAAAATTCCTCTATTGGTCTCTTAGCACCAGTCTTTGCTGTTACTGCCTTTTAAACTGTATCTCTGCTTCTGCTTGTAGTTGCATTGTTTCAACATGTTATTCCCCATCCTTTTAAAAACTTTAGGTATGATTTATTGCATTTGTAGTAACTGGGAGCGGCTTTGGAAGCCGCCATCTGGCCATCAGCGCGGGATCTATATGTTTTCGATAAATAAACGTTGATTTATTTTTAATAGGACTGCAGCCTCAATTGAAAATGTGGTGTTTGTCTCTCGAAATGAATAGACAAAGCGGAACTCCTTCCCTCAAAAAACAATTAATTTAGGGAATTTGCTGCCGCAGGCTGTAGTGGTGTTTCAGTGGCTTTAAAACAGGTGTGGACAAAATCAGGGAGAAGCCCCTTGAAGCCTAGTAGCAGGGTTGCTAACTCTGGGTTTGGAAATATCTGGAGATTTTGGGGGTGGAGCCTGAGGAGGGCGGGGTTTGGGGAGGGGAGGGACTTCAGTGGGGTAGAATGCCAGAGAGTCCTCCTTCCCAAGCAGCCATTTTCTCCAGGTGAACCGATCTCTGTTGCCCAGAGATCAGTTGTAATATCGGGAGATCTCCAGCCAACCTCTGGAGGTTGGCAACCCTAAGTAGCCATGATGGCTAAATGGAACTTCCATGTTCAGAGACAGTGATTCACTGAATATCAGTGCTGGGGGGAGAGGTGGGCAAAAGATGAGGCTATGGCTTCCATTCCCTTCTTACAGATTTTCTGGGAGTATCTAGTTGGCCACTAGATTGAAACTGGGTGCCAGACTGATGGACTCCTGGTCCGATCCAGCACGGCTGCTTTGATATGTTGGAGTGAGTGACTCCAGTTTGGTGTAGTGGTTAAGTGCGCGGACTCTAATCTGGGAGGACTGGATTTGATTCTGCACTCCTTCACTTGCACCTGCTGGATGACCTTGGGCAAGCCGTAGTTCTGGCACAGCTGTTCTTGAAAAAGAGCAGTTTCTGTCAGCCCCACCTACCTCACAGGGTGTCTTTTGTGGGAAGGGGAAGGGAAAGAAGTTTGTTAGCCACTCTGAGACTCTGAGTAGTGAAGGGTGGGGTATAAATCCAATCTCCTCCTCCTCCTCCTCCTCCTCCTCCTCCTCTTCTTCTTCTTCTTCTTCTTCTTCTTCTTCTTCTTCTTCTTCTTCTTCTTCTTCTTCTTCTTCTTCTCCTCCTCCTCCTCCTCCTCCTCCTCCTCCTCCTCCTCCTCTAAATGCCTGGACATTGGAGGGCACTACATCACTCTAAATCCATATAGGTGTTATCTCCTTGAATGGGATGCCTCTCTTTGGTCCATTCTGCATCTGGCATTTGCTCCACATTTTATCAGCACTCGACTTGGTTCCCCCTTGCTTTGGAATATCTGTTTTCATTGCATTGCCTCAGATCATTGGTATGCAGATTTTCCTACTTCAGTACTTGCTTCAGTGGTCATTAGCCACCTGAGCCAAGTAATCCATGGTGAGGTGATAAATACAGAAGGGGAAATAGGGGCAGGGTAACTGATTGAGATCAATGAAACCCTGTCAAGTTGTCTGCTTATTGTTCCCTTGGAATCGGAAGTGGAGGAAGGAAAAGGTGCCTCTCAAAACCACATTCAGATGCCCCGTGGCAATGCTGTACTGACTGCGAAGTCACCCCTGAATGGCCATAAAACTATGCAGAAGGTACCACAAAACCCGATGAACAAAGAAAGTGAAAGCAGCGTGCAGTGTAGAGGGAGATTAACCTCCTGACATGGCTGTGGAAAAACTGTGAGGAAACAGATGGGTGCAGAATGAGCCTTTGTCTTAACCTGGGAGTTGCCCTCTGACCCCCTCCTTTTCTCTTGTTTTGTCCTTCGCTTGCTGTCACATGGCCTTCCATGGAGACACATGTCTCTGCGAGTTTCTCCTGTAGAAACAACGCCTTCATACTTCCACACACATGATGCTGGACAAGCTGGCTATTTGGGAGAGGGCAAGTACTCTTTAGATTATTCTTCTCTCTCTCGTTTCGACTGCAACCTGAACATGAACGGAATCTACCTGAATAAATGTAAGTTTACCTTTTTTGCAATATACTTTTAAGGAGATTTATTTACTGCGCTCAGTACCATGCTTCTATGACTGGGCAAAACTCTGCTACATTAACCAATTTTCTCAATATGATATCCCTGTTTTTTAATTTGTGGCTCTGACACAGATCTCCTGTTTGTTCTCTGGTCACATCACCTGCTATAAGCACGGCTAAAGCCCTGAACTGGAAAGCAGTCAGGCATTTGTAGTAGCTTTAGGAGAGAACACTGATCTGAAGTAGGAACAGAACAATCTGAATCCCATGCTCCAATCAGTCTGAATAAATTCTGCAAATTAAATTAATGTGAATATGTTTGACTGAACCGAAAGCAGCCTTTTCCCTAAAAGGCATCTAACAGATTAACGAGCAATTTAATTAATTAACAATTGATTGTTTATCCGGCTCTTCAGCCAAACCTAACTCCTCCAATAGCTTGCAGGAATAAAAGTCCAAAATGAATAACAATTAAAATTCTATTCAAATGATTTGAAAGGAGGCGGGGGGTTTGGCTTGGCTCAGATTACCTTGCAAGTCTGTTCGTTGTTTACTTATTTAGGGAATTTCCATGCTGCCTGTCCACTTAAGGCAACTTCTATAATAATGAAAGGAGGTCTCCATCCAGCCATCTGTCCATGGCATACATAACTTATCAGAAGAAGCCAGAAGCCTCAAATTTGGCCACTGGCCTCAGGATAATTGCGGGAGTTTCTGTTCCAAACATGAATGGAACTGAAACATCGTGGCCTATGTAATTTCTAGCACACCCCTGCACACACACTTTTTGCATCGGAAGCTATGGTGGTCTCTGGCAGGCATAACTCACCAGAAAATAAAGCAAGGCATTTGAAAATTGGCCACCAGGTTCAGGATGGTGGTGGAAGTGGCACTGCCAGAGATTAAGGGAATCAGGGCCTTTTGGCCCAGGTTATCTCCAGAAGCTCCCTGATGTTATTTAGAATAGAAATTGGTTGTCTGTGGCAGGTATAACTCAGCAAAAAATAAAGCTAGGTGTCTCAAAATTGGCCACCAGCTTCAAGGTGATCGTGGGCGTACCAAAAATAAAGGGAATATGACCATGCTGGTCCACGTTACCTTGAGAAGCCCCAAACCCTCATGCTATTTGCAATGGAAATGAAAGTTCTTCATTTGCTGCAGTTATAACTCACAAGAGGCGGACCCGCGATACTCACGGGGGGAGGGAGTACTCCAGGCGCCAAGCTTCCCCCTCCCTCCCCCCCCAGCAGCAGCGGCAAGGCCCGCCGGCCCGCCAAGTCTCCCCCTCCCTCTCCAGCAGCAAGGAGGCGGCGGCGGGGGGGGGAGGCCGGTTGGCCCGCCGGCCCGCCAAGCCTCCCCCTCCCTCTCAAGCACCAGGACGACGGCGGCGGCCATTACCGTGGTGGCGGGCGGTGCGGGCGGGTGAGGCCGGTGCGGCTTCCTGGCCTTGCCCTCGTCCGTCAGCCCGGGAGGCAGCTTGCTCGCGCTCCGCCGGTGGAGCCAGAGGGTGGCTGGGAGGGGGGGGCGGGCGGCCGGCCAGCCGGCCCGCCAAGCCTCCTCCTCCCTCCCAAGCAGCAGGGCGGCGGCGGCGGTGGGGGGGGAGGCCGGCCCGCCAAGCCTCCCCCTTCCTCCCTCCCCAGCAGCAGCGGCGAGGCCGGCTGGCCCCGCCAAACCTTCTCCCGCCCTCAACGGCCAGTTTATAGAGCGTTCCCTGCGCATGCGCAGGGAGGGCTCTTTTACTTTTTGGGGGATTTAAAGATCCCCGTATCATTTTTTTTAACTTTTTAGATTTTTCTGCACACGTGGGGACTGCCCCACGTGCGCAGGAAAATCTCCCTGCCCCCAGGTGCCCCCGATGTGTGGATTTAGATATCCGCACAGGGGGGGCAACTTGGGAATTAGATATATAGATTAGGAAATGAAGGTAGGCGTTGCAAAATTGGCCACCAGCTTCAGGATGATCTTGGGACTCGCAATGTCAGGAATGAAGGGAATCAGAATATCCTGGCCCAAGTTATTTCAAGAAACAGGGCTGCCAAGGACCACCAGGGGCCCCAGGACAGAAATTCAATCTGGGCTCCACCCCATATGACCCTGATCCAAACCTAATACCATAACAAAATGAACAAATCACTTGAGGCCCCGGTCACACGAGCGGGGTACTGCGCGGCTGAAGGGAGGCAAAGTAGAGCTGGAGCAAAAAGATGTGTGGTAGCGTGAGCAGACGGTCCCCAAGATGCTGTGCAGACCCCAGTAGCCGGCGATCACATGGGTGATGTTGAAGCGCATCAAAAGGTCTTGTACATGCACACTCTGATGTTTCTTCACATACTGTGGAGGCTTGGGAAAAACACATCTGGTGCAATAGGATGCATGCGCATGCCAGATGCGCTGGATTAACTCTGCTTTTGCGATCTGACGCTTGCCTGCGACCCGCGTTTTCCGGTTGCTACTAACCTTTTGCTGGTACTTTTTAAATCTGCTTCTTCAGGCCGATGGTACCGGTTGGTGCTGGGTGCACTATGCTTCCTAGATGTTGCCGTATGATCCTGCCCGTTTGATGTGCCCTCAACCCATTCGTTTTGCGGGGCAAATCTTCCCGTGTGACCGGGGCCTGACTTGCTGTTACCAGGAATCTGTAGTAATAAAACAGCTGGCCTGTCTGTCCATGTTTGTTTGTTTGTTTACTTTATTTATATGTCCCACCTTTCTCCAATGGGTACCCAAAGCAGTTTACCTCATTTTCCTCTCCTCCATTTTATCCTCACAACAACCCAGTGAGGTAGGTTAGGCTGAGAGTGTGTGATGGGCCCAAGGTCATTCAGCAAGCCTCCACTGTAGAGTGGAGGTTTGAACTTGGATATCCCAGATCCTCATCTGACACTTTAACCACTCCACTACACTGGCAGGCATAACTCATCAGAGAATAAAGCTAGGAGACTCAAAACTGGCCACCAGCTTCAGGGTGATTGTGGAAGTTCCATGACCAAAATGGAAAGGCATAGGGAAATGGCCCAGGTGAGACAAACCACCACCAAACTAATGCTATTTGCAACTGAAGCTAAGGATCTCCGTGGCAGGCATAACTCAGAAAACGATGCTACGTGTTTGAAAACTGACCACCAACCCCAGAATGATGATGGAACTTACAGTGCAATAATGAAAGGAACTGGAACACCCTGAACCAGGTTATCTTTATGAAAGACAACATGTAACAAAAGAGCTTTTAAGCAACCTGTCACATGTCTCTTGGTGTAGTGGTTAAACCACTTGGTGTAGCGGTTAAGAGCAGTGGACTCTTATCAGGAGAACTAAAGCCAGCTGGATGACCTTGGGCCAGTCACAGTTCTCTCTCAGAACTCTCTCAGCCCCACCTACCTCACAGGATGTCTGTTGTGGGGAGAGGAAGGGAAGGCGATTGCAAGCCGCTCTGAGACTCCTTTGAGTTGTGAAGAGCGGGATATAAAAACCAACTCTTCTTCTTCTTCCTAATATTCAGATCCCACCATGAAGGGTTGCTAGTTGACACACTCTCAGCCTGGCCTACCTCACAAGGCTGTTGTGAGAATAAAATGGAGAACGGGAGAACCATGAAGCTTTGGGTCCCCGTTGGGGAGAAAGACTGGCTTTGGTATCTGTTATTAATCTAATTTTTAATGATGTTTTTTAAAATGACATCATTTGTCATATAGCAAAGTAGCCTTTACAAAGAGCAATTAGATCTTCCAACAGCACAATACTGATTAACAACCCAGTGCCTGACCTGGGAGTTGGAACTTCTCTTCCACATGTATAACCACTAAAACATGTTAACGTTCCATTACCATGCGTGTAAAGGGGTGGAGGAGGGAGGAAGCATCCTTTTAGTACTTTGTTAGATCATGGGGAAAGATTAACTCCCCCCTTCTCTTCATAATATTAACAAAGGTTTGCTACCATGCTGCTCTTAAGACTCGGGTTTGAATCCCACCCCTGCCATAGAATCTTGCTGAGTGACGTTGGGCCACCCACACATTCCAGGCCTTAATCTATTGCACAGGGTTGTTGTGAGGATAAAAGAAAGAGGAGAACAAAGTAAACTGCTTTGGATCCCCAGTGGGAAGAAAGGTGGAGTATGTGACATTTGTTATACATCTAATTTGCTTGCAGTTTGTACGAAAAGGAAGAGTGCCCTGACTGTCGCTTAATTCAGTACTGCTGCAGCTCTTTTGCCAGGAAGCAGACCTGTTTGTTCAGTACTCAAACTACCATTAAATACCTCGAGGGCAGCGAGTTACAGGGTTGCTGAGAGGAGTCACTGGGCACCCGTCTAGTACAAAATAAAACATCATAAAATCATTAACCCCGGGCTGCACCTCGCTGGGAGTCTTTCTTGTCAGTTGGAAGGGCATCGACTTCTGGAAATGTCACTGGCAAAGACGACGAGAGAAGAGCCTGACTTGGTGAGCCAGCTCTTGGAAGACCTTACAGCCTTTTCACAAGCATGACATCCTCCAACAGATATGCAGACAGATGATCTCACCGTAGCCATTCTCCACACCACCGACCCAACATGGCTCTGTCTTATGTCGCTTAGTAACCTCTTGATTGGATACGCTGTCATGTACAGTACCTGAACTGCCTTTGAAACTTTTGGTGGTTTATCGATTGGATTCCAGGCCTAATTTAGAGTACAAGATGTTGAGTTGTAAAGTTCTCAGTGGGAAGGGCGGATATATAGGAAAGGCTTCCCTGACTTCCAGTTACCTAAAGGATTACCTTCATATATATCTCTCCCCCAGGCCCACAGCCAACAGTGGGGCGCTGGGGGCGGCGCCCCCTATTGAATTTGCAGCACCCCCTATCGAATCTACATACCCCCACTCAATCTTTCCCCAATCTTTTCATTTACAGTATTCCTTAAGCCGCGCCACTGCACCAGCCCAAAGCAATTTCTGTAACCCTCCTTCCTTCCGCTCACCTCTTGCCCTGGTAGCAGGAGGAAGCAGCGGGAAGAGTCGGAGAGGGAGGAAGGAAGGTTAGAGAATTGCTCTGGGCCGGGGCAGCATGACCGGAAAACTAGGATGATGCGATGGGAGTGTGAGAAATGTACATGTGTGTGGGGGTGGGGGTGGGGGAGAAAGATATAGGAGGAAGCAGGAGTCAGCAGTGAAGTGGGTGGAATTTCCCTCTCCAATCAAGCCCCTTCTCAGGTCCCTGCTTGTACAGGTTTATTTTGTAAGATGCTTTGAGAGCGTTGCTGGGAAGCAGATTTTTTTTTTTTAAATCCACCCACTTATGCACTTGCAATATCTGAAGGTGGACATTGTATTTTAAAATCTTAGCATGTTTTAACTTGTTAACGGCCAGTGGCCACATACCACAAACTTGACTGACTGAATGAATGACATTTGCATGCACACACATCACAGCCATCATTGGGGCAATAACAAATTTTCTGGTATCAGCCCTTTCGATCTTTAAAGGTACCATTCCATTTACACTAACAGGGGGAATGAGTCCTGAGGGGATAGAATGGACTGTACCACATCAGACTCCACGGGGAGGATTGTGGAAGATCACATTTTGGAATGCCGTCCTCCTGACCAATAGACGTTCAGCAAGAAAATGAGAGAGCAGAACCTTTCTTTTTGCTCTGCTGGTTTTCCATTTAAAGGTGTGTTTGTTCTTTTTCTTTTAAGTGATGGGACGTTCAAAGCTGGACTCTCTCCCCTGCATTCTGAACTGGTGCATCCCAAGTTATCACTTTAGTGTTCTACCACCACATTCTCTTGCATGTGCAGACAAGGCCTTACTTGAGAGTAAATCCCACTGAACTCAGTGGGACTGCCTTTATGAAGAAAACATGTGAGGAATCAGGCCGGGCCCTCTTTATCTCGACGCTCTGTCTTTCACCTCCTAATAGTTCTGCAGGCTGTTGAGCCTGATTGTTTCTCCTGCTGCCTGCGATGCCACATTCCATCTATTTAAACACGCTGCGTGTGAGGAATTCCACTTGAACTCCTCGATGCGCCAGCGCTGGATCTGAAGTGTGCGCCCCTGCTGTTCATGTATTTGACATGAGCTAATAATAACCCCAAGAGCGTTTATCTTTTCTGCTCCCCTTCTGAAAATTGTGTTTACTTTAATGAGATCCTCTATTCGACTCCTGATTTTATTTTATTTTATTTTACAGAATTCACTGAGAGGGTTATATTCCCCCCCCCATACACACTATTGTCCTGAAGGAACCAAAGGCTCTTTTTGTGCTCATGCCGATAGCCTTCTGTTCTGTGCTTTCCATTTTTAGCAGGCCATTTGTTAAGTGGATTTCAGGCTTGGCTTCAGCAGTTCCCCATGCTGCACTGCATGAGTGCGCTTTTCCCCAAGCCGTATTGGATGTTCCTGTCTCCAGAGTGAGGCGGCAGATCTGTATCTGCTCCGGAAGATGGGAGAGATGTATCCACCAGTCCTTTGCCAGATGGTTTGTGACAGTCTTAGCACACAGGCCGTTTTCGTCACAGATTTTGGGATATCAAAAGTCGCCAAGATTAATAGAACTATTGTCACCTGGTGGTGTGATGATTGGGTTGCTAATGTGAAACATTTGAGCTGTCAGAGTGGTTGGTGTGAGAGACAGTCAGAAAAGTGCAGGGCTGTGGTGTAAAGGCCGAGCACTGAACTAGGAAGCCCCTAGTTCTAGATTGACTTCTGTCATAAAGTGTTTGGGGCCCTAGGCTTTGATAATGTTTTGTGCTTTAGGTTTTTAGCAGCTGGATTTTTAATGCCACTTTTGTACATGAAACGACTGTAGTCTATTGAAGTGTTTATGGCGGTGGTCTTCAGGATGGTGAGTGTGGGAGCCACAGTGCCTGCCGACGCCTTTCCCAGTGACTGCTTAGTGTTCTTAAAAAGTGGAAGAGGCCAGGCAGGGCTTTTGATCCTGGAGATTTGATTGGCTGTGCAGATTTTTAAAAAATGTTACTTCAGTAGTAGCTGCCACCACAGCACAAGGATCTTCACTGTGTGACTGAAGGTAAGCTGTGGCAGCCATTTTGTGGCTGGGTATACCTCCTGTGGTGGCCATTTTGTGGCTGCACCCGCCATACTATGTCAGAATTCCAAAAGTGCCCACAGGCTCGAAAAGACTGGCGGCCCCTGGTTTATATTGAATATATCACCTTCCTTTTATTGAGGGTGGCCAACTCCAGGCTGGGAAATTCCTGGAGATTTGGGGGTGAAACTGGGGGAGAGTGGGGTTTGGGGAGGGGAGGACCTCATCAGTAGGGTTGCCAGCCTCCAGGTGGGGCCTGGAGATCTCCTGTTTTTACAGCTGATCTCCAGCTGACAGAGATCAGCTCCCCTGGAGAAAATGGTTGCTTTGAAGGGGGGACTCTACGGCATTGTTCCATGCTGAGGTCTCTCCCCTCCCCAAACCCCACCCTCTCCTGCTTCCCCCCCAAAGTCTCCAGGTAATTTCCAACCCAAATCTGGCAACTCTACTCATCAGGCTATAGTGGCATACAGTCTGTTGTGTACTAAGGATGAGTCAGCCTCAACTAGCCCTGGGGCTGGGTTGAGCTTGCATCCACAAACAATAGCTGGCTAGGATCCTATAATGGACCAATAGAGAAACAAGGATCGTAGAATGGACCAATTCAGAAATGATGTAATGTAAATAGCCTATTGTTGGGAGTGGGGTGTGTTTGGGGTGGTGTCCTGCATGCTTATAAACCAGGCTTCTGCCAGGGATTTTCAGTCTTTCTTCTCCTTGCTGAAATCACTAATAAAGAGAGCTGATCACTATACTTGGGGGTCTGTTCATCCATGGTGTTATGTCCTGAGCTTGGATTTCATCCCCGTTGACATGCTGGTATCCTGAATGGCAATGCCTGATTGACTACTCTGTGCAGCAGGCCAATCAGGAGACAAGGATTGTGCTGGAGGGAAGCAAAGTGATTGGATGTTATCTCTGTAATGCTATTGGTTATTAACCTGAATATGGGCGTGGCTATGCTAGCCTGCACTGTTTAAATAAGAGCCTGTTGCTCTATGTTCTGTTGTCTGTTCTGAGCTGTTCTGAGCTGTTGAATCACTATTAAAAGCTGAATCACTTTTGTTGAGAACTGCCTAACTGTCATACTTATCACATGGAACCCACTATTTAACACAGGCCGATTTCCCAAAAGTGCTGCTCCGCGCTCGTCCTTCCCTTTTGCCCCATGATACATGTCAATTTCACACAAACTGCTGTGTGGCCAAGCTGCAGGGCAAAATGCTCCCTGACAACAGCTTGTGTGAAATTGACATGTACCATAGGGGCAAAAGGGAAGGTGAGCGTAGAGCAGCGCTTGTGGGAAATCGGCCACAGTCCATCCTCAAAAGCAGCCATTTTCTCCAGGGGAATCGATTGAGTTGTGGTTGAGTGGATTCCCTCAGAACTTGGATGAGTTTGCAAAACAATTTCTCCTTGTTGGGCTCTTGGGGCTTAGATCTGCTTGACAATTTCCATGGATTTGGGAAGGTGGCATGAGTCTGAGAGGGGAGCAACATTGGAAAAGTTTGAGAAAGACTAGCTCAACCGCTACAACAGTGGGTGATGGGGGAATTTATTAGCAATGTGTACTTGGACCCTGAAATGTAGATTCCTGCTGAAGGTTTTGTGATAAGATTATTTCTTGTTGGTTCCACAGAATTTAGAAAGAAGATAGTTGTGCGCACCATGCTTTTAACTTTGTGAATTGCTGGCAGTCTAGAAGATGGGACGCAAAATCCCCATCAATAAATCGGTGGGGTGTGGACTAGGTCTGGAGAGACCCACTTGTGCCATGAACCTAACTGGGCAATCTTGGGCCTGTAACACTGGCTCAGCCTGTCCTACTTTACAGGGCTGTTGTGAGGGCATATAGAATGGAGGAGAAAAGAATACTGCCTTGATCTCCTAGGAGAAAGTATGAGATAAATATGTAATATATTTGTAAAAATGGAAACTGTTATGTACGTGGACCACCGCCAGGGGTCCGCAGCTAAGCAGGAGCTTAGTCCCCAAATACAAAGGGGACCTAGGATCCTAGTCCACTGCGAGTCCACCAATAGAACCTTGGTGGGAAATTCAAACCTTCCAATGGGGACATGGGTGTGCCGGGTGGAGTGTATATAATTGGCCTTACAGGGCCATTTTCCTTGTCTAGTGTGTGAAGTACAATAAACGCATCTGAACGCATGTCGTCGTTCGAGTCTTCCATGCGGCGAACCCAGTACTTTACAGAAACCTAGATCAGATGCTGGCTCTTTTGAATGGTTTGGTACATAATAGAGGTTAGCTGATTGATAAATGCCAGCTCCTGTATAACTCAGAAAAGAAAGATAAACCAGTCCAAGACTTCAGCGGATACTCACAAAAATTTAGCTGCCAGGGCTCATTTCTCAAGCCAGCCAGTTCTGCACCTGCACTCTGTGTCTCATAGCCAAAATAACCCCAGCTGTGATCTGTTCTCAACGCGATGAGTTATCACCAAGTTGCCAGCCCTCAAGACTGTTGACAAAACTGTGGAAACGTGTGTGGTCGGACAAGCCAAATTGCTGTGGGCGGCTGGAACGAAGCAGTGCTGAATGGTTTACGGACAAACATGAGACAGTCCTGGGGCTCAACAGCTGTTTCTTTATGTTGCCCAATTTTTAATTTATAGTGAGCAAAGGAACCTCAGGCATACTGTTGCTTCTTCTCTCTCTTGTTCATGTAGAGATGTGATGTCATTTCCTGTTTCCTGAAATAGCTTCTGTACTTACTTTTGGCTGTGGGAAGAGCACAAGAAACATAGGAGCAGGTTCATTGAACAGGAAGTGATGTCATAATTTCTTCACATGATGTGTGTGTGTGAGAGAGAGGGAGAAAAAAAAATGGCAGCAGCCCTTGAGAGCCCCCTGAGTTCAAGTTGAAACTACACTGAGACCAGATATCATGCCATTCTTGATTGCAACCTGAATATGGGTGTGATTTCCACACTTATTCCGTCTTGTGGTTCTAGATATGAGTTGATGTAGCTCCTTGCCAGGGTTGGCAAGAAGCCAGAATTTTACTGGACCAACCCAAGGTTTATCCTCCTGGCCAGTCACCAGAGCAGGTGGATTTAAAATCAGAAAAAAATACGACTTCAAAAAAATTCCTATAAAATGTCTTAATCTGCATTTTATAGGGGGATTATAAAGGCAGGGAGGACACACCCAGGGCATGCTTCAGGACATCCAGTCATCCCATGAGAACGAAGGCATTCTCCACATATGCAGAAACACTTAGCGGCTGCCTCACTTATTTACAGGGCTTTCCCTCCCTTTCTTTTTGAAAAAGAGATGCCAAGACCTCTCAAGAGGGAAATGAATTTTTCAATCTGTATATCAAAATCTCATGAACTTTTAAACGTTTTAAAAAGAATTTTGTCAAAGAGGTTCTGGAACGCCATTCCAGCGCTTTCCCCCAGAAAAACAGTCCTGCTCATTTATATACCAATTTAGAATATTTCTAGGTCACTTCTGCTTGCAGGTAGAATCATAGAGTTGGAAGGGACCTCCAGAGCCATCTAGTCCAACCCCTTGCACAAGGCAGGACATTCACAAATACCTCCCCCCCACACCCCCAGTGACCCCTGCTCCATACCCAGCAGAGGGGGAGGGACTGTCCAGGATCTCTGGCCAAACTGGTACTTAGACTTGGTAAGAACATAAGAACATAAGAGAAGCCAATGTTGAATCAGGCCAATGGCCCATCTAGTCCAACACTCTGTCACACAGAGGCCAAAAATACCAGGTGCCATCAGGAGGTCCAGCGGTGGGGCCAGGACACTAGAAGCCCTCCCACTGCTGCCCCCTCCAGCACCAAGAATAGAGTGCATCACCTGCCCCAGACTGAGAGTTCCTATCTATACCTTGTGGCTAATAGCCACTGATGGACTTCTGCTCCATATGCTTATCCAGTTCCCTCCTGAAGCTGCCCATGCTTGTAGCTGCCACCACCTCCTGTGGCACTTGGTGTTGCCAGGAGCCACACTCTTCTTAGGCACTCTTATATTCTCCCCTGATTTGGTGGTAATAACCTTCCTTGGGTATGGAGCTTTGTGGCAGAGGAGAGCTGGTGCAAAAAACAAGCACTATCCATATTTGCAGAGAAACTCTTTGGGAACCAGGGGACAGCGAACTGCTTGAGGGAACCCATCCATAAGGAGAGGAGCTGGGCCAAATCTACAGAGGATCTGAAACGAAATAGACATCCATTTGACAGATTTGTGGGCTGGAAATACCTTTGGACTGGCTGAGATTTGGCCCGGCCCCATTCCTTATTGATGGGTTCCCTCAAGCTGTTCAATTTTTCTCCTCTGCTTGCAGACAAAATCATAGAGTTGGAAGGGACCGTCAGGGTCATCTAGCCCAACCCCCTGCACAATGCAGGAAATTCACAAATACCTCCCCCGACACCCCCAGTGACCCCTGCTCCATGCCCAGAAGATGACAAAAAAAACCAAAACAAAACCCTCCAGGATCTCTGGCCAAACTGGCCTGGAGAAAAATTGCTTCCTGACCCCAAAGTGCCGATCGGCATTTCCCTGGGGGTGTAAGAAAGGGCCACGAGAACTACGCACTGAGGCAAGTCTTCCTGCTCTCCCTTCTCATGGTCTGCCTAAGTCCACAGAATCAGCATTGCTGCAAAATGGCCTCTGTTTGAAAACCTCCAAAGGAGGAGAGCCCACCACCTCTTGAGGTAGCGTTGCCAGCTCTGGGTTTGGAAATACTTGGGGATTTGGGGGATGGAGCACATGGAAGGTGTGGTTTGGGGAGGGGAGGGTCTTCAGTGGGGTAAAATGCCATGGCATTCACTCTCCAAAGCGGCCATTTTCTCCAAGGGAACTGATCTCTGCTACCTGGGGGTCAACTGTAACCCCAGGAGATCTCCAGCCACCACCTGAAGGTTGGCAACCCTATCCTGAGGAAGCCTGTTGTTATGTATTGAGCCTGAACTGTACTGGCAAAAGGACTTAGCTTGGGATGCAAGATAATAGATTGCTAGGATCCTAGAATTGGCCAGTAGGGAGACAGGGATCCTGGACTAAACCAACTGGGAAACAATAGAGTGTAAATAGCCTATCGTTGTGAGTGGGGCGTGTTTTGGGTGTAACCCTTTTCAGGCATAAATACCCGGCTTCGGCCAGGGATTTTCAGTCTTCTTCCTCCTGCTGAATCACTAATAAAATATGAGCAGGTCACTTGAACGCGTCTGAACCCAGAATATTTCAGCTGTTAAACTGAGGAATCACTCTAACCATCAGAAAGTTCTTCCTGATGTTTAGCCGAAAACTCTACTTTGACTGGTGGAGTTGCTATATTTGCATTTTTAAATCAGTTTCGTGCTGCTGTGACACTCTCTTTCTCTATGTTTGATGGTGTCACAGCAGCACGAAACTGACTTAAAAATGCAAATATAGATTCGACCTGGGTGTGGCCAGGAGCACGTGCCCTTGGGGTTTTCACCTACGACTCGCAGCCTAGCCCCCTGCATTAGCAAACCTAGTGAATTAGGACCTGCCCAGGATGTTTTTGTCTTCTTTGTTTTGTGTACTTAAATACTATTGTTTAAACGGATTTGTTTTCTTTTGCAAGCTTAATCGGGGTGAGGGGAGGCAGCACAGTACGGCTCAGTCTCATCGGATCTGAGAAGCTAAGCAGGGCCGGTACTTGGAAGGAAGACCCCCGAGGAAGGCTTAGCAGATAAATGCAAAGGCAAATCCCCCTCTGCTTCCCACTTGCCTTGAGAGCCCCTTGCTGGGGCTGCCAGAAGCCCCCACCCAGCACGAACAGTTTAAGATGTGAAAAAAAACCCTGGGGGATGCTATGGGAATGGTACATCTCCCCTGAAAATTAGAAGCCTATAAGGGCCATTGCAAACCTCCTTTGCCTCCTTGCAGCATCTTCAATAATGTCTTTTAAAGGATTTCTGGCATTTTGCTGGGCGGAAAACACAATTCTCTCCTCCCCTGTTATTTGGTGGTCTATTAGGGTTATTTGCTATTTCTTGTTATGCTTCTTGCTGCTCCGTTCCAGGCTTAGAAAATTTGGCGGATTGATTTTTCACCATGGTAGGCCAGTCCCACGGCTGCAGCACGGGCCAAGTGCTGAAGAAGGATCGGGATGAGCCATTGATTAAGTTGACACCGCAATCTATTTTCCTGTGCTTTTTGCAGGCTGGATTTAGAGTGCGCGCGCGCAACCCACATTTCTGAGATGCCGGTCTGTGTGAATAATCTCGCATGGACGACTTTGTCTGCTCTCGGCTTTCATTAATATTACAACGTTTCTCAGCATTCTGGACGACGATGAAAAAGAAAGCCGAGGAAATTGCTCGAGATTTGTTTTTAAAGAGACTCGTGGACTCGGTGTGTAAGAGAAGTCGCTGCAATGGCGGGAGAGCCCAGTTTCTTAAGGCCGTGGGCAAAAGCCACTGGGAAGCAATCCTGCACGAGACCTGCTGAAATGCATGGCAGCTGCACAAGAGGTTGGGGGCTGCTTGTGGGATCAGCTGCAGAGGGACAAGATTGGATGAAATGATTGGGAGCAGGGCTATTTTTGGGCAGGAACGCACAGGAACGGAGTTCCGGCTGGCTCCCGAGTTGGCCACGCCCAGCAGGAACTCATTAGCATAATAGGCCACACCCAACAGCAGAAACACATTAGGATTGGCTACATGAGGGGTGTGTGGCCTAACATACAAAGGAGTTCCTGCTACAAAATAAAGCCTTGGGTTTTGACAACAAATAAGGTAAACGGAATGAGAAGCAAAAGGTGGGTGTGGCTGGATGACCACGCTTCTGGTAACATGAGGGGTGTGGCCTAATATGCTAATGAGTTTCTGCTGTTGGGTGTGGCCTATTATGCTAATAAGTTCCTGCTGGGCTTTTTCTACAAATAAAGCCCTGATTGGGAGCAATGCTCCCTCTAAGCTGTGGGGTCTTGTGAGCAAAAATTCTACTTTGTGAGCTACTGGCACTAAAGTTGCGAATGAGCGATTTGGCTACTGCATAAATTAGTTTGCTCTGGAGCCATCTGCCCTGATCTAAGACAAAAATGTGTGAGCTGGAGGCTAAAAACTGAGCTAGCTCACACTAACTCAGCTTAGAAGGAGCACTGATTGGGAGCCAGCCAGCCAATCACAAGTGCAACTTTTGAATTACCAAAATTGTCACCATCTGGAAACCTGGGCTTGCCACCCAGACGCAATCCTGGACGAGACCTTCTGAAATGCATGGCAGTTGCACAAGAGGTTTGCGGCTGCTCGTGAGATCAGGTGTAGAGGTGCAAGATTGGATGCCAGGATTGGGAGTCAGCCAGCCAATTGCAAGCTGCAGCTTTTGAATTACCAATATTGTCATCATCTGGAAACCTGGGCTTGCATTAGGAGAGCATGGGTGGAAATCCTCTGACTTGTGCTGCCCCTCCCTCCTGCCCTTGTACACGGAGCTGAGACTGAAGACTTCTCTGTTGAGGAAGCCTTCAGTCTAACTTCAGTCTAGGGTCCTTGTTACTGGGGAGAAGGATGGGCTTATGAAAGGTTTGAATAAACAAACAAACTCAAGTGCTTGCAACAGGAGGGAAAAGGAAGCAGGATGGAGTCCTTTCAGATTGGTGGTGGAATGTGCTGTCAAGTTATCAGCCATGTAGGATTTTCCAGGCAAGAGGCAAACAGCGGTGGTTTGCCTTTACCTGCCTCTGCATAGCAACCCTGGACATTTTTGGTGGTCTCCCATCCAAGTGCTAACCAGGCTGACCCAGTTTAGCAGAGAAGAAGAGGAGGTTGGATTTATACCCCGCCTTTCACTACCTGAAGGAGTTTCAGAGTGGCTTACAGTCCCTTCCCCTTCCCCTCCTCACAACAGACACCCTGTGAGGTAGGTGGGGCTGAGAGAGCTCTCTCGAAAACTGCCCTTGAGAGAACAGCCCTGAAAGAACTTGTAACTGACCCAAGGTCACAACAGCAGTTGCATGTGCAGAAGTGGGGAATCAAACCTGGTTCTCCCAGATTAGAGTCTGTCCTCCTAACTGCTACACCAGACTGGCTCTTTAGCTTCCAAGATCTGATAAGACTGGTCTAGTTTGGGCCATTTCAAATCAGGCATAGCATATTTCCATAGTCCAGCCTTGCCCAGGCCAGTGCTGTTAATAGGCTTACCAAGCTGCCCATCACTTACTATGCTGCCTGCTATGTTAGGCCACCTCCTGTCCCCCCCACCTCTCGCCTGCTCTTGCAGCCTTGGGAGGGTGATGTCACAGACATCGCTTCATGTTGCAGGGTCTGTGACGCTCAAAGAATTTTCCTAATCTCTATGGTCTGTTCTATAGAGATTGGAGGAATTCCTAGAGAGGGGTAGGGGGAATCACTTCCATTGCTATTATGTTGCTATTTCATCGACACTCCTCCCGCCACTTCACTCCCCCCCAAAAAACTCACAGAGGTTGTCAGTGCAGGGCTGGCGGCTCTATTTTTTAATGTAGCTTGGAGAGAAAGGTAGGCGATTGGAAGGCTACTGTGAATGCAATGCATTGCGTTAGGATGCCTGGACACGGGCGCTTTTACAAATGGGGGGCTGCTTCTTCCCTACAGAGCTGTCCCTCTCTTGCCCCTGAATCTGCCAGATATTCACATTTGGGGTTTAAGGTTCACTTGTGACCAAGGTCCCCATGATTTGGTCTCCTATTTCGCTCCTCTCAGTAGCTAATTGGGAGCCAATGCAATTGACAGCTTTTATATTTTCCATGACGGGTCCGGGGGCAGAGGCCAGTGTTCGTTTGTGCATCCGGGGGTAGAGTCCAATGCAAATCATGGGTGTCCTGTATAGTGCTAAAAAAAGTCAGGCTTGATCAACAGCTTTGCCCCCAGGCTTTTCTCACAAACGGGCGAGAAGCAAACAAGAAACCCTGACCAAGTCATTCCCCCCCCCATTTAGTTGGCAACCTTAGTTATGCTCATATGTGAACATTTGACAGGCCTGGTGGTGAGACAGGTGCAGCAGATGGGTGAGCCTGATACCACCCCCACACTAGATTTATTGCGAGGCACACAGACTGCAACGCGATGGACACTTTCTTTTAAGCGGTACATACTAAGCTGTGGTGGCTCAAGTGGTTAAGACGCTGAACTGCAGGCTATGGAAGGTCAGTCGTTCAGCAGTTCAAGACCCAGGTGCCACAAGACGGACTGAGCTCCCATCTATAGTTCCAGCTCCTGCCAACCTAGCAGTTCGAAAGCAAGAAATTGCAAGTAGATAAATAGGGACCACTTTGGTGGGAAGGTAACAGCATTCCGTGCACCTTGGTGTTTAGTCATGCCGGCCACCTGACCACGGAAATGTCTTCGGACAGCACTGGCTCTTTGGCTTGGAAACGGAGATGAGCACCGCAACGCTAGAGTCGGATACGACTGGCTTTCGAGCAAGGGAACCTTTACCTTTACTAAGCTCATTGGACTTCACTTCCTCATCTTGGTTGGCTCTGCACATCATTAGGCTATTGTACAGTCAGTGAAGCAGCATTAATACGTAACCAAACTAGCTTGTCCATAATGGGAAATGCAGTTGCAAATGACCGCAATTGTGCCATGATGATGCAATATCCAACAATGTGTGGATGCAGCTTGGATTGTCTTGTCCGGTTGTCATCCAGTTGTGAATGACTGCTGTCGTAAGATAGTTGTGCAATATCCAGCAATGTGTGGACGGGGCCCTCAAGACCATTGACGGGAACCGCCTATCATGAAGAATGCAGGGCTGTTGGCAAAAAAAGGCGGCATCCTGTCCTGTCTTCACTCACTCTGTAATGCTCTAGGTTCTACCTTCCTTCTCTCCTTGCAACATATATTTCTCTGCCCATATTGCATATTATTGACTGTTGCTGGTGGCAGTAGAAAAGAGCAAGAGTCCAGCAGCATCCCAAAGATTAACAAAATTTGTGGTGGGGTATTGGTCACTCTGCTCACATCTTCAGGTATCTGAAGAAGTGGGCAGTGACTCATGAAAGCCCACACCCTGCCACAAACTTTGTTGGTCTTTAAGGTAGGGTCGACAGGTCGATCTGGCTGCTGGCAGGGGGACTCCTGATCCTTCCATAGAGTTTTGCGCAAAACCTAGAGTGTCACCCCCGACGTCGGAAACATGATGACGTCACTCCCAGGTGACATCATCGTGCTGGTGGCACTGGGAGGGGGCTTCTTAAGAACAAAAGAGCATAAGAGAAGCCAATGTTGAATCAGGCCAATGGCCCATCTAGTCCAACACTCTGTCACACAGTGGCCAAAAATACCAGCTGCTATCAAGAGGTCCAGCAGTGGGGCCAGGACACTAGAAGCCCTCCCACTGCTGCCCCCCCAGCACCAAGAATAGAGTGCATCACCTGCCCCAGACTGAGAGTTCCTATCTATACCCTGTGGCTAATAGCCACTGATGGACTTCTGCTCCATATGTTTATCTAATTCCCTCTTGAAACTGTCCATGCTTGTAGCTGCCACCACCTCCTGTGGCAGTGAATTCCATGGGTTAATCACTCTTTGGGTGAAGAAGTACTTCCTTTTATCCCTTCCAACCCGACTGCTCAGCAATTTCATTGAGTGGTCACGAGTTCTTGTATTGTGAGAAAGGGAGAAAAATACTTCTTTCTCAACCTGCTCTATCCCATGCATAATCTTATAAACCTCGATCATGTCACCCCTCAGCTGTCGTTTCTCCAGGCTAAAGAGCCCCAAGCGTTTTAACCTTTCTTCATAAGGAAAGTGTTTCAAGTGTTCTTGGGGCAGGACTTCCCCCACCGGCCAGCTGGGCTGTGGCGGATTGTGCCCCCTGAAATCAGGGGATCCCCTGGCCTCGAAGGGGCACTGGCAGCCCTATTTTAAGGTGCTACTGGACTCTTGCTCTTTTCTACTGCTGCCCACAGACTAACACAGCTACCTATCTGGTTGCTCTTGGGGGTATGGAAATACCCCTCTTAATGGCATCAGTTGCAGAGGAAATGGAACTAAATGCCACAAAAGAGGAAAGGCGGCCATTTTCCACACGAGGATGCCGTTTCCAGTGGCAGCCCGGCGCTTTGTTACCCGTTGCCCCACGGCTTATGAATTCTCTGCAGCCATCGTTCTTTTCCCCTCATAAAGCTCCTCTGAATTACTCACATTCCGCTTGGCATGTTTACCACCGCCGAGAGTCTGAAGTAAAATAAATTCAGAACAGATATAATACGAGCCAATAATGAAGGACGACCTCTCCCCCTCAGCAGCAGGCTCTGCTCTCAAGCCACAGCTAAGATCATTAGTATCTTGTCGTAAATGCAAAGCTAAAAGGTTATTGTTATTGCCAGAGCTGCCAATCTCCCTCACAAATAATGAGAGCGGAGAGGGGGAGAAAGAGAAGCACCAGTCAGGCGCTGTTTGAAATGTTCAGAAATCCCTCAGCTCGCCGACGCTTCCCTTTTTTGGGAAGGAAAAAAGAGTTTTTCGGAGACGTCGCGAACGGCAGTTAAGAATAACAGATCGCTGCAGCCTGCCGGGCTCTGAGGGTGCTTCACTTATAGACTGGCACCAGCCGCTTGAAGGAGAATTGACAAGGGGACGCCTGCGATGCTGAAATGCCTTTCGTTGGATTGGTAATGCCTCGGCCCAGAGGATTCTGGGAAATCAGGAGAGGGCTTTCATTTTCTTGCTCAAAAGAAATTGGCACTGAGCGTGAGGGGTCGTTTCAAAGAGACAAAGCGGAAGGAAGAGCTCATTTGGAGAAGGCCGCTCTCAGGCTGTAAAGAGTTCTAGAGTTGCCAACCTCCAGGTTGTACTTGGAGATCTCCTGCTACTACAGTTGATTTCTAGGTGACCAAGATCAGTTCCCCTGGAGAAAAACAGCTGCTCTGTAGGGTGGACTCTATGGCATTGAACTCTGCCGAGATCCCTCCCCTTCCCAAGCCACACCTTCCCCAAGTTCCAGTCCCCAAAATCTCAAGGTATTTATCAACCCAGAGTTGGCAACCCTAGCTTATTCCAGTGGGTGGCATGGTGGGGTATTTTCTAGGGGCCACAGTGCCTATCACCCAATTGCACTGGAGAGCAGTGAGCAGGGCTGTGGTTCAGTGGCAGAGCACTGGAGTCATATGCAGAAGATCCCAGGTTCAGTCTCTGGCATCTCCCATTAAAAAGGGCAGGTGATGTGAAAGACCTCAAGCTGAGACCTTGGAAAGTCACAGCCGATCAGAACAGATAAGTCTGCTCCTGAGAGACCACTGGGCTTCACCAATTGCTTCTGATTGTCATCTGATTAAAGGTGGAGACCAAGTTTAAAACAGGGAGCACCAATTTGAAGTGGTCGCCCTGAATTAAGGGCATTTGGGTGTGTGTGTGTGGGTGGCTATTTTGTTTCCGGTGCGTTGCTCCAGTGGAATGGGAGTAGAAAATAGTCAAGGTAATGACTCTTCTAGCTTATGCCCAGAATTACAGTTTGTTAGTCTTAAACGTGCCACTGGACTCCAACTTTGTACACTAAAGGTGAAGGTTTCCCTTGCTCGAAAGCCAGTCGAATGCGACTCTAGGGGGTGGTGCTCATCTCCGTTTCCAAGCCGAAGAGCCAGCGCTGTCACAAGACTTCTCTGTGGTCATATGGCCGGCATGACTAAACGCTGAGGCGCACAGAACGCTGTTACCTTCCCACCAAAGCGGTACCTATTTACCTACTTGCGATTTCTTGTGTGACACAGAGTGTTGGACTGGATGGGCCATTGGCCTGATCCAACATGGCTTCTCTTATGTTCTTATGAAGGCTACTTAGGCTGTAGTAAGGCAAGCTTCAGACTTTGCTCACTAGGGTGGCAAGACATGGCCCATCACTTGATGGGTGCCCAAGATCAATCCAGTACATCTGTGGCGGCAAAATACAAAGATCCCCACACCCTGCACCCCAGCTAGCATGTCCTTGGCAGGGATGTTACATTTCTCACAAATAACAAAGCGCCTCGCAGGAAAAACGTGAATTCCCACCTTGTTTCTGTTGCCATTTAGAGAATCGAGAGACTGAGCATGCAAACTTAAAACACAAATGCAAGGGATAGGACAAAGTTGGAGTCCGATGGTACTGTTAAGACCAACAAAGTTTAATTCTGGGTCTAAGCTTTCATACCTGGAGAAATGTGCATGCACACAAAAGCTTAGACCCAGGATCAAACTTTGTTGGTCTCAAAGACTCCAACTTTGTTCTGTTGCTTTGGACCAACACGGCTCCCCACCTGAACAAATATAAGGGAGTTGGTCTCACTGGGTTTGGGGGGCAGGAGGGAAGCCATGTTGGTCTGAAGCAGAACAGCCAGATTTGAGTCCATTAGCATCTTAGAGAGCAACAAGATTTTGAGTGTAAACTTCCGAGAGTCAAAGCTCATCTGATGAAGGGAGCTCAGAGTCTCAAAAAGTTTATACGCTAAAAATCTTGTCCATTTCTAAGCGCTCCAGGACTTGAATCTGGCTTTTTCACTTAACTTTGTTAGCCTTGCTTCTGAGTATTGATGTTTGTGATTTGCACTGAGAACCAGGACACCAGTGAAAGCTGCCTGCCTTTCTACCAGAGATCTTTCGAGTGTTACCAAACACGGGACCTTCTGTGTGCAAGAGAGGTAGGTGGTCGTCCACCAACCTGTTTCTTCATTAGGTCTTTCCCCCAAGTGTGCATCCAGGTACTCAGAGCAGCCTGTATGAATTCTCTGCTCCTCTTTTATGCCCATGGCAACCCTGTGAAATAGGCTTGGTTGAGCAATAGTGACTGGTCCAGGAGTACCCAAGGAGTTTCCAAGAGAAACTGGGATTTGCAGCGCAATCTTCTGCAGAATTACTCTAGTTTAAGCCCATGATTTTGTGGAGCAAGGGCAGCGTGATACAGCCTGAACTCATCTCGGAAGTTAAGTAGGGTCAGTTATCATCATCGTCATCGTCTGGCATTGTCTGTAGAAGACAATCCAGGAGATCCTAAGATTATCTGGCAGTCAAAAGCTCTAGCTGTTTTAGTGTTATGCACCACTAGGTGGCAAGCTAGACTGTTTTAAAAGGCAAGACATGTTAAAGGATAGACATCATCACCATCACCATATGGCATTGTCTGTAGAAGAGAATCCAGGAGATCCTAAGATTGTCTGGCAGTCAGAAGTTCTAGCTCTTTTAGTGTTATGCACCACTAGGTGGCAAGCTAGACTATTTTTAAAAACAAGAGACGTTTCAGAGGTGGTTTGATATTGCTTGCCTTTGCATCATGACCCTAGTCTTCCTTGGAGGTTGCCCTTCCAAACTAGCCAAGGCTGACTCTGCTTAGCTTTCGAGATCTGATGAGATTGGGCTAGCATGGGCTATCCAAATCAGGGCAGCAGGGTCGGTACTTAGAAAGGAGACCACCAGGGAAGGCTCTGCAGAGGAAGGCACCGGCAAACCACTTCTGCTTCTCACTTACCTTAAAAGCCCCTTGCTGGGGTCACCATAAGTCGGTTGTGACTTGGCAGCACTTATGTACATTAAGTCCATGATTTTAGACTGTGGTAAATCTGTATAGGATGTCATTCTTAAATCTCCTCTGGATTCTGTTCCAGCACTCTAACCACTATGCAACACTTGCTACCGATGGTCTCTCCCACCATAAGATCTTATACTTTAGGAACGTTGGTGCACTTCCACGCATTCAGATTACATAGATCAGGTCTGTGGTTCCAGTATTTCTAATCCCTGGGATTTAAATATGCTGGATTCTATATTCATGGGTCACAGAGACCAGTGTAAGACCACCGTAGTGTGTGAACTCCTATATATTTATATACCGCAACTCCTATTTATGTATTAAAATATTTCTAAGCTGCTTTTTGACACCCCGAAAGCAGCTTACAGAGTCTGAACATCAATAAGGTATCGGAGGAAAACAACCACCACTCTAAAGCAATAGAAGAGAAATTTGCCAGCAACAAATTGAAACCACACCGGAGTCCAATTAGGATATCCCTACATAATACTCTTACTACAGTTACTCAACGGTTCACTCATTACCGTAGCCAAACGATGAGCAGGAAACATTTTTTACCTAACCTCCTGAATTTTAAAAGAAAAGGGGCCAAAAATAGGTCTGAAGAGTTCAAATATAAGGAAGGTATATGTGAATGACAGAAAATGATGTATTAGTGTGTCAGAACATGAACATAACTGTGCAGAATTTGTCATTGTTATAGTGCACTTCAGTGCTATTTTTGTACTTATGGGGCATCTGTGTTTATCAATATATCTAAGAGCCAAGGGTTGGTCACTGTGGGGATAGACAAGTCTGCACAATGGGGCCCAGTGCAGCTAAGGTTACCAACTCCAGGTTGGGTATTTCCTGGAGATTTGGGGGATGGATCCTGGGGAGCAGTCTTCCCTCTAAACTGAGTTAGTGTGAACTAGCTCAGAGTTTTTTAGCCTCCGGCTCAAACATTTCCGTCTTGGCTCAGGAAGGGTGGCTTCAGAGCAAACTAATTGATGCAGTAGCCCAATCGCTCACTCACAACTTTAATGCCAGTAGCTCACAAAGTAGAATTTTTGCTCGCAAGACTCCACAGCTTAGAGGGAACATTGCTGGGGAGGGTGGGGTTCGGTTAGGGGGGGACCTCAGTGGAGTATAAAGCCATAGAGGCCACCCTCCAAAGCAGCCATTTTCTCCAAGGGAACTGATCTCTGTAGTCTGGAGGTGACATGTAATTCTGGGAGATCTCCAGGCCCCACCTGGTTATTGGCAACACAAAATACACATTTGTTTTTTTTAAACCCACTTGGGGACTACACCCCCCCCATTAATAATAATGTCTGAGTGTGTATAAACACCATTAGAAATACCTTGAGTTCAGGCAGCATTTCGGGATTGCTCTAGCAAATCCTGATGCAAATTGAGGACACATTAAATCATCAAGCTGCATTTTTTGTAGATGAACAGAGATGTGTAATCCTTTGCTGTCGGTAAACTTTCTGCCTTCTCTTTTTCCCCCGTGGCTTAGTTCATAATGCCTCCCTAAGCAGTTCTTGCACAGTGATATCAAGGCTACACAAATACATATGTGCTCTTCCTGCACCTACAAAGTTGCAGCCATTTGCACAGAAAATCAGCACAATCATGCGCTTTTTCAAAGGTGCATGTGGGAGGGAGATTGCGTGAAACATCATTTGTTCAGTTTATAGAATATAGGCAGGTTTCAGATATTCAGACTTTCGTAAGGTTGATGGGAGTTCCATTCCATATGGCTTAATGTGGTGCCTTCCATGAAGGGCCTGTAAGGCAGAGATGTTCTGCTTTCCATATCTGTTTCACTCTCTTCCCCCCTGCCCGCGAAGTGGCCAACAGTCTGAAATGGGACAAATTGATATACGCCATCTTTTTGTTTGAACTATCTTACTAATATTTTAATCTTGATGTTCTCATGAATGATGTACATTGCCCAGAGCCATGCACTGCAGGGATTGGGTGATTAACAAATTAAATAAATAAATAAGACATTCAGTTGGGTAGCACATGAAAGCTTATACCCAGAATGAAACTGTTGGGCTTAAAGGTGCCACTGGACCCAAACTTTGTTCTGTTGCTTCAGACCAACACAGCTACCTACCTGGAAATCTCTCTCTCTCTCATCATCATCCATCCATCCAGGGATCATTTCATAGAAAAAGAGCTGCAGGAGCTCATTAGCATATGTCACGCCCCCTGACATCACTGGCAGTGATGTCAGAAGGGGAAGCAAAAAAAGGGGGCATCTTCAAAAGCCTCCCCTTCCCGTCCCCAGCTGGCCTGCCAAGGTGGGCTGAGGGGGGGCGGTGGGAGAAGTGAAGAGAGAGAAAGGGTTTAAAGTTTAGGACCTGCTGGCCAGCTGGGGAAGGGGAGGATTTGAAGATCTCCCCCCCATTTTTGCTTCTCCAGCCGCCTGGGGGTGGAGGCTGGGGAGCTCAGGGGCCTCAGTGGGGTACAACGCCACAGAGTCCACCCTCCAAAGCATCCATTTTTCCCAGGGGCGCTGATCTCTGTAGTCTGGTGATGAGGTGTAATTCCGGGGGATCCCCAGGTCCCACCTGGAGGCTGGCATCCCTAAGAGAGGCCAGAAGGTTCCTAGCAGATGTTGGAAACGTGGTGAATCTTGACCCTATTTTTTTTACTACTCTTCCACCAATTCCTGAAAAGCGTCCTATTCAGGGGCAGACAGTGGCGGTCCCATTTGGACGCTGCCATCCCTATGAACTGGAGTGAAAGAGATGAAGGGTCTTCTTGGCCCTTGGCTTTTAGCCTGTGGCTTGTACTCTGCAGCCTTGGTCAAGCTGAAGTCCAGCCTGGCTCAAGATATAGCTGGTGCAGGGCCGCATTATGCCTTTAGAGAGCTGTTCTGGTGTAGTGGTTCGGAGTGCAGACTCCAATCTGGGAGAACCGGGTTTGATTCCCCACTCCTCTGCATGCTGCTGCTGGTGCAACCTTGGGTTAGTCACAAGTTATTTTAGGGCTGTTCTCTCAAGGGCAGTCCTTGAAAGAGCTCTCTCAGCCCCACCTACCTCACAGGGTGTCTGTTGTGGGGAGGGGAAGGGAAAGCAGATTGTAAGTCGCTCTGAGACTCCTTCGGGTAGGGTATAAATCCAATCTCTTCTTCTTCTTCTTGACCCTTTCCTTTCCTCTAGCCACCTCTGATGCTGGCATTCTTCCATCCAATTGGCTAGGCTGCATTTGCTTCCATTTTAGGTGCTTAGAGCAAGAGGATGCTGTGCCATCCGCACCCCTGCATAGCTTCACAATGCGCAGGGATCCAACAAAATGTCAATGGAATTTATTGCCAAGACAGCAGTGGTAGTGCTAGATGTGGTACTAAGGTTGCCAACCTCCAGGTGGAGCCTGGAGATCTCCCACAATTACAGCTGCTCTCCAGACTTCAGAGGTATAAAGCGCTTCTCCTCCTCCTCCTCCCAGGCACTTTTCCCTTCGTGGGACCCTCCTACCATAATGATATCGATATTAAAAATATTTTTGATATAACTTTAAATATGCCAACA
Source organism: Gekko gecko (assembly GCA_029375565.1). Classification (NCBI taxonomy): domain Eukaryota; kingdom Metazoa; phylum Chordata; class Lepidosauria; order Squamata; family Gekkonidae; genus Gekko; species Gekko gecko. The sequence continues at coordinate 20,310,518 of JAPDNY010000004.1, read as the reverse complement.
TTTTATTGTCTCTGTTTTAGCCAAAATTTAATACATTTTCGTAGGCACTAAACATTTTTTTTTTCTGATGTGGGGGGGGGAACATTTTTCTTCTAAAAGAACTGAGACAAATTTTGCAGCCGCTAGAGTAAACTCCTGCCAACCTAGCAGTTCGAAAGCAAGAAATTGCAAGTAGATAAATAGGTACCACTTCAGTGGGAAGGTAACAGCGTTCCGTGCACCTTGGTGTTTAGTCATGCTGGCCACATGACCATGGAAATGTCTTCGGACAGCGCTGGCTCTTCGGCTTTGAAACGAAGATGAGCACCGCAACCCTAGAGTCGGATTCGACTGGCTTTTGAGCAAGGGAACCTTTACCTTTACTTTAGAGTAAACTTAGGATCCTTATTGCTGAGCAAAAGAGCCCGGGGTTTCTGGCATATAGGGGACCAATCGGCTGAATAAAGGCTTAATATAGTGATTACATTTTCAAAGAACCTGCATTCAAGCAGGGCATGGAAGGATATCTCCTGTTAAGGCCACCAGGGCAGATTCTGTCAGAATAGGGCCTATTCAAAGAAACTCCTCTGTAAAACCATTGTAGATATAATAGCCAATCTTGCAAACAAAAAAAGCTCTACAGTCACCCCAAGAGCTTCCATGGCTGACTAGGAACCTGCCCAGGAGTCCTAGACTGCCACTCTCCACTGCACCACTCTGGCCCTCACTGGGATTCGAACCTGGGTCTAGGTCTTCATCCAGCACTCGAACCACCAGGCCCCCCAATTTAAAGGAAAGGAGCGCGGCATTCTAATCTCCGCAGTGTGAAATACACAGAGCTCTGCGCAGGGCTAAGTCTAAGAGCCAGGGCCGAGTTCCACCTCCGGTATTGATCCTCCCCTGGAAATGGAGGCGGGCGGCGGTGGGGGGGGGAATTTCTCCTCCTGGTTTTTTGCCTGGCGTCACAGGGGAGAGAGATGCCGCCTGCCTGATAAACCCGGCCTTTCTCCCTCTTCCGGGGTCGTTTGCCTCGGGAAGCCGGTTCACGTGATGCTATCGGGCGGGATGATTTATGGCCAGCGCCTCTCGTCTGACATACTGGGGGTGGTGGTGGAGAGAAGTTTCCATCGTTCATAACCGGCTCGCAAACAACGAGCAGACGTTGCGTGCGCCCCTGAGGGCCCGGCAGCGTTTTAAACTGCGAGCGCAATGAAAGGGGGACCGGAATGGAAGCCGCCGGCAGGTTGTTTGCTTGCAGCGCTAATCTGGGAGAGCGGAACTCTCGGCAGCAATGCTCCCTCTGAAGCTGTGGAGTCCTGTGAGCAAAAATTCTACTTTTGTGAGCTACCGGCATTAAAGTTGTGAGCCAGCAATTTGGCGGCTGCGTAAATTAGTTGGCTCTGGCGCCATCCTTCCTGAGCTAAGGCAAAAATCTGTGAGCCGGAGGCTAAAAAACTGGGAGCTAGCTCGCACTCATTCAGTTTAGAGGGAGCACTGCTCAGCGGTATCGATCTTGTAACGTTGCAGCGGGACGGTGGCGCAGAGGAGCACACGCGCCGCGTTGCTCGCTTGCCGCCGAATCGCTTTCCCGGCGCTGCAACGACAGCCTCGTCGCAGACTCTTCTGCGGGGGTCAATTAGATCAGGTGCCGGCGACGAGCCAAAGATGAGATACTTCGCCGACGGTTGTTTTAGCTCTGCAGATAAAGATTCTGCTGGGGCTCGGCGAGTCTCCAAAGCCCGTCTTAAAGAACAATTATGGCGGGGGGAGACGTGTGGTATGCATCTATGCAAAGGAGAGAGGCGTAAAAGAAGACAGAGGTTTTGGGCAAACAACATTCTTGCTGACCTCGGCGGCCAGGCGCCGGGCCAAGAATCCTGCTGGCGGAGCCAGGCTGTCCAGCGTGGAGTTGTCTATAAAAAGGCACAGGGCTCGAAAAAATATTACTCGCTAGATTTTTGGGGAAGAAGAAAAGGCTGGCAGACTCGGGGGTGGAGCGAGGAATAGGCTGCGCTGCACACCTCAGTCGGCCGGGCCGCCAGCCACGGGGTCCTTCTGTTGTTACGCAGCTCGTTTGCCAGATTTCCTTTCTCGTCGTTTATCTTGTGCCCTAAAGGAGCAAAGCAGGCACGACACGCTGCAGACTGTAAGCAGGGAGGGTTTCCTTCCATCTGTCCGTTTTCCCCCTCCAAAAATGCTCCGGAGCTCCTCAGCCGATCCATGCGCAGAAGGCATCCTTCAGGCGGCCCCAAGGCTTCTGTGTTTACAAACGCCACACTTGGATTTCAGGCTCTAGGATCTCCCCACAGCCCCCCCCCAGGCCGGAGGAGTCTGCTCTGTGACATCACAGCAGCTCAGCTAATGGCAGGTGAGAGCCAGTTTGGTGTCTTGGTTAGGTAAAGGTTCCCTTGCTCGAAAGCCAGTCGAATCCGACTCTAGGGTTGCGGTGCTCATCTCCGTTTCAAAGCCGAAGAGCCAGCGCTGTCCGAAGACATTTCCGTGGTCATGTGGCCGGCATGACTAAACACCAAGGCGCACGGAACGCTGTTACCTTCCCACCGAAGTGGTCCCTATTTATCTACTTGCAATTTCTTGCTTTCGAACTGTTAGGTTGGCAGGAGCTGGAACCAGAGACGGGAGCTCACCCCGTCATGCGGCACTCACGGGTCTTGAACTGCTGAACTACTGACCTTCCACAGCCTGCAGTTCTGCATCTTAACCACTTGAGCCCCCTCAGGGTCTTGGTTAAGGTAGACTCTAATCTGGAGAACTGGGGTCAATTCCCCTCTCCTCCACTTGAAGCTAGCGGGGTGACCTTGGGTCAGTCACAGTTCTCTCAGGAGGCCCCCCCCCCCAGTTTACCACAAAAAGAGCAAGAGTTTCAGGCTGCCAGACAATCTTTGGAACTCCTGGTTATACTACACCCAGGGCTTTTTTCTTGGGGAATGTGCCCAAACAGTGTTCTGGAACCTATTTGACAAGATTCTTTTAAAAACGTTTAAAAGTTCATAAGTTTCCAGCATACAGATTGTCATTTCCTTCTTGAGAGTTCTGGCACCTCTTTTTTTTTTTTAAGCCCTGACTACACCCACTGCTGTAGAATAATCAATTAATTAATTTAGCTAATGGCAGGCAGATGCTGGACGACTCACTGTGAAAGAGGAAGGGGCTCTTTGTGTAGAAGAGGAGCATTTGCAGATGCAGCTTTGTCAGGGAGTTGACAGGTGGGAGACCAGGGGGTAGGGAGGCAGGGAGATGGGGAGGGCATTGGTGACAATGTGATTTCTGGGGCGAAACTGGAAGCAACGTCAGTCCGCTCTAGGAATTATCAAAAACTCTGTGGTTTTACTGTAGATTTTCTAGAAATTCCTAGAGAGGTGTGATGGCATGTATGGGGTTTTTTATGGAAATGACATACCATTGGCCTTGAGGGATTTTTTAAAAAAAAAATATTCTGGAAACAAGAGGCAAAGCAGAAGATCTCCCACCTCTGTTGGGGACTGGCAACCCTATCATAAGAGCTGGAAAATGAGCTGTCGTTATCATCCCTGATTTTTAAGGACACAACCTTGCACACAACCTTTTATGCTCAAAAGAAACATAAAAAATAATAAGCAGCACAAAAGGTACAGGAACTAAAGTACCATGGGAGGGAGGGCGTAATTTCACAGAAGCATTTGGACCTTTGATTAATATGAGATGTAAGAAGTAACCACAACAAATGTTTTTCACACACACATTTTTTTTTTTACTATGTGCCACCTGGACATTCACTCAGAACTACGTCCCAAATCAGTTCAGTGGAGTGTACTTCCCACAGTGGGTAGGCCGACAGTCTTAATCTGGAACATATCCAACAGTGCGTGTGACAGAACATGGTGAAGTCTGACCCAAAGCAGTCACTTTGACAGGTGCAGGTTCAGGAGGTTCAGGAGGTTCAGGAGTATATAGAACAGATTCTGTGCAAGCTAGAGACACCAAACTCACAGGGAATCTCTGGCTGACTCTCCTCTACCTGCCCTCCAAGTTTGGTGTCTCTAGTTTGGACAGGATCCATTCTATACAGTCCTGAACCTCCTGAACCTGTGCCTGTCAAGATGACCACCTGTCATTTTGACAGGTGCAGATCCAGGAGGTTCAGGTGTATATAGAACAGATCTTGTATAAGCTAGAGACACCAAACTTGCAGGGGATCTCCAGCTGACTCCCCTCTACCTGCCATCCAGGTTTGGTGAGGATTGGGTTTACGGAGTCTGAGTTACATCCCCCCACCCCCCCAGAAGACGCCTCCAAGATAATGCTTTTCTTGACAGGTGGTCATTTCCCTAGGCAGTCATTTCCCCAGAAAGCACTTCCTGGGGACACCTTTTGGGGGGGCTGTAACTCGGATCCCATAAGTCCAGTCCTCACCAGACTTTTGGAGGGCAGGTAGAGGAGAGTCAGCCAAAGATCTCCTGTAAATTTGGTGTTTCTAGCATGCTGTGAGGGGGAGGTTCTAGTGAACCATAAACCTCACAAACCAAACCAGTTTGTTTGGACCCTAAAAATTTGTGATGGTTTGTGGTTCGTGAACTGGGCATGCCACGAACCATGAACTGAACCACATTTTCCAGATTTATGCCCATCCCTAGGTCTGATCCGCTTCCCACATGTTTTAAGTTGCTAGATGACCTTGTGCCAGTAGCTGGATAATCTACCTCATAGAGTTATTGTACATATGATAAAATGGGGAAGACTGAACAGTGTTTGCCACTTTGAGCTCACTGGAGAATGACTGGATCATAATGCCCTAAGGTGGATTCTGCACCCCTACATGCTGGCTAAAAGGAAGAATGTCTTTGAGCAAGAACAGGTTGTGTTACAGTTCTGGTTTTGGTGGTGGGCATGAACCCCATTTAGCACTGACCTTGAATCCAGCCTCTGTAACCATGTTCCCTACTCTGGATAGCCAGTGGTAGCTTATATTGCTCAATATCAACATCTGGGCAGGGGTTTGTTGTCGCATGCATGGCTGGCTGTTCTGGGCTCACGTGGTTGTGGGAAGTTGACTTCACTGCCAGCTGGCCTTCATTCACCTGTCTGCCAGCTTGCAGTAGCTATGCAATGAATACCTGTTATTTTAATTTAGGAGGATGAAAACTGTATATTTGCAGCTGTCGTTAAGGAACTTAAATATAGCAACAGATTATTGCAGATCTCTCTCTCTCTCTCTCTCTCTCTCTCTCTCTCTCTCTCTCTCTGTGTGTGGGGGGGGGGAGGAGAGAGATGGCTTGTTGTGCAGTGAAGCTGTTTGCATAGGATCTGATCAGTCTGTGCAAGAGCATGTGCAATAGCCATCCAGCCAGCAATTAAGTGAAGAACTATGATGAGTACCAGCAGATGTGCAGTAGCTAGCTGGACTTTGTAATTTTCAATTAAGACCAACGTGCAGTTAAGTTACATCTCAGACTTTTAGACTGGGAAGAGCAGACATTAATGCTGGTATCCTTAACAATTAGGAAAACCCATCTCTTCCACGAATTGCATATCTACAAATAAATGTCTGTAACTAACATGTTTGGTTAATGGAGGTCACCTCTAAAGGAACAGGAGAGGTATTTTAAACCCCACCCATGGCAACTAAAGGCACCAGGTCTCCCACCGTGTTGGGAGACTTCCCATCCCTTGCCTCAGATTCTCTGTTGCTGCCTGGTATGGCAGTGGTAGCAATCGGGGGTGGGGGAGGGATGAGTGCTGTTGTGGTGATGTTGCAATGTCAGTCCTGGCTGCATAAACCAGAAATGACATCATGGATCACCACAATGCTCTAGGAACTCCATAGAACTCTATGGTGAGGTTGCTTTTGGTTATGCAACCAGATGTGATGTTGCAGTCCCCGTGTCTGCCTGAGCTAATGACAGCCAATGTCATATATTGGCTGTATTGTTGCAGTTGGCTGGCCTGGGTTCCAGTTCCTGCTCATTGGTTGATCTTGGGCCAAACTTTCAATGTCGCCTACTCTACAAGGTTATTATACCCCTGCTTTGCGGGGAGGGCGGGGTATAAATCTCATAATAAATAAATAAATAAATAAATAAATAAATAAATAGGAGAATGTATAGATGAAGATAACTATGAATGTTGCCTTGAACTCTTTGGGAAAAGGTTAGGGGGAAATGTGATAAATAGATTCAGGTTGAACTGAGGCTCAGAGAAGATCTTTAATACTTTCCTCTCAATTTTAAAAACATCCCAAGCCAGTTCTGGGTGGGATACATCTGAGTGGAAGAGAGCTAGTACAGTGCTTCGTAGGGCTGCCAGCTTTGGGTTGGGAAATACCTGGAGGATTTGTGGGCGGAGCTTGGGGAGGGGAAGGAACTCAGCAGGGCACAATGCCATAGAGTCCACCCTCCAAAGCAGCCATTTTCTCCAGGGGAACTGATCTCGTCTGGAGATCAGTTATAATAGCGGGAGATCTCCAAGCCCCAAATGGAGGTTGGCAATCTTAGTGGTTAGACTGTCAGACTAGGATCTGGGAGACTTAGAGTCAGATTCTTACTTCACCATGGAAGCGGACTAGGTAACCTTGAACCAGACCCGCTCAGACTAACCTACCTCACAGGGGTGTTGTGAGGATAAAATTGAGGACGGAAGAATGGGTTTTCAGATATACATATCGAAATCAGATAACATATCAAAATAAATAGGAGGGATGTCTATGGAGGTTTTCCTCTCTGGATTTTTTTGAGCTTGAAATTGCATTTGAAAGGCAGCTTTTTCAGAGTAGGGAAGCTTTCCCCTATATCTTTTCCCCCACACAGTCAGAAAATCAACTTCGTGAGGCGGATTTTAAGATGAAGTCATAAGAGCATAAGAGAAGCCAATGCTGGATCAGGCCAATGGCCCATCCAGTCCAACACTCTGTCACACAGTGGCCAAAAATACCAGGTGCCATCAGGAGGTCCAGCAGTGGGGCTAGGACACTAGAAGCCCTCCCACTGCTGCCTCCTCCAGCACCAAGAATAGAGTGCATCACCTGCCCCCGACTGAGAGTTCCTATCTCTACCTTGTGATGCAGGGACTGGAACCCAGGCCAGCCAACTGCAACAATACAGCCACTATATGGCATTGGCTGTCATTAGCTCGGGCGGAGGGGTGGACTGCAACATCACATCTGGTTGCATAACCAAAAGCAACCTCACCATAGAGTTCTGTGGAGTCAAGATGCAAGGGAAAGCATTAAGCAGCAGCTTCTCTCCACATATCTTTCTGCCTCACCATCTATCCAGGCCTGGTTTGGGTTAAAAAAATAACATGGATGAAAACATCTCAGAACGAGACAGGTCATCGGAGTCTCAGCATGCCACATGCCGTGAATCACCACAGCCAGGGGTCATTTCCTACAGGAGCACACAGGAGCGAAGCTCCGGCAGTAAGGAGCCCAGGGGGTGGGCACATGCAGCAAGCCCCGCCCCCTGGTCCCAGCAGCCCCCCTCACCTTTCCCAGCCCACTGGCCGACCCAGCGGAGCACTGCCACGAGCTGGCCCTTGAGCTGCTCCGCCACTGCGTGGGCTGTGGCACCCAACCCACCCAGTATCTTCCCGTCCTTATGCCAGCCCTGGTGCGGTGCCTCTGCGAGGAGCTCTGACCCAGTCTCCTGCACCTACTCGGCCTCCTCCTGTGCCTACTCAGCTTCCTCCTGCACCTCTGCCCCGCCACCGCCCTGGCTCCCTACCTGCTCGAGGCCATGCACATCCTCCACGCTGCCCTCCTCGACCCACGAGCAGCCACGCACTTCCCTGCACTTGCTGGCCATCCAAAAGAGTCCAGTGGCACCTTTAAGACCAAGGTTTATTCAGGTACAAGCTCTCCCTCCTCTGTGAGGGCAGATCTGCATGCTTCCCCCCCAATAGCTAGCAATCCAAAACAGTCTAGTGGAGCCTGAGTGGTGGGTGTTGCCTTCTGACACACTTCCAGTGATGTCAGGGGGCGTGGCATATGCAAATAAGTTATGCTAATACACCTCTTTTTCTACGAAATGACCCCTGAACAGCCCACCTCCTCACATCTGGGAATAAAAAACAGCCGAGAGCTTCTGGATCAAAGGGCGTGGCCTCTCTGGTAGGCCGGAGCCAAGGCCTCTGTCACTTTACAAATGGACTCCAGGGAATACGGGACAGAGATGCTTGTTTCAGCCCTGTACGTGAACGAATAGTCCATCCAAGGCAATTATCTTTGAACCCAGCTTCCGTTTCCCTGTGAGCTGCAATCTGGAAGCAGAGAGATGTTTTGATACCACCAACACTTGTTTGCACAGCGGTGCTCCTAATTAAGTGGAAATGTCACCACATTCATATGTCTGTGTAACATCTTACATGCACCTATTATATAAAGGTCTCTCCCCCCACAGGAAGCTGCCTCGTTGGGAACTTACCAAAAAGGTCTTGGGAAGGGGGAGCGTCGTTCCAATAAATCCAATTGGCAACAAAATTTAATTTATGGCTTTGGGTTTTTTGAATATACGGCAGCGTATTTGAATGCCTGTTTTTTAAGCTCCTGGCTATCTGGACATCGAACCTAAAAACCTAACCTTTTCAAACAGGAAGTGGAGGTTGGTTTGGTTCTTATGATTACCAACCTCAAGGCTGGTAGTTCTCCAAGAATTATGATTGATCTCCAGATTACAGAGACCAGTTTCCCTGGTGGAAGTTGCAGCTTTGGAGGGTAGACTCTCTCATAGAGTCTAGGAGAATCTGAATCTCTAGAGTTGCTATATTTTATTTATGTATTATACTTACATCCCGCCCCATCCCATAGCGGGCTCGGGGCGGCTTACAACATAAATAAAATACAATAAATATATAATTAAAAACCAGTTAAATAAAACAAGATGGCAGCAAGGAAACATACATTGCTCCAGAGCAGTCCAATATGCTTCCTGTTAGATGTTAGCAGGATAGTAAGCATCTGTAGCTTACTATGGGCAGGGGAGGCCAAGATGGTGAAGACATCGAGAGGGTGTCTTTTTTTTTTTTTTTGGGGGGGTGATGGAACATAGATGGTGGATGTTCTAGGACTTCCATATCTCCTATGCCCTATCATAGAGGCTGGGAGAAACTGGTTGTCTCCTGTAAAGACACTTAAGACCAGAGGCTGGTTGATCGCATTGCCAGATTGCCTGCTACGGTAGGCAATCTCCTGTCCCTGGCCTCCTGCTGCTGTTGTACACCTGGAAGTGACATCATTGTGTCATGTGATGCTACCGATGTCCCAAATTTGTATGGTTTTTACCACAGAGATTTGGGAAATTTCATAGAGTGTCTTGTGATGCTTTGCTGTCACTTCTGGGTACATGCCTGGAAGTAATGTTGTTTGATGCTGTTTCAGGAGTCTTCACCCCTTCCGGAAGCTCCCGTGGCAACCCTCCCTGTTGGGGATTTCTAGAGGGATGGGCCAGGGGTTGGGAGGCATTCACTTATGTGCTTTCAGTGTGGATTTGTCTTCTCTTGGAGAAGGATTCTGAAGAGGATTTTGAAAGGGTGTCTTTTTTGGGGAGGGGGGAGTGGAACATAAGTGGATAGCAGCCAATTATACCACCACAAATATTTAGGATTCCTTAGCTCTGTGGAATTTGGTGATTGTCCTTCAGAGCAGGAAAGGCTAAGTAAAGGTGCCTGAGGGCCGTATCTGTCTAGCCTTTTCTATTCCACTACTTCTTCAAGAATCTCAGGTCCACATGCACCACCTGTTGCAGTCACAGGAACCCTGTGAGTTCATTTAGGTTGAGAGAGCATGATGCGCTCAAGCATCACAGCAGATTGAGAATCTGAACCATGGTGTCCCAAGCCGTAGTCAACCACTCTAACAGCTATAGTATACCACATATCTTGTTAAATAGGGTTGCCAGCCTCCAGGTGGTGGCTGGAGATTTCCCAGAATCACAATTGGTGTAGTCTCCAGACCACAGGGATCAGTTCCCCTGGAGAAAATGGCTGCTTTGGAAGTTCTTCTCTATGGCATTAGATCCTGCTGAAATCCTCCCCCCTCCTCAAAACCCACCCTCCCCAGGCTCTGTTGCCAAAATCTCCATAAATTTCCCAACACGGGGCTGTCAACCCTACCCATTAAAACAGGTTTTCTGTTGTCCTGTATCTTTTTTCTTGCTGAGGGAGGTGGCAAAAACATGGACTGAGAGTCTTGGGGGAGGGGGAGGAAGGTTATCCCCAGGGAATAAAAGCAATCTGTAGAAGTGTGGACAGTCATCGCAGCACTGCTAATGAAGGCACAGGGCCACAGGCCATAGTTCTGTCAGAGCTGTTCTCTCAACGGCAGTTTCTGTCAGAGCTCTCTCAGCCCCACCTACCTCACAGGGTGTCTGTGGTGGGGAAGGGAAGGGAAAGGAGTTTGTAAGCTGCTCTGAGACTCCGAGTGAAGGGTGGGGTATAAATCCAGTCTTCTCCTCCTCCTCCTCCTTTATTGAACTGGTTGGGAGTGAATGAGACCTAGGTTGCTAAGTCATTTCACTGTGCAACTAAAATGGTCTCTGTGACCATTCCTGCCTTGATGGAAGGCTGGCTATAAATGTAAACACAAAGTCACTCCATATATATATATATATATATATATATATATATATATATATATATATATATATATATATGCTGTGCTAAGCTCCTTTAGAAGACTGCTGGATGCAAATAAATAGCTCACATCAATAAATGTGACTTTTTGAACAAAGACACAAGCACAGGAAACGGCCTTATACTGAAACAGACTCTTGGTTCATTAAAGTCAGTATTGTCTACCAGGCCTGTAGCTGGGATTTTGTGGCTTGTGGGGCAATTTTTTTTTCTCCAGGTGGGGCTGTCATTATTTTTCAAATTAAAAAAAAATTAAAATTTTGTTTGTAGACAACTGTTCTCCCAGCCTCCCCTTCCCTTCCTCCATTCACACAATCCTCTCCTGCCCCCTGTTCTTCTTCCTCCTCCTCGTGGGGAAGGTATGTTTGGCACACAGTTGGCCATGGTGTGGCCAGAGAGCACACACCTTTTAAAAAATTATTTTGTCCAAGCCAGTTTGACTTGAGATCCTGGAGATTTTTTTGTCATCTTCTAGGCATGGAGCAGGGGTCACTGGGTGTGTGTGTGTGTGTGGGGGGGCGCGGTGGTATTTGTGAATCTCCTGCGTTGTTCAGGGGGTTGGACTAGATGACCATGGAGGTCCCTTCCAACTCTATGATTCTGTGATTCTGCAGCCTTTCGTAAAGTGATGCTTTTCTGAATCCCTTGCCCTGGAAAGACTAATATTTCTTGATACTGTAGGAGCCTGAGGGGGGGAAACAAATCCTGTTTCCAACGAGCAAGCACAGCTACCCCATATCAGGGAAATACTTTTTAATTCCCACCATGTTTTTCTGTGACTTCATACTGATTCTGGGGGTAAAAAAGAAAATGCACATTTCAAAGTGATACCTTCAAGCCGGAACAAGCTTAGCACCATTTTGCAAACTCAGCTTGACTCCTTCTCAGCCTGTCAGACTTCACTGTTATTGCTCATATTTGTAGCCTACCCTGTTTCTAAGAAGCACTGGGAAGGAAAGGGTGAACCTGTTTGTTCTACTTACCACAAACCTGTGAGGTAGAGGGTCAGGGCCCAGGGTCAGCTGCTGAACTTTATTGCAAAGTGAGGATTGGAACCTAGATCTCTCTAATCACTGTGGGTGTGGAGGGGGAGGTATTTGTGAATTTCTTGCTTTGTGCAGGGGGTTGGACTAGATGACCCTGGAGGTCCCTTCCAACTCTATGATTCCATGATCATAGAATCATAGAATGTTGGAGTTGGAAGGGATCTTGCAGGTCATCTAGTCCAACCCCCTGCACTCTGCAGGAGCATAGCCAAAAGATAGCCCTACATACCTACAACATACCCAAAAGCCCTACATACCTACAACATACCCAAAAGATGGTTGTCCAGCCTCCCGAGGCAGACTGTTCCACTGCTCAACCACTCTTACCATTAGGAGGTTTCTCCTGATATCTGGCCGGTAACGACTCCCTTGTAATTTCCACCCATTAGATCTAGTCCCGCAATCCGGAGCAAGAGAGAACAGATCTGCTCCATCTTTTACATGACAACCCTTCAAATACTTGAAGACTGCAATCATGTCCCCTCTAAGTCTTCTCTTTCCCAGGCTAAATACACCCAACTCTTTCAGCCTTTCCTCGTAAGACTTGGATTCCAACCCTCTCACCATCCTGGTTGCCCTCTTCTGGACACGCTCAAGCTTGTCAACATCCTTCCTACAGTGTGGTGCCCAAAACTGGACACGGTACTCCAGGTGAGGCCTGACCATAGCAGAATAGAGCGGAACTACCACCTCCTGTGATCTGGACACAACGCTTCTGTTAATGCATCCTAAGATTGCATTAGCTTTCTTCACAGCCACATCACACTGCAGGCTCATGTTGAGCTTGTGATCAACCAGAACACCCAAATCCCTTTCACATGTGCTGCTGTCAAGCCAATTTCCTCCCATTCTATATCTATGCCTTTGAATTTTTGTGCCTAGGTGTAGGACTTTGCACTTATCTCTACTGAATTTCATTTTATTTGCCTCAGCCCACTGTTCCATCCTATCTAGATCATTTTGAACCCTGGCTCTGTCTTCTTCAGAATTAGCAATCCCATCCAGTTTTGTGTCATCTGCAACCACCTTACCATTACAGAACACTATGCAGAGGCCTTGGTTGCGTTAGACCTATGCGGCACTCTTTTTGTAGCCTGAACTCCTTTGCATATTAGGCGACACACCCATAATGTAGCCAATCCTCCCAGAGCTTACGGTAACCCCTGCAAGAAGAGCTCTGTAAGCTCTTGGAGGACTGGCTACATTAGGGATGTGTCGCCTAATATGCAAAGGAGTTCAAAGAGCCCTGGCAGTGCTGGCACCTACGTATGGACATATGCGCCATCAAGTCTCAACCAAACCATGGCAACCTCAGCAGTGGGCTTTTCAGACAAGTGAGAAACAAGAGATGGTTTACCATTGCCTTCTTCTGCAGCGTCTTCCTTGGTGGTCTCCCTTCCAAGTACTGACCCTGCTTAACTTACAAGATCTGATGAGATCGGGCTGTATGATACTGCCTTCCCTTCCAGCATCAGACCTATGTACTGACTGAAAAATGCTGTGACTGGGATAGCCCAAGCTAGCCTGACCTCCTCAGATCTTGGGAACTAAGCAGGTCAGCCCTGGTTTGTACTTTGATGGGAGACCACCAAGGATGTCCAGGGTTGCTACCCAGAGGCAGTCAGTGGCAAGCCACCGCACTTTCCTCCACCATCACACTACTCATTTCATGCCTCCGGAGTTTCCAGACTGAAATTCCAGAAATACAGAATACCAGAGTGTTTAAACTTAGCTGGGAGATTAATTAGAAGTACATGTTTTATAAACAAACAAACAAGCTTCCCGCCCTACAAGTAGTCTCCTACTCCCATTTTTTTTAAAAAATGCTGTTAAGTTACCTGAGAGGAGATGAATGGTGAGGCTCAATTTACTTCCAAGAATTAGAAAAGATGCCTTTCCACACTTATTTCCTATTTTGACATATTTATTGCTTTGATGTCCTTTCTCTCCCCCCCCCAATTAAATCAAAGTAACTGTTGACCTAATAACCTTAGCTTGTTATTTAGTTTTGTATTTGCATAACTTAAAATGTCTTCATCATGCTACATGTAAATTTGCTGTTCAGCCTGTCTATAAGTTTGAACTCTAACTTCCATTCCAGTGCGTTGGATGAAGTGTGCCTTGCACATGAAAGCTCATACCTTGAATAAACTTTTGTTGGTCCAAGGTGCCAATGGACCCTAAATCTGTCCTCCTACTTTTGGTTAGGGATGGATATGAACTGGTAGACTGTCACAAACTTCTGTTTGCCTCCCTGCCACTCAGCTGTTTTTGCAGCTTTTGCAGAGACAGAAAGCAGGGGTTTAAAGGGACTCTGAGTCCCTTTAAACCCCTGCTTTCTGCTCCATCCACGAACCACCATAAACTGTTCTAAAAATTCATGGAATTTTGTGATGGTGGACCCGTCATGAACTTCTGTTTGCGAACCATGAACAGGGCAAAATTCGTGATGAATTTTCCTTCATGGTTCGACTCATGCCCGTCCTTACCTTCGGTAATCCTTCTGGGAATAACTCAAAAGGGGATTAGAACATTTGTTTCCACTCTCTGTTCCCTTTGAATATTAAGAGCCCCCCATTTCCCAGGACCTTCTCAGTATGCCTTAAAAATCAAGCCTCATTGCAACCTGTATGGGCTGCTGAATTGGCACCATTTTTCTTTCAATCTTCATTCTTTCAGTTGAGGGAAAACTGTGCTGATAGTGCTGACGGACTAGGCAAATAAAGCCAGAGCCTTTGCATAGAAGGGTTGCCAGGACCCCTTTTGGCCACCTGGGGGCAGGGTTGCCAGATCCAGGTTGAGAAACTCCTGGAGATTTGGGGATGGAGGCTGGGGAGGACAGAACATAAGAACATAAGAACATAAGAACATAAGAGAAGCCAATGTTGAATCAGGCCAATGGCCCATCTAGTCCAACACTCTGTCACACAGTGGCCAAAATATACCAGGTGCCATCAGGAGGTCCAGCAGTGGGGCCAGGACACTAGAAGCCCTCCCACTGCTGCCCCCTCCAGCACCAAGAATAGAGTGCATCACCTGCCCCAGACTGAGAGTTCCCATCTATACCCTGTGGCTAATAGCCACTGATGGACTTCTGCTCCATATGTTTATCTAATTCCCTCTTGAAACTGTCCATGCTTGCAGCTGCCACCACCTCCTGTGGCAGTGAATTCCTTCCACAGGGACCTCAGTAGGATACAGTGTCACAGAATCCACCCTCCAAAGCATCAATTTTCTCCAGGGGAAACTGATCTCTGGATCAGCTGGAATTCCAGGGGATCTCTGGGTCCCACCTGGAGGCTGGCATCCCTATTTGCAAATCTCATTAGTGAAGGGGCATGTTTCCCCTAAATTAGGGGTTTTGAACAAAAAAAAGAGTCAATTCAGCAGCTCTTCAGAGCTACAAATAAGCCTCCAAAAGTAAGAATGGAGAGGACATAACAGTTTGGAGAACATTTCAGCCCCCTGAAGTGCCCTGGTCTGTGTCCAAAGTGTGCAGATTTGAATAGTTGGCCATCTTGCCTTGCTTAAATCACTCTAAAATCTCTTTTAACCAGTTCATAAGTTTTACTGCCTATTCCTAAGGAGCAGAAAGCTTCTTGCGGATTGAGTTTGTTCATATTTTCAATGCAAGCTGACCCTGTGTGTCTGAACAAATGTCAGCCAGCCATACCTTTGGTTCTGAAAATATTTTAGAAAACAGGACTTCTGGAGGCAGCAGAAGCCTT
Organism: Gekko gecko; assembly: GCA_029375565.1. Taxonomy (NCBI): domain Eukaryota; kingdom Metazoa; phylum Chordata; class Lepidosauria; order Squamata; family Gekkonidae; genus Gekko; species Gekko gecko. The sequence continues at coordinate 20,295,145 of JAPDNY010000004.1, read as the reverse complement.
TAAAAACCCCAAACTAATATGAGAAAGTTGCGAGAAGCATAGTTTTGTTGCCATTCCCACTCTGAAACTGCTGTTTGGTATAATAAGGGGAACATAATGATTATGTTTTTCAACTCCATATTAAATTTTTTAAAAAGTCAAAACTGTGCAACTAGCTACTTGGGCTTTCAATTGATATAACTATTTGACTAACATTAGGAGCATTGGTGTAACCAGGGCTCTTTTGTAGCAGGAACTCCTTTGCATATTAGGCGACACACTCCTAATGTAGCCAATCCTCCAAGAGCTTACAGAGCTCTTCCTACATGGGCTACTGTAAGCTCTTGGAGGATTGGCTACATTAGAGGTGTGTCGCCTAATATGCAAAGGAGTTCCTGCTACAAAAAGAGTCCTGGGTGTAACATAGTACTATGCACTACTACTGCCACCACCACCATCACTAGTACTACTACTACAACAATAGTGAGAATATACCATTGAGAACCAGTGTGGTGTAATGATTTAAGTATCATGGAGGAGAAGAGAACTATGGGTCTCCACTGAGGAGAAAAGTGGGGTATAAATATCTAAATAAATACTACTAGTTTTATGCTACTAGTAGATGGGCTCTAGAGTATAGTCTAGACGTGGGAGAGCCTGGTTTAATTCCCCTTTCAGTCATGAAGTGGTCTTAAGCCAGTCATTATCTTTCAGCCTAATCCGGCACTCTGTGTGTGTGTGTGTGTGTGTGTGTGTGTGTGTGTGTGTGAGAGAGAGAGAGAGAGAGAGAGAGAGAGAGAGAGAGAGAGAGAGAGAGAGAGAGAGAGAGAGAGAGAGGTGTGAGCATGTCTCTGTGTGTGAGAATAAAATATGGAGAACAATGTATGCCACTCTCTTTGGAATTTAAAGTGGGATAGAAATCAAGCAAAAAAAGTTGATCCTCTGACTACATTTAAAGAAGCAGGGATTTCCCCAAAGCCTCAGCAAAGAAAGAGCATCTCATTCTTTGGCTGGAGACAACATCCCTCGGTGTATATGTGTCTATTAGGATTGAGACATCACTTCACACATTTGGTGAAGTAGGCTTTAGCCCTCAGAAGTTTATACTTCGAGACATACGTTAATAAGAACATAAGAGAAGCCACTGTTGGATCAGGCCAATGGCCCATCCGGTCCAACACTCTGTCACACAGTGGCCAAAAATAGCAGGTGCCATCAGGAGGTCCACCAGTGGGGACCTTTAAATTGTGAAAGGTCTTTATGTTAAAATTGGGCATGAACGTTTCAGTCGCTTCCATTGTGAATGGTTGGGTTGCCCATAATTTGCCAGGCTTAAAAATAGCCACCTGGATTGCCAGTGATCTTTAAACACTGGATTGCTAACCTTTCAGTGGCTTCTTTGGTTATGAATATACCATGGAAACTGGATATTGTTGCAAGCAGTATCCATTCTTCTTTTGGGCTACGACCTTGATTTCAAGATTCTCTGACAGCTTTCAAAAGCGTCACGATACACGAGATTTCAGGCTGCATTTTGTAAAAAGGATGGTATTTACAAGGTGCATGTCGTGTTTGTCATTTACGTGTCTTCCGTGGAAGCATCTTTACAAGGCAGTGGCGCAGACAGCTTCCTTGATTTGCATCCTTTGGGAGCAGATACCTGAGAACGTTTAAAAGAAATGCAAGGTTGCTCTTGGTGGAATTCTATGCAAAAGCGATTCTACATGGATAGATAAGAAAAGCATCCAATATCACTGAGCTTCCTTTTCTTGCTGAAATGGGAAGTTCTCACATTTCAGGTACATTTCTCTGTCCTTCCTGTTTGCAGGTATCAAGTTTGGACGTGGCCAGAGGTGCTTAGCGCAAAGGAGAGAGGGGCTGTGGCTCAGTGGTAGACTATCGTGTTTGCATGCCCAAGGTCCTAAGTTTGATCACCCAGAATCCTCAGTTAAAAGGATCAGGAAGTAGGTGATGTGAAAGACCTGTGACAATGCAGAACAGCTGTCCATCAGAGTTGACGTACCGACTTGATAGCAGTTCTTGTCTCATTCTGGGAACGAATTGTTGGGGAACATTTTGCCATCTGGACTGTACTTCTGTCTCCTTCCTGTTCGCGGACATAAAGGCTGGGCTTGGCCAAGAGCGTCCCGCCATACAGTGCCATCACTTCCAATTATGTGGAAGGAAGTACACTGCGGAATTGTGGGATGCTGCTTTGGTAAGTTTCTGCCCTCAGCCTTTTAGGGGTCACCAGACATAGAATGACAAGCCCTACATTGGCCACTGAGTGAGCGGGTCACTGCATGTAGAACTTACACAGGATATGGTTTTCTGTCTGTTTTATTTCTTAATTGTATTCTGCTAATATAAGAACATAAGAAGAGCCCTGCTGAATCAGACCAGTGTTCCATCTAGTCTAGGATCCTGCCTCACACAGTGGCAAATCAGTTCCTCTAGAGGTCTTCATAAGAACATCAGAAGAGCCCTGATGGATCAGACCAGTGGCCCATCTAGTCCAGCATCCTGTCTCACACAGTGGCCAGCCAGTTCCTCTGGAGGGCCAACAACAGGGCATAGAGGCCGAGGCCTTGCCCCTGTGTTGCCTTCTGACTCTGGGATTCAGAGGTTTCGTGCCTCTGAATGTGGAGGTTCCCCTCAGTCACCATGGCTAGTAGCCATTGATAGACTTATCCTCCATGATTATTTAACTTAGACTAGGGTTGCCAACCCTGGGTTGGGAACTTCCTAGAGCTTTGCCTGGAGCCTGAGGAGAGCAGGGTTTGGGGAGGACAGAGATCTCAGTAAGTCTCCCATCAGTTTATATTGAAGAACTGAGTACAATGTGACGTTTCCTGTTTATTTCATGGGAGTGTTATTGGGATGAACAGAATGTAGAAATGAGTTTTGCAAGACAAAATCCATGGGCTAGGGTTGGCAACTGGCCTTGGAGAAAAATGTCCTGTCCCTTTAATAGAGGTTTAATAGGATGTTATTGACCAGGTGATGTTCTTGAACTCCGTGCCATGAAAAGCTTCAGCTACCCATTTCCACACATTAAGCCTCTATTAAAAAGAAAGAACACGTTTCTCCAGGCCAGCTGGCAACCCCCAAGGCTCTGGCAGGAATCAGCAGTGAGTTAAAAGAGAGGGTTTGATTTATACAAAGGAAAAGTGAAATAGAAATGGGAATTGTAGGAGAATGGATTGCGGATGGAGAGGTTCAGATTTTTTTAAACAAAAGAGACCGCAGCAGATCCTGCTTAAAGATACATCTACCCATACCCTTAATGAGTTGAGCTGCTTTCATTTCATCAAGAGAATGACTTTTCTTATTACACAATGCTCCGTGTGCCCCCCTCTGTCTTTTTGGCTGGCCTGCCGCCCCTCCCCTCGGCCCATGCCATGAGCAAAGGACAGGTGGCTTTGTAGAAAGTGCGTCTCTGAGCTGGGGGGTGGGGGTGGGATTTTCAGATTTCCTACGGAGGCTTTCTCTTTCCTGCCGTTTGTCAGGCATCCAGAAGGAATGCTTCTGCGGGTCTCGTCTTGACTTCTCTTGGACGAGTCCAGTCCCCGAAGATGAGGCTACGGGTTTGGCTCCCTGTTAATCTGTGTCATCTCCGTAATTGCTTGTAAGATATTTTCCCCTCTCCAAAAAAGGGAAGAATGCACTGATGTTCCCAAAATGTGAGGAATGCGGTTCCTCAGCAAGAACGACGCTGCCAGAAGCCGTTGCTTGGCTGAGTTCCCGGTGAATGTAATTTAATAGGTGAGAACTAAAATTTGTGTGCGAGATAATAGTGTGATAGTCTAAATTTAAAGGAGATTGAACAGGAGCGGGTGCCTTTTCTTTGAGGTTAATTTTGGATGTGTCTCATTTTTCACCCCCTTCTGGTAATAAGTTAGAGCCATTTCAGAGTTGCCGTTTTTCAAAAGCTTTTGTCCTTGTGGGTGTTTTTTGTGCGTGCATGCATGCAATGGGGAACCACCCTTAAAAAATTAAATCTCTGGTGCCCTAAGGTCGTTATAGAAGTATCATGAGAGCATGTTTGTGGTGGGGTCATCCTACAGTGCTGCTGAACTGGTTAAAAGAGCATTGCCACATGGAGCCAATGAGGTGGATTGTTGTCACCTGATTATTGCTCCCAATCACAGCTGGGCAATGTTTTCCTGTTAAGAACTTGATGGTCTCACCCACATGGTGGCAGGCCTTTGTCAACCTAGATCTCTTTCTTTAGGGTTGCCAACTCTTTAAAAATATATTGGGGGTTAAGAACACCCCAAATAACAGAAGCAACACTTGTACCTTTAAGAAATAAATGCCTTTTCAGTGGCCATTGCAGGGATTGTTGGCAACCACAATAGTATTGCCAGCCTTCAGGCCTTGGTTTCTGTCAGTTAAAGGCAGGGGGAGGGAGCCCTTTCCAGGGCTGTTTTGGCCTTTGAGGAAGGATTCACTGGGACCAAGCCTGACAGCAACCAGTGGGCAATTTGATAAAAGATGACTTGCATGACTTACCCAGGACTGGCTGCTTGCTATTATTCAACATTAGTCACCCAACAAAAACTAGTTTTGTGTAGTGTTTAGAATTTCAGAACAGGATCTGGGAGACCTAGGATTGAGTCACCACTATGTCATGGTGATCTTGGGCCAGTTACACATTCTCAGCCTAACCTTTCTCTCATAGGGTTGTTGTAAGAGTAAAATGGAGGAGAAAAGAATGATGTAAAATGCTTTGTGTCCCAAGTATGGAGAAAGGCAGGGTAGAAATGAAATAATATAGCTGAAGATGGAGGGTACATAAAAGGTGGGTAGGTTGGTGGATGGAAAGGAGAGAAGGAATCAGAGAAAGGTGAGGATATCACAACCCAATTGGGAGAGGGGCATTTTTTCAAGCCCAGCAGAACCAGTACAATGTACAGAATGCCCAGCAGAACCCAGTGCTGATGTGGCAATGCCAGCTCAGCAGAACTTCTGTCAAGCACAAAATCACAATCCAAGCAAGGGGTGGGTGGAAGCCCAGCAGAACCAGTGCAATGTACTATTGCCCAGCAGAACCCAGTGCCAATATGGCAATGTAAGCTCAATCACAGTCCAAGCAAGGGGGGCATTTTTGCAAGCCCGGCAGAAGCAGTACAAGGTACAGAGTGCCCAGCAGTACCAATGCAATCACAAGAGTGCCTGTCAGAAGCCAGTGCCACTGCCATTGCGAACTTAAAAGGACTGATCTCAAAGCACAGAGTCACAAATCCAAGCAAGGGTGTGTGTGTGATTTTGCAAGCTCTGTGCAAGAAAATAGGAAGTGAACACAAAGGAAGGGGGGGCAAGGAGGGGGGAACTGTCTTGAAACTGAAATGACTAGTTTGAAACTGACAAGAGTGTTTCCAAGGCTGGAGAATTCCACTCCACCCCCCATTGCTTTGAAGATTGGTAAACTTTTTGTTTAAGAAGGGACAGTCTGTCTGGAAATATATCCATTCACGAAGGGGCACGAACCTCCACAAACTGCTGGAAAGTTCATGCTGGTTGACCTGCCACGAAGAACTTCAGTATGCGAACCACGAACTGGCCAAAATTCATCACAAACTGAGCCGGTTGGTGCCCATCCCTATCTCCCATCGAAGTATTAACCAAGGCCAACCCTGTTTAGCTTGTAAGAGCTGACAAGTTTGGCCTGGGCCATCCAGGTCAGGGCTGTCATTCATGTAAGATGTGACTCTGTAGATTACAATATTTACTGAAGGTATTTTTTTAACAGTTGACTGCGAGGATACCAGAGGGTTAATATTGTCCTGCAAACAAGACTCCTTGGCAACCCTAACCATTCTAAAGGCTACTTTAATTTCTTCCTGCATGTTGACATAGCCATTCTCCGTGCATTGTTTTAGCTGGGGTTTTATTGATTCTCTAAAGTGAAGTATTGACGTGCTGGAGAGGCTTAAGAAGCATTAACAATCAAGCCGGAAATAGATGCTCCATATGCATCTGTCAGAGAAGCAGGGTGAAGACCACAAAGCTTTTTAGCATCTTAGTTTTACCGTGAGCTCCTACCAGGAGCTCTGTCAGCATAGGCCAAACCACTCAATGGAATGGCGGAGGACATGTTGTGTGCTGGCAGGAATAGCGTTCCTAGCCCTGGTGTTTGATTCTCCCTGCAGAAGTGAATGGTAACCATTTATTTACATCGGGGTTCCCCAGCGTGGTGCCTGCGGGCGCCATGGTGTCCGGAGACATCTTTCCTGGTGCCAGTGGAGTGTTTTTAGAAAGTGGGTTGGGCCAGGTGGGGCTTTTGCCCAGCAAGGCTTCTGATTGGCTGTGCAGATTTTTAAGGATCTTCAGCATATGAGTGAAGATAAGCGGCGTGTCTGCGAGAAGACAGTTTTGAACAGTATGTTCTTTTTAAAAAGGCATCCTGTTACATAAAGCTTCTGTTTGAAATGTTGAAGAGTTACTATTGGAGTTAAGAGTATAAGAACATAAAACTGTTGCCCCCCTCCCAAGCACCAAGAATACAGAGCATCACTTGCCCCAGACCGAGAGTCCCTATCTATACCTTGTGGCTAATAGCCACTGATGGACTTCTGCTCCATGTGCTTATCCAATCCCCTCTTGAGGCCGTCCATGCTTGTAGCTGCCGCCACCTCCTGTGGCCGTGGAATCCACATGTTAATCATTCTTTGGGTGAAGAAGTACTTCCTCTTATCTGTTCTAACCTGACTGCTCAGCAATTGAGTGCCCACGAGTTCTTGTATTGTGAGAAAGGGGGGAAAGTACTTCTTTCCCTACCTGCTCTATCCCATGCATAACCTTGTAAACCTTGATCATGTCATCCCTCAGTCCATCGTTTCTCCAAGCTAAAGAGCCCCAAGCGCTTTAACCTTTCTTCATAGGGAAAGTGTTCCAACCCTTTTATCATTCTAGTTGCCCTTTTCTGCACTTTTCCCAATGCTATAATATCCTTTCTGATGTGTGGTGACCAGTATTGTACACAGTATTCCAAATGAGGTCGCACCATCGATCTATACAGAGGCATTATGATACTGGCTGATTTGTTTTCAATAACCTTCCTAATAATCCCGAGTATAACATTTGGCCTTTTTTATTGCAGTCGCACACTAGCCCAATCTTCATCTAGCATTTGCTCCGTTGTTGTGCCAAACCCACACTGGAACAGAAAAAGATGCAGCTCAAAACCACATTCAAATGCCCCAGTCCAGCCGTACTGACTGCAGAGTCACCCCTGAATAGCCATAAAATGGCCATAAATCTATACAGACAGCCACCATAAAACCAGAGATCAAATGATGTGAAAGCAGCATGCAGTCTGGACACTGCCATAAAATCCAACAATCAATCAAAGTGAAAGTGGCATGCAATGTAGACAGGAATTTCTGTCCCAGTGTGGGTTTGGTAAGACAGTGGAGTAAATGCTAGATGCAGATTCGGCCACTGTCTCGACATTTTCAGTGAGTTATCTACTACGTCTCCAAGATCTCTCTCTTGGTCAGTCTCTGCCAGTTTGGACCCAATCAACATGTATTTATAGTTAAGTTTTTTGGTGTGACCTCACTCCCTGAGATTTTATGGTTGGCTCCGCCTTCTAAGGCAGCCGTTTTGTGATTGCGCCCACCATCCAGTGTCAGAAATCCAAAGGTCCAAGTTCAAAAGGGTCAAGGACTTTACATGGAAGACAATGGGAAGGGCAGACTTGATTTGAACTGGTGGGTAGGGATGCATCTCACGCTAACCCTGGCCCCTTAGGATGAGCAGAGATGTGAAACCCGAGGGAAATAAAGGAAGAATTTAGATCCCCTCCAGCCATTTTTCCAATGAAAATACTGTCTGTTTTGGAGCACTTGAAAAAAAACTGCTATGAAATAATTTCACTTTTGGAATGAGTGAAGACTTTTAAAGACAGTTTTCACTGACAATGTCTAGTATGATGATTTTTATGAAGTTAATTTAGAAAATGATAGTTGATGTGTACACTGTAGACATATGCAGCATTTTCAAGGGCATATTAAGAGGGGTAGTAAGTCCGTAGCAGTAGAAAAGAGCAAGAATCCAGCAGCACCTTAAAGATTAACAATTTTTTTGGCAGGGTAGGAGTTTCCCTAAGTCACTGCTCACTTCTTCAGTGACTTATAAAAGCTCATAGGTAAAGGTTTCCCTTGCTCGAAAGCCAGTCGAATCCGACTCTAGGGATGCGGTGCTGATCTCCGTTTTCAAGCCGAAGAGCCGGCGCTGTCCAGAGACATTTCTCTGGTCATGTGGCCAGCATGACTAGACGCCAAGGCTCACAGAACGCTGTTACCTTCCCACCGAAGTGGTACCTATTTATCTACTTGCAGTTTCTTGCTTTTGAACTGCTAGGTTGGCAGGAGCTGGGGCCAGAGATGGAAGCTCACTCCGTCTTGCGGCACTCGGGTCTCGAACTGCGGAACTACCGACCTTCCAGTCTACAGTTCAGCGTCTCAACCACTTGAGCCACCACAGCCCCATAAAAGCTCATACCCTGCTACAAATGTTGTTAGTCTTTAAGGCGCTACTGGGCTCTTCTGTCAGGGACATATTGTTTCAACATGATTCATTTTGTTCATGTTCATTTTTGTATAGTGTTCATGATTATACACTGTTGGTGCGTTCATTTTTTCCCAGTGTTGTAAAGTTTACCTGTACTCTATTTTATGCATTTTATTTGTAAGTGGTCTTGAGTTCCATAAGGAAGAAAGGAAGCTAATAAATGTTTCAAATAAATACCCTGAAATACAAGTATTCTGCTAGTCTTGTTGTGACTGTACGAGATGGTTTCCGTCCAAACAATACACTTTATTTTCGTAACTACAGTTGTTGTGTTTTCTATGTTCAGCCTTTCAAATGGGAAAAACTAAGATATGTGTGCTAAGGTCACATAGCATGCTGCAGTTAGCAGCTCTCTCAAATATATTGGGTATACGCATAATTTTGCTTGTCGGAAACAGAAAACGCTTCTATTTTTAAAGTCCATAAATATGTCAAGCAGTACAGTTTTATGTGCTTATTTATACAAGGTGCGTTTTATCTTTTAAAAGCAGTGTTAAGAAAGTGTGGCATACATTTCAGTGTCCTCCAAATTTTCTATTTCCCCCTAGAAAAATGGAAAGCGTCTTCCCCCTGCTATGGCTAGGGGTAAGGAAGAACAATAGCATGCTTACATTTCAGCCCCATCTCCTGTTGGATCACGAGATCACGAGCGGAAAACTCCAGACCCAAGGTAGAACAAATACCCTGTCTGGAAGCAGTCAGAATCTTGCAAATTTGGCTTTTGGCAAGTTTTCTGACTCAGTCTGTATATCCCATATTGCCTTCACTTTTCTATTGTGACAGCCTTTCTTTCTTTTTTTTTAAATACCCTTTTTAGTTTCCTCAAATTAATCTTTTCTCCCTTAGAAATATACGTATTTCCAATGTTATTTGCGCATCAGTTGCATGTACAGTTGCAGATAGTGCAAAAGAAACAAAACCATAATCAACAACGGTGACCAAAATCGGAGGGCGGGGGTCTGAAGTAACCAGATACGGACTCCAAAAAGAAATAAGAATGGTTCTGTTGGCTTATCCCTGCTTCAGTCTTTTGACTCTCTGTTTGGAGGTAGTTGAGTCTCTATGTGGAGACCTGTTTCTGCCTGCTGGCAATCAGGGCAGACACTACTGAGCTGAATGGACCGGTGACCTGAGTCAGTGGCTGATTCTGCATTGGCTTTTCCCTCCGTTGTTACCAAACCCACATTTGAACAGAAAAGGTGCAGCTCAAATCCCCAGGGCAACGCCCATACTGACTGCAAAGTCACCGCTCAACAGCCATAAATCTGTGCAGGTAAGGTAAAGGTAAAGGTTCCCTTGCTCGAAAGCCAGTCGGATCCAACTCTAGGGTTGTGGTGCTCATCTCCGGTTCAAAGCTGAAGAGCCAGCACTGTCCGAAGACGTTTCCGTAGTCATGTGGCCGGCGTGACTAGACGCCAAGGTGCACGGAACGCTGTTACCTTCCCACTGAAGTGGTACCTATTTATCTACTTGCAATTTCTTGCTTTCGAACTGCTAGGTTGGCAGGAGCTGGAATTAGAGACGGGAGCTCACTCCATCATGTGGCCACTTGAGTCTCGAATTGCTGAACTACTGACCTTCCACAGCCTGCAGTTCAGCGTCTTAACCACTTGAAGGTACCGTAAAACCCAATGATCAAAGAAAGTGAGAACAGCGTGCAACGCAGAGGGGAATTTCTGTTCCAGCGTGGGTTTGGTATAACAACGGAGGGAAAAACCAATGCAGAATGGCCCAATATATGGCCACTTCAGAGCCAAACGACACAAGATGTTTATAATGACTTCATTCTGGCTTTCCCAGATCCGATTCACTTTCCCTGCAGCCAGGTGGCGGCTATGGGGAATGTCATTTTTAAAGCCTGCGTCAGCCCGATTCAGTTCAGGATTACAGCGGGGAGGGGGAGTCAGAAGCCCCCACAGTGTAGCTGCAGGGAAAGCAAGTCTGGTCCAGGGAATCTGAATCCAACTCATTAAAAAAAAAAGCGCCTCTTGTAGATAACCCATTGAGTCTCTTCAAACACTACGCAGAGCACTTATGCCAACATGGGATGCCCATCTGTTGATCACATTTGACTTCCTGTGACTTGTGCTGTGCTGCTTCCCATCACACCTGCTATTGTTATTCACCTGCTATTATCATTTGCCTGCTAATGTCATTCGGCATCTGAAATCTCTCCACGTTCCAATAGCCAGGGCAGGTGGACTCCCATTCTATCTGTATCTGAAGAAGTGAGCAGTGACTCCTGAAAGCTCCTAGCCAGCCACAGATTTTATTAGTCTTTCAGGTGCTCCTGGACTCTTGCTCTTTTCTACTGATTCCGACCAAGGCAGGGTACTCCAGATGCGACTGAAGGCTGCAAAGCGTGTCTGAACAGGGAGCCTTCTGAGCTGCACTGTCTCCACCCTTCTCAAGGGATAACTGCAACCTTGTTGCAATTGTGCCGTGGTGGCAGCACTGCGTCCTGTGCCATCTTTCAGAAAAGGGTGAGCATCCTCAGGACATAAGAACATCAGAGAAGCCAATGTTGGATCGGGCCAATGGCCCATCCAGTCTCACAGTGGCCAAAAATTCCAGGTGCCATCAGGATGTCCAGCAGTGGGGCCAGGACACTAGAAGCCCTCCCACTGTTGCACCCCCAAGTACCAAGAATACAGAGCATCACTTGCCCCAGACTGAGAGTTTCCATCTATACATCTTGTGTCTAATAGCCACTGATGGACTTCTGCTCCATATGTTTATCTAATTCCCCCTTGAAGCCGTCTATGCTCGTAGCCGCCACCATCTCCTGTGGCAGTGAATTTCACATGTTAATCACTCTTTGGGTGAAGAAGTACTTCCTTTTATCTGTTCTAACCCGACTGCTCAGCAATTTCATTCAGTGCTCACGAGTTCTTATCTTGTGAGAAAGGGAGAAAAGTACTTCCTCTTTTTTTTATATTTAAACATACTTCTTTCTTGACCTACCCTACCCCACACATAATCTTGAAAACCTCGATCATGTCACCCATCAGCCGTCGTTTCTCCAAGCTATAGAGCCCCAAGTGCTTTAACCTTTCATCATAGGGAAAGTGTTCCAACCCTTCTATCATTCTAGTTGCCCTTTTCTGCACTTTCCCCAATGTTATAATATACACCAGTTTGGTGTAGTGGTTAAGTGTGTGGACTCTAATCTGGGAGAACCGGGCTTGATTCCCCACTCCTCCACTTGCACCTGGCTGGATGACCTTGGTCAAGCTGTAGTTCTGATAAGAGCTGTTCTTGAAAAAGAGCAGTTTCTGTCAGAGCTCTCTCAGCCCCACCTACCTCACAGGGTGTCTGTTGTGGGGAGGGGAAGGGAAGGGAGTTTGTAAGCTGCTCTGAGACACCTTAGGGTAGTGAAGGGCGGGGTATAAATCCAATCTCCTCCTCCTCTTCTTCTTCTTCCTGAGGTGTGGTGACTTCCCTTCCCTTTTCTCTTCCTCACGCGCCAGATTCTCTGGCACTTCACTCTCCGAGCGTATCCATTGCTTGGAATCCACAGATTCCGTTTGACTGGAGGCGCATTCTAAGAAAAAACAAGGGGCATCTGGAACTCCTACCCCAAGATATGCATCGCTGCAGTTGAATATACGAGAGACCCAGTGCTTTAAACAACTTCGGCTGAGCCCAGAATTTTCTTTCTCTCCCCCCACAAAAAAGAGACAGCTTTCAACGTATGACTCCCCCCCCCACCCCGCCCCGCCCCCGGTCAGTTGCCAAGGAACCACTTTAATTTCGGTTCTCTCCATTTGCTGTGGACTACGAACAGGAGCCAAACCAACCGGCTCCCAAACTGATGATGGTTTTACACTGGCAGGAGAGAGAGCGAGAGCGAGAGATCATAAAGCGGGATAAAAGTGGATAAAGTCACTGGATACCTCGGCTGCTTTCAGCACCATTAATCACAGGCTGTTGCTTTACCTTGGCTGAAAGCTTGGCCGCTTTCCCTGGGCTTTCATGATCCTTATCGCATTGCACAACCCAGCGCTTTAATGCATGTTCATCTGTCCCCTTTTGCTGTGCAGCTGGCATGCTTCTCAATAATATTTAGAGGAGGCTACTTTTACACCCTGGCCTTCTACCAGGCCCGATTAACGTAAAAGGCTCAGCATGTGCAGGGGATGTTAGTTACTGATGGACCTGGCACTCCTAATGGAAGTGTCCACAGGATTATTATGGTTTTTATTTTGCTGTCAATTCATGGCTGACTTATGGCGACCCCGTAGGCTGTTCGAGGGACGAGACCTTCAGAGGTGGTCTGCCATTGCCTGCCTCCACGTCGTGACCCTGGCATTCCTTGGAGGTAGGGGTGCCAGCCTCCAGGTGGGACCTGGGGATCTTCCAGAATTATAGCTCCTCTCAAGACTATGGAGATCAGTTCCCCTGAAGGAAATGGATCCTTTGGAGGGTGGACTCTAAGGCTTTGTATCCTACTGAGGTTCCTGACCTCCCGTGGCTTCCATACCCAACTCTCCAGGAGTTTCCCAACCTGGATCTGGCAACTCTACACCCCATCTCCTGCCGGTGGCCAGGAGGGACCTGGAAACCCTACTTGGGGGTCTCCCATTCAAATACTAGCTTCTGAGATCTGACAAGGTTCAGCTAGCCTGGGCTATCTGCAGCTTGGAGAGCCAGTTTGGTGTAGTGGTTAAGTGCCCGGACTCTAATCTGGGAGAACCGGGTTTGATTCCCCACTCCTCCACTTGCACCTGCTGATGTGACCTTGGGTCAGTCACAAGCTCCGGCACAGCTGTTCCTGAAAGAGCAGTTTGTGTTAGAGTTCTCTCAGCCCCACCTCCCTCACAGGGTATCTGTTGTGGGGAGGGGAAGGGAAAGGAGTTTGTAAGCCGCTCTGAGACTTCAAGCGAAGGGCAGGGTATAAATCCAATCTCTTCTTCTTCTTCTGTGGAGGGTGGTAGAAAGTTCTGTTTCGCTCTGATGGCCTCTCAGTTTAATGAATGAATTTGTTTTTTTAAAAAAATGTATGCGTGCCCTTTCCAATCACAAAGCACTCAGGTATCTTTATTTATTTATTTATACATTCCATTTCTTTAAAACTCGTTGCTTTCATACCACCTGAATAATGCCCTTTCAGTCCACTTTCAATGCACTTTAGCGGTCACTTGCAAGCGGAGTTTGCCGTTTCATACAGTAAAAGTGCACTAAATTATAGAAATCTTTGTTGTTTCATTGTCAGTCCATTGCAATTAAAAAGAACTTTTCAATAGCCAATTTAACCTGTGTACAAAACAAAACAAAAAAACCTTCTTGGTTTTATGTGTTGCACATTTTTGCAGCTGGTATCATCTTAAAGAGAAGCCTCCACTGCCTTTCTCTCTCACTTGAGAGGGACTGTCCTTTGGTTAGATGACATCTGCAGTGTCTTAAATAGGCATTAATTATATGAATACATGAGGCTGCTTTATATGGCGTCAGACCATTGTTCTCTGAAGGTCACCATCATCTACTCAGACTCACAGAGGATAATCTCCAGGGTCTCAAGTTAAAGGTCTTTCACATCACCTCCTACCATATCCTTTTATATGGAATAGTCGGAATTGAACCTGGGACCTTCTGCAAGCAAAGCAGATGCTCTACCACTGATCCAGAGCCCCTCAAAGCTGTGTTGTACTGAGTCAGCCCATTCATCGATCAAGGTCAGTGTTGTCTAGTCTTATTGGCTCTCCAGGGTCTTAGGTGGAGGTCTTCCATCACCAACTACCTAATCTTGTTAATAGGAGGTGAAGCTGGGACCTTTTGCATATGACGCAGGTGCTCTACCACTGAGCCAAGGCCTCTCCCCAAATAATTACAAACAGTTTTCTAAAAGCCTGTCGACAGTTCAATTGATGGAAGCTCTGTAATCATTAAAAATACCCAACCAGTTTTTCTTAAATCAATTAATTAACTTAATCAATGAACTATTTCTAATCAACAGAACAAACTGACAGTAAACGCGTTGTTTTTAATCAATTACTTAACCAGAATACGTGAAACAATTACTTTTAACCAAGTCGTTTAAAAATATTTTAATTGACTAAACATTACAATCTTAATGAATACACTAATTAAAAGCAAAGCCTGAAAATGGTGACACTGAGCTATAGTAAACAGCACTATGGAGTCAATGCAATGATAGAAACTTAAGTGTCGGCCTGCAAGAAGAAAGGAGAATCTTCCACTGGTGAAGAAATATTGAAGGAGAGAGTTCATTAAGGTCAAGAGAACAGTGTTGCGGATGGTGGGTGCTACAACTGAAAAGTCTCTGCTGTATTCCCCCTGTGATCTTAGTACCTGTGTGTGTTAAGTGCTATCAACATAAGAACATAAGAGAAGCCAATGTTGGATCAGACCAATGGCCCATCCAGTCCAACACTCAGTGTCACACAGAGGCCAAAAATACCAGGTGCCATCAGGAGGTCCCCCAGTGGGGCCGGGACACTAGAAGCCCTCATGCCTCCTCCCCCCAAGCACTAAGAATACAGAGCATCCCTTGCCCCAGGGTCCCTATCTATACCTTGTGGCTAATAACCACCGATGGACCTCTGCTCCATATGCTTATCGAATTCCCTCTTGAAGCTGGCCATGTTTGACGCCTCCACCACCTCCTGTGGCAGTGAATTCCATGTGTTAATCACTCTTTGGGTGAAGAAGTACTTCCTTTTATCCATTCTAATCCGACCACTCAAGTCACTTCCAACTTACGGTGACCCTATGAATTAATCAACTCCAAAACGTTCCATCTTTAATGGCCTTGCTCAGGTCTTGCAGACTGGAGGGCCATGGCTTCCTTGATTCAGCCAAGCTCTTGTCTTCTCATCATGTGACCAAAGTATGATCGCCTCAGTTCAGTCATTTTTAACTTCCAGGGAGAATCCAGGTGTGATTTGATCTAGTACCCACTGATTTGAATTTTCTTTGCTTTTCATTAGCTGTAAGGCTACCCTCCAACACTACATTTCAAATGGATCGACTTGTCTTAATACAGCAGACTCTCATTTGAAAAGGAGGGAACGATTTGAAAATAGAAGTAGCGAATGGAGAGACGCTTCCTCAGGATTACAGGATGAACATCGCTTCTACATGCAAGATACTTGTACCGCTCGTCTATTGATGAAGAAAGAGTATGGAAGAAGTGTGTATGTTTTACAGGGAAAGTTTGCCATGAAAATCCTGTATTTGATCTGCCCAAGGGAGAAACAAGATTGAAAAGAGAATATTTGAATGTGAAATGTGATAGCTTCCACAAACACAATGGCCAGAGAGGCGAAAGGAGTCTTTTCTAGGAAAATCACCTATGGGAACCCAGACTTGCTAGAAGCCAGCTGGATCTGTGCATAGTCTCTGTTCTTTGTTGGAAAAGAGACTTTCCCACATCTGTCTAGATCCTGAAAGGAGATTGGTGCAACCACTCCTCTCCACAATTCTTCTCCAGGGAAGGAAAAAAAACACCACTCTTCTCTTTGGGGTGGGCACTTTTCATTCTACCTCCAGGCAGAAGGATCCCTCGCCACATACTCACAAGGAACAGTGCCTACAAGGAACAATGGTAGAACATTTGCTTTGCATGCAGAAGGTCCCAGATTAAACCCCCAGCCTCTCCAGTTGAAAGGACCAGGTAGTAGGTGGCGAAGAAGAAGAGGAGGAAGAGCAGAAGGAGATTAAATTTATACTCTGCCCTTAACTACCTGAAGGTGTCTCAGAGAGGCTTACAATCTCCTTTCCCTTCCCCTCCCTACAACAGACACCCTGTGAGGTAGGTGGAACTGAGAGAGCTTTTTCAAGGACTGCTCTTGGGATAACAGCTCTGAGGGAACTTGTGACTGACCCAAAGTCACACCAGCAGCTGCATGTGGAGGAATGGGGATTCAAACCCTGTTCACCCAGATTAGAGTCTGCTCTCCTAACCACAACATCAAACTGGCTCTCACACCTCTGCCTGAGACCCTGGAGAGCTCCTGCCAGTCTGAGTAGACAGTTGATGGACAATTGAGTAGACCTTGATGGACCATCAGTGGAACACAGCTTCACATGGGATATTGGTGATCCCACAGAGGTCATCCAGAGTCCTAGCTCCCTCCTAACAATGTCTCATTGAGGGGCACAGGAACATTTTGACCACGGATTCCTCCAGCCTAAGGAGACTTTCTCCAACTTAAGTGCTTCTTGAGCTGAAGGGAAAGCTTTTCAGGCCACAGGAAGGTTTCAAACTTTGTTCAGTGGAGTCGTCAGATACAGGCCAGTGATTCCGTCATGCCATCTCCAAAGTAATGCAAAAACATAAGCTGCAAGGTTAGACCATCATACACAACTTTCACAAGTAAACAGTAGACATCAGTCTATTGAAATACAATAACAATAAATTGAAGATGCAATAGAATTGGTGGTCAGAGTTCAAAAACACTATTTGCAAATTCAAAATACAATTTGATGATGGTGGAAAATATCCAACAAGAGACTCCTCTATATCCTTTGAATATAATGGTGTCCAAAAGACCTCAAAGTCCACAAAAAAGGCAGAGGCTGTCCCATGGCACAAATAAACCTCTAACAGCCGAAAACGTCCTTCCAAGGTATGCCAGACATTTCAAAGCAATCTTCTTCAGTTGTATGGCTGAAAATGGAACCCAGATTCTACAGTAATGTAGGCACAGCTCATATCTCAAATGGAATCTGCGGCTTTATCTCCAAAGTAATGGCTAAATGATTTATTTATACAGTGCACCAAAGTGGTGTGAAAGCACAGGCTGAGAAGGTTTCCCCCACTCTTTATGGTTTCTGACCCACTCCTCCTTTGCTGGTAGCTAGAGTAGCCTGTTCACCCGGAATCGTCGAAAGCCTAAACTGCATTGTTTTATCCTAATCCTAAGTGGAAAGAGCCGAGTGTCTTAGAGGGCAAATATCAAATGCGCCTGTATTCCATCTTTCATCAAATGCAAGCCTAAGGGAGAATCCTGGAAAGAGGAAAACTTTCTCACAAATGTCTAGTGTCAAGATTCTTTAATCTCTCCAGGAGCCCTCGGGCTACGAGTCCTTCGACCGCGTCTTAGTCATCAGGAACGACAGCTCATAGTTTCAGCGTCTCTCTTCCCCATTCCCCCCCACAGGTTTTCCACTGTCCTCCTGTGAATCATAAAAAACTAGAAGTTTGCTGGAGGGGATGCTGAAGAGAAGGATGGCAGTGGGGGGTGAGAGGCAGGGGAGTCCGAGGAATAAAAGGATATAAAAATTAATACTTGCTGGAGTGCAAAATACGACAATCTTGGCAAGAGAGCGCAGAACCAATGGGTGATTCTACTCTGTGTTAGCGATTGTGGGAATATTTATTCCAGAAGATTCTCTGGAATAAGAGAGGATGTTATGACAAATGCTCCCAGAGTGAATGTAATTTCTGATCATGTTAGACTCAGGGTGAATTTATACGACCGTTTATTATAAGCGGTGTCACTATTTAGGGCCTACGCATGTCGCGTGTTTGATTTAACCATTGTTCCCTTTCCCAAAGGTACTCTGAGAACTCTAGTTTTGGTGAAGAGGGCTGTAATTCTTTAACATTGTCACCAATCTGCAATCCCCCAGGAACCTTGGAAGAAATCGGCAGTGTTAAACTGGTATAAAACCAAATTGAAGTTTGTTGTGCAAATATTCCTTTACTGATTTTTCACTCATTTCTCCCACAAAGACATTGGGTTGGATCCAGCAAGACGTGAATGGAAACATATACACAAAGCACTTCTGCCTTTCAATGAAAACCCAGAAAAGACATCACAGCCACCTAGCAACGCTTCAGGAAATCCCCCAGTCTCTACAGTCTTTACCAAATCTCTGTGGTCTTTACCATAAAGATCTGGAAATTCCTAGAGCATCAAGGGGTGGCTGTGACTTCATTTCTTTTTTTGCTGGAAGTGATGCTGTGGTGCATTAACACCTAACACTGTTTTTACAAGATTTCCTGCCCCAAGCTCCCACAATTTGCTGGCACTGGGCTGGCAGTGAGTGTCACGGGCTGGGGTGCCAGTCACAGGGAGTCCAGAACAGGCCAAGGTCAGGAGCCAAGAAGGCAGTACAGAGTCCAAAAAACCAGCGGTCCAAAGCCAAGCCAGGGTCAGGAGTCAGGAACAGAGAGCCAAGTCCAAAACCAGGGGGTCCGAAGGTCTAGGTGCAAGAGCTGAGCTGGAGTGGATGCTGGCAGCACAAAGCTGACTTGTTGCTTCCACGAAGAGTACTGCCCAGAGTGTGGAGTTAAATGCGGCTACCAGTTAGCCAGCTGCACGATCGGCCAGGCTCCTGTTAGAACTGTGGGCTGGCTGAGCGTCTCCCTTGTAGCCTGGCCTCTCTTCACCTGGTTGCTAAGTTTTGCCGCAGTCTTTCCCTTAAACGAGGCACACTGAGGGTGAGTCAGGAGGACTTTCAGCTTGCAGTTCTTCCTTCTTACCTGGACCAGGGTGAAGACTGTTACAGGCACTTGCCAGCAATCCTCCTCTGCTGCTTCAGAGGGACCAGCTGTGGTTTCTGCAGGCTCTGTCAGCTCATCCTCATCCATGCCCATGACAGTGAGTTCAGTTGAGTGCAAGTTCGCACGGTGGTCTTTGTAGTTCACTTTGGCTTGCACATGGGCCATGGCGCATGCAGAAACCTTCATCGGGATTTACCCCCCACGCCTTTTCTTGTACATGTACCCTTACTTGGTTAGATCAAGTACTGAGCATTATTAGGGTTGCCAGGTCCTTTCGTTGCTCCAGCAGGGAGATGGGGTGGGTGGGGATCAGGGGCGGATTAAGGCTCCCTGGTGCCCTGAGCACTGACCGATCTTGGTGCCCCCCTCCTTTCCGCACTGACCCAGTCCATGTTAGTTGCTGACCTGTCTGACCGGATATACAATGCAGGTTGCAGCAATACAAAAATTTATTCATATGGTAACACAGTATACTGTACAAACTAAGCCAAGCTTTGGCTACATAGAGTTCTCCAAAAATGCAATACAACATCTATTTTAATATTTCACATGTTAAATGTATCAAAGTTCCAATATTCATGACCTGAAAGGCATTTTTCTACATTGTTTTCACTCTTTCCCCCAACTTTGTGGTGTCCCCTTTGGCCCTGGTGCCCTAAGCACGTGCTTGGTCTGCTTAATGGTTAATCTGCCACTGGTGGGGATGCCCCCAAGCCCCGCCCCCAAGCCACAGCCACCTGCAGCCATCCCTCTCCCTCCCCTCCTGCTGAGATTTAAACGGCTTTAGCTGATTGGCAGGGGGAACGTGGCCTGCTAATCAGCTGGAGGGTCCTTTAAATTTTTCAGCAGGGAGGAAGAGGAGCTGTCGCCCACCACAGCTCCACTTGCAAAAAGACCCTGGCCAGTGGCAGGTTGGAGCCCCCAGAAGCGGGAGAATCCCTACCCAGACCTGGGGGCTGGCAACCCTAAGCATTATATTGCGAATTGGGTATTTTACTGTTTGAAAATAACTAGGCTTCCCCCTCCCTTCATTCCATAGGCTCAAATTACACCTAGCAGTGACAAAACACTTGTCTTCTAATGCAGGCAAGTCCCAACTCCTATCTAAAATGTGAATGCAATGCAGTTTAGAGCACCAAGGGGGGACCTCAGGAAGCCCCTCCCTTCAGGGTCTGTTTTCTCAGCCAGCCTCAAGGAGGTTTGGGGGATGGAGACTGGGGAGGGTGGGGTTTGGGGAGGAGAGGGACCTCAGCAGTTTGGTGTAGAGGTTAGGAGCACAGATTCTAATCTGGGAGAACCGGGTTTGATTCTCCACTCCTCCACATGCAGCTGCTGGTGTGACTTTAGGCAAACCACAGTTCTTTCAGAGCTGTTCTGTCAAGAGCAGTTGTCTCAGAGCTCCCTCAGCCCTACCCACTCTATTGTGGGGAAAGGAAGGGAAGGAGATTATAAACAGCTC
Organism: Gekko gecko; assembly: GCA_029375565.1. Lineage (NCBI taxonomy): Eukaryota > Metazoa > Chordata > Lepidosauria > Squamata > Gekkonidae > Gekko > Gekko gecko. The sequence continues at coordinate 20,274,653 of JAPDNY010000004.1, read as the reverse complement.
TGAGACTGAGAAATCCAATCTCATCCTCCTCTTCTTCTATAATGCTATTGAGTCCACCTTCCAAAGCAGCCATTTTCCCCAGGGGAATGGATCTTGGTTGCCTGGTGATCAATTACTATAGTGGGCAGGGCTATTTTGGGGCAGGAACTCACAGGAACGGAGTTCCGGCTGGCTCCCGAGTTGGCCAAGCCCAGCAGGAACTCATGAGCATAATAGGCCACACCCAACAGCAGAAACTCATTAGGATTGGCTACATGAGGGGTGTGTGGCCTAACATGCAAAGGAGTTCCTGCTACAAAAAAAGCCCTGGGTTTTGACAACAAACAAGGTAAACAGAATAAGAAGCAAAAGGTGGGTGTGGCTGGATGACTACACTTCTGTTAACATGGGGGTGTGACCTAATATGCTAATGAGCTGTGCTATTAGGGGTGTGGCCTAATAGGCTAATGAGTTCCTGCTGGGCTTTTTCTACCAAAAAAGCCCTGATAGTGGGAGATCTCCAGTTTCCACCTGGAAGTTGGCAACCATAGCTATTAGTGCTGCTACTTATTCACTCTACTTTTTTTGGTTTTGCTTACCTTGGGGTTTTGTCCCTATGGTGCAATGACACCTCCAGTTTCACGCCGAGGCCTTGAAAAGACAGCACTTTAGGTGATAACGGATAATGACACTTGCTGTATGCACCAGGGTGATAATCTTTTCTTCACTCCTTTTTTTAAAAAAATAATCAGCATCATTCATCTGTGTCACCACGAGGGCTGAATGAACCACTGACCGATGCAAACCAGCTTCAGGGTTTTGATACACAACTTTGCGATTTGCAGAGGGGCCCCAATATTTTATTCATTATTTTGGGTCTCCTAGCCATTTATTTCTATAACCTTCCATTCAAGGCTGTTTGAACGACTATGAAAAATGGCTTGCCTAATGGCTCTCCATCAGTTAATTGGCAGGACCACCGAAACTTTCTGCCAGACCGGAGCAGAACATCCATTAAGCTAAGGTGGGGCTACAACAACGGTGTCAAAAAAGAAGCTGAGTGGGTTGAGAAATCATCATAGATGAGAAGAAGAAGAAGAAGAAGAAGAAGAAGAGATTGGATTTATACCCCACCCTTCACTCGGCGTCTCAGAGTGGCTTACAAACTCCTTTCCCTTCCCCTCCCCACAACAGACACCCTGTGATGTAGGTGGGGCTGAGAGAGCTCTTTCAAGAACTGCCCTTTCAAGGACAGCTCTGACAGAACTGTGGCTTGCCCAAGGTCATCCAACAGCTACAAGTGGAGGAGTGGGGAATCAAACCCGGTTCTCCCAGATTAGAGTCCACACACTTAACCACTACACCAAACTGGCTCTCATAACCATAGATTAGTGCACTGGAAGGTGAAAAAAGCTACGAGAGAGATGGCCCTGATGGGCCTAAGTGATTTTAGCATTTCTCATGAGATCATGCTTTTTAATGGTGCCGAACGAATTACTAAACTCTTCCTTACCTTGCTTGATCTAAATGAGAATAACATTGTCTTGGAAACTGGCGAAGATCAAAGCACTTGGTAATTGTTCAGGCAAAACTGATTTTGTGCAAGTGCAAACAGCTCTTGCCGTATGCACGCCTTTGGTCAAACACATGGCGCAGGGATCGAGATCGGGTTCATTCAGTTGGCTGTTGGTGTGGGTCGCACATGGTCTCTCCCAAGCTGCTCCCAGCTAGGAACAGCTTTACAAATGCATGGCCAATAATCGTTTTAGATGCTTTGAAATGACCTGAAGAGGATCCGAAGGGCGCAACTTAATGAGACGCTGGAGATTTCTCATCAGCTCACCTGTCCCTTCTAATTTCTATGCATGACAAACTGCAGGTCCAGGGGTGGGGGGATTTGGATTAGGGTTGTTTATCCCAGGAGGGAAAACGAATGTTTTTTTTCCTATTGGAGTTCGTACCTCAGAGACACTGGTGATTAAGAGTGGTGGACTTTAATCTGGAGGACTGGGTTTTATTCCCTACTCCTCCACAAGAAGCCTGCTGGGTAACCTTGGGCCAGTCACAGTTCTCTATGAATTCCCTCAGCCCCACCTGCCTCACAAGGCACCTGTTGTGCGGAGAGGAAGGGAAGGCGATTGTAAGCTGCTTTGAGACAGATGAGGCTGCTAGCTGACCTTGGGCCAGTCACAGTTCTCTTGGAACTCTCCCAGCCCCACCTGCCTCACAAGGTATCGTGGGTCTGGGTCCTGCTGAGGCTCACTCCTCCTCAGATGAGGAAGAGGCAGGGAATAACTCAGCCTCCTCTAGAGACAACCTAGAGGAAGAACCCTCAGCAGTACCTGAGGAGGAAGAGTCCTTGAGCCTGGGCCAACAACCCCAGCTGCAGACACCCCAAAGCCAGACTCCCCGCCTAGTTCTCCTGAGTGCCCCAGACGTAGGGTACATCAGAGGCTGACTTTGCAGGAATGAAGGAGAAGTGCCAGGCTGCAGCTCCAGCAACGGCAATGAGAGGAGTTGTAAGCCTCTGCAGACTCAACTCCCAAGGGAGGGAGGGAGGAAGGATCTGTTTAAAACTCCTTGATGCACCTGCTCCAGTGTGGCAACAACTCTGCAAAATCAGATCTGCTTCTGAGTGTACATCAGTTGCTCTTTGGAAACCTGCATTCTTGGAACGACTTCCCGGCTATCCAATCTTTGGCTTTCTCACTGACCTTGATTCTGGCTCGTGTCTTCAGCTTCTAGCTTATTGCCTCAGTGGCTACCAGCCAAGTCAGCACACAAGGTGCCTGTTGTGGAGAGAGGAAGGGAAGACAATTGTAAGCCTGCTGGGTGACCTTGGGCCAGTCACAGTTCTCTCAGAGCTCTCTCAGCCCCACCTACCTCACGGGGTTCCTGTTGTGGGGAAAGGAAGGGAAGACAATTGTAAGCTATTTTGAGACTCCTTATAGGAGAGAAAAGCTGGTTGTACAAACCAACTCTCCCCCCTCCAATTTACAGTGAGAAAGGGATGAAGGGAGAAGTTGACCTCCCCCCACAACTAGGGCCATGATCCCAATCCGATACCCCCCCCCACTACTATATACAGACATTTAAAGGGCAGGGACTGCACAGGGACAAAACATTAAGTTTGTGAAGTTATTATCGATGCTACTTTTTGCAATGTTTTGCAATGTTTTTTTTTTTAAAGTAAAAGTTAGCTTACTGCTGAATTGGCGATCATCCTTTGCAGTATTACAGAATCCAATATAAAAGCTAGAAAACATCACTACAATAAAACAGTAATAAAAGTTTTTTTGGGTTTTTTTTTTACAAATACTGTTCAAGTTTATAGGGTAATTGCTACAACTTACAGAGATTATTCTGCACGAGACAGCACTGGTTTTCCAGAAATTCAGCTCCCCCCTGGCTTTAGCTATCATTGTAAGTTATAGACTGGTTGGTCTCTCTTAGGTATTTGGGTTCCTTTTGGTAATGGCCAAAACTTTTTGCATGCCTACTTTTGTATGCCTCAGACAATGGTTTGGATCCAGCAGAGCCTTTCCTGGGAACAACACTTTGGGGGCATTTTAGGGATGCCAGCCTCCTGGTATGAGTCCCCGGAATTACAGCTCCAGACTAGGGAGATCAGTTCCTCTGGAGAAAATGGATGCTTTGGAGGTTGGACTCTGTGGCATTGTACGCCACTGAGGTCCCTGTCTTTGCCAGACTCTATCCCCAAATCTCCAGGAGGTTCCCAATACGGATCTGGTAAACCTAGGCCCCCCCCATCCCCCACCAGAGACGGAGGGATGACCTGGCAACCCTAGGGCATTTTGAGCGGTGGTGGACAGGGGAAGGGAAAGGTCACACACTGCAGGGATGAAGCATTGTGCTGATAGATCGAAGCCAATAAATAATGATCCAAAGTGTCAACTTCATCAGACTCACAGGAGCAGAGTCTTTACAAAGTGATTTGCCTTTATCCTCATATTAACCCAAGGGGGAAATCCTGGTCACCGGCTAGCAGCAGATGTGTAAGTTCTCCTCTGCTACCGGTACTTAGAAGCCTGGACATGCCCAGAAGCATGAGCAGAAAGGCTGGAGCCAAATCTTCAGTCTCAGACTGAGGGATGTAGCTCAGGTTGTCAACCCCCAGGTGGTAGCTAGAGATCCCCTGGAATTACAGCTGATCTCCAGGTGACAGAGATCAGTTCCCCTGGAGAAAATGGCTGCTTTGGGAAGTGGACTCCATGTCATTAGGCCCCATTGAAGTCCCTCCCCTTAAACTCCGCCCTCCTCAAACTCTACCTCCAAAATCTCCAGGTATTTCCCAACCTGGAACTGGCAACCAACCCTAGCTGTAGCCAAGGGATGGGAAGAAGAGCAGAGAGAGGAAGAGAGAGGGAAACCTGCTATGTATTCAGAAGAAGAAGAGAGAGGAGAAGAGACTGGATTTATACCCCGCCCTTCACTACCCAAAGGAGTTTCAGAGCGGCTTACAAACTCCTCTCCCTTCCCCTTCCCACAACTGACACCCTGTCAGGTAGGTGGGGCTGAGAGAACTTCTGACAGAAACTGCTCTTTTTCAGGAACAGCTGTGCCAGAGCTTGTGACTGACCCAAGGTCATATCAGCAGGTGCAAGTGGAGGAGTGGGGAATCAAACCCGGTTCTCCCAGATTAGAGTCCACACACTTAACCACTACACCAAACTGGCTACACCAAACTGGCATTCAGAACCCTTTCCTCCCTTCCCTGTTGTAGCTTTGTGTACTGTAGGCCTCTTTAGGTCCCTATTGGTTAGGAAAACAGGAGCCAGTGTGGTGTAGTGGGTAAGAGCAGCGGACTCTGATCTGGAGAACCAGGTCTGATTCCCCACTCCTCCTCCACATGAAGCTTTCTGGGTGAGCTTGGACCAGTCACTGTTCTCTCAGAACTCACTCAGCCCCACCTGTTGTGGGGAGAGGAAGGGAAGGTGATTGTGAGCTGCTTTGAGACTCCTTAAGGTAGAGAAAAGTGGGGTATAAAAACCTCCTCCTCCTCCTCCTCAAATTCTGTGAGATGAGATGGGGACTGAAAGTATGAGAAAGAGGGCGAGATCTGCCCAAGGCCATGCAGAAGAAGAAGAAGAAGGCTATACCAGCATTAGATTGATTCTTGAGTGGTTCCTATTAACTTTACCTTTTTAGTGATGCCCAGATAAGACTGCATGCAAACGAAGTTTTTGGAATGATTGTCATCTTAAATAGTGTTTATGTGAATATAGAATTGATTCATTATTGCGGTAACTGAGATTAGTTTCACTGAAGAAGTTTGCCTAATGAGGTGTTTTATATCCAGAATCCTCGTGTGATATTCTTGGCCCTTCTTGATTGGTTCTTCTGGACTCTTCTTGATTACCAGTCTTCTGGCCAAGATCTCTTCAATACTTGTTTTTTCATCAGGATTTATGTATTGTCATAGGATTTATGTATCTTTATATATTTTTGTCTATCACAATGTTGTGTATGTTTCTTTAATCTTTTTCATATTCATTATAAATACATTTTCACACTTTTTTTTAGTGTGTATGTTTAATATCTTATAGCCTAGTTACACTGATCATTAATACATTTAGCCTTTTATTACAGTGTTTTTGTTAGAATTTCTTCAAGGCCATGCAGAAGCAGGGTCTTTCTAGAGCCAAGTCCAGTTTTCAACTACTAATAATTACCAGCACTCTAATGTGGTAACTTTGGTCATCAGCATGTCTCTTCCTTCTCAGTATAGTCTAGTGAAATGTCCATCATTAGTGGGAAGAAAGGCATTTCTGTGTCTCTCTTTGGAGGACATTTTCAGTCTGAGGCCTTCTGGGTACACAGCAAGCACTCTACTGTGGTATGGTGATTCAAATGTTGGTCTGAGACTGGAAAGACCTGGCTAAAATCCTTACTTACTCATCTGCAGAGCTCTCTGAGCAATTTCGAGCCAGTCTCTCCCTCTCCCTCTGTCTGCCTAACCCATACCACAGAGCTCTTTCAGAGAACTAGGAATACAGACCTGTACTCTTTGGACAAATATGGAGTAGATAACAAAGGGCCTTAACCATTAAAAATGTTCAAAGGCCCCAGTTGGCCACCATGACTTGGTTTTCAATCTGCAAGCTTGAAGCTCAGGAGAATGCTAGACCTAAATCTCTGAGCAACAGAGAGTTTATAGTAGTGGGATATTCATACATTGTTTGAATCTCCTCATGAAGGTAGTAGGCTCATGATTCCTTTTTTTTTTTTTGACAGACCCATTGGAAGCAACTGCATCTGGTGATGGGTTGGTTTATTGTTATTTGTCTTTAGAAACAGGGGACCCTGTTGACACTTGTGCTCGCTGGAGTCCATTTTCTTTTCATAGTGAATGCGCCAGAGTTATGCGACACCTGAGACTGCCAAATGAAGCAGCGTCCCATAGAGAAAGTGAATTTCGCAACAGCTGGATTCTACCTTCTGAAGATCTGTTGAGGAAGAGAGGATTGTATCACCGCCAGCTGTCTCCGAGCAGATTCTAGGATTGTCATTATTTCAAGGTGGCTGCTTTGTAATGAAGGAGGAACGGTGACATGGAACAGCCTGATCTCCTCACATCTCACAATCTAAGCAGGGTCGGTACTTGGATGGGAGACCACCAAGGAAGCTCTGCAGAGGAAGGCCATGGCAGACCACCCTTGCTTCCAAAGGTGCCCACAGGCTCAAAAAGGTTGGGGACCTCTGTTGTAACATGCTGATTTGAAACTGTACATATTGAGCATGGTGAAGCATGCCAGTGCCCAAAAGATCTTGGTAGACTTTAGAGCCACATCAGTTGGCTCCCCAAGTGACTGGATGGCATGGCCTCAGAGGTCCATTTCCCATGAAAAATGGAGACCCCTGTTTCTTTCACTGGCTATATTCAAAATAGCACCAACAGGTTGAAATTAAATCAAGAGAGTTTTCGGCTAAGCGTTAGGAAGAACTGACAGTGGTTCCTCAGTGGAACAGGCTTCCTGGGGAGGTGGTGGCCTCTCCTTCTTTGGAGGTTTTCATGCAGAGGCTAGATGGCCATCTGACAGCAATGCTGATTCTAGGACAGGAAGGGATGATCCAGTGTTCTGCTCTTGTGTCCCTTTCTTATATTCCCAGGGTAATGCTGCTTGCTGCTTTGGGGTCAGGAAGGAATTTTCCTCCAGGCCAGCACAGCCGGATCAACCATTGGGCGAACTAGCACTTGCCTAGGCACGCTGGCCTCAGGGGCGCCAAATGGCACCCTCCCCTCCTGGAAAAGCACCCCCGGCCGCCCGAACTGGAGCGCCCACGGCAGCCGCTGCTGAATAGCGCCCGGCTGGGATCGCCAGTCGCCCTCCCCTGCCTGGGGGAGGAGGAGGAGGAGGTGGCCGGCGGTGGCTAGTGGCCGATCTCGCCCACTAGGCCGCCGCCACGTGAACAGCCCGGGCGCACGTCTGCTCAGGGCCGGCTCGGGTGCCCCTGCGAGAGCGCCCACGCCTCGTCTCAGGCTTGCTTGGGCGGCAGGGGCGGCGGTTTAAACCTCCGCCCCCTTCCCGGGTTTCCTGAGGGTCCCGCAGCCGTGGAACCCCCAGGAAAGCCGGCACTGGGAGGGAGGGGGCAGTGGCTAGACCCCCCCGCCCCCTTCCCGGCTTTCCTGGGAGTCCCGCAGCTGCGGAGCGCCCAGGAAAGCCAGCGCCGCCGCTGCCCCTGATCTCCAGGCCCCATCGGGAGGTTGGCATCCCCAGTGGGGGCGCCCCAGGCTGTCCTGCCTAGGGCGCCCAGACACCTGGAGCCGGCCCTGCAAGCCAGATTGGCCCAAGGATCCTGGAGGGTTTTTTTGCCTTCCTCTAGGCACAGAGCAAGGGACACTGCAGGGGGGGGGAGTGGAGCGGTAGCTGTGGATTTCCTGCATTTTGCAAGGGGTTGGAGGAGGAGGAGGAGGAGGAGGAGGAGAGGAGGAGGAGGAGAAGATTGGATTTATACTTCACTACTCGAAGGAGTCTCAGATGGCGGTCACATGGGCGAGATAATGCGGGGGTGGGGGAAGCAAGGCTATTTGCTCTGGAGTAATTTGACCCGCAGTTGCGTGATCACACTGTCCCTGGGAGCTGCGGGGGCAGCCTGCCACTGCGTGATCAGATGCAAACCATAGGTGAATCGGGGTGGGGGTTCGCTGTGTGTTTCCGGTGCGCTCCAACGGGGGATCGATGATCTGCATCTCCGCACTGAGTGCTCCCTATGCAGTGTGCAATGATGTGCATACTGAAGCAGGGGAAAAACCAACAGCATTGAGACAGGATGGCCCGATCAGACCATCCCAACCTCCATGAGAGCATGCTGGCATGATCACACAGGGGAAAGTCCGTTCCTGGCCCGTAGCAAACCCGTTTGCTACCGGACTTTCCCTAGTGTTTTTTTACTCCATTTCTACAGTGGAGCAAAATGGGTTGCCCATGGGTGTGGGACGCTTCCCAGATGTTTAGGTCTGATCGAGCCCTTAAAATCTGTCCAGCATTCGCGCCTATGGTGGGCAATGTTCCCTCTAAGCTGTGGAGTATTGTGAGCAAAAATTCTACTTTGTGAGCTCTTGGCATTAAAGTTGTGAGTGGGCGATGTGGCTGCTGCATAAATCAGTTTGCTCTGGCGCCATCCTTCCTGAGCTGAGACAGAAATGTGTGAGCCAGAGGCTAAAAAACTGTGAGCTAGCTCACACTAACTCAGCTTAGAGGGAACACTGATGGCGGGGCTAATTCTGCGTGTGATCGCAGCCTCAGAGTGGTTTACAGTCTCCTTTCCTTTCCCCTCCCCACAACAAACACCCTGTGAGGTAGGTGGGTCTGAGAGAGCTCTCCCAAGAACTGCTCATGAGAGGACAGCTCTGAAATAACTTGTAGCTGACCCAAAGTCACATCAGCAGCTGGCTCTTGGAGTTCCTTCCAGCTCTGTGTTTCCATGTTCCACATTTCTCATCCATTCAAGTAGGTTGTGTCTAATAGCTAGTAGCCACCAGCCACCCAAAGTCATCAGGCCTAATTTCATTAGCCATTCGCTCACTCATTAGAAAAAGAAACCCTCAGCGATGAACAGAACAAGAAAATGCCAGCTCCTCTCCTGGCCCACGGGTGTAATTCTGTTACATCTGCAACAAGATTTCAGGCTGACTTTCTGAACCTGACGCCCCTCTCTGTGCACCGCACTGGAAGTGGTTTTTCCAACTGGCATTTATTTCCTTGGAAGGGAAAAAAATGTCAGTAATGGCAAACAATTAAGGGCTATAACTTGAAAAGCTCGAGTTATGCAATAGAGGGAAAGCTCTCCAAAGACCGTTAGGTCTCTTAAGCCAGCTTCCAGAATGGATGAATGATAACAGCCAACAGACATGGATAAACAATCAATCCCCCTAATGCAGGCCAGACGGACGTCGTTGCGCGCAGACTTCAAATGCCTGGATTGTCTGATGGAAAACACAAGACCGGGTAAGAACTTGACAATAAATGAAGTGATAAAAAGAAGAGAGCCCAAGATGGTTTTCAGATATTATGTTAGCACGGAGAAGCTCACGGTTATGACCGGTGGTTTATCTCCCCTTTTAGATGACGATAACGATGATGGGCAAAATTTTACAGGCTGAGAAAGCAATTTTTGCTGAAATTGCACCTTTTCATGCAGATTGATGTCGGGCCAGTTTCAACGTAACCCTTTCTGGTTTTGGCTCTTCTCCCTCTCTACCCCCAGTGTTAAGTATGAGACTCAACAAAGGGTTCAGCTTCAAGTGATTTCAGCTTTATTAAACAGCAACTGTAAGTCAGGAACACACGACTGAACACACACAACAAGGGGACCACAGCTCCTTCTTTTAAACTCTCCTGGGCTGTCGAAGCCACACCCATAACATGTTAAAGACCAATCAGAATACAGGGATAAAGGCCAATCAGGACCGTTCCTGTTATGTCCTCAGAGACATAATGGTGAGCATACTGAGCAGGTGCTCATTATGCGGATCGGAAATGCTGCACAAGTATTGCCCAATCAGAGGGCTTATGGTGGGAACAACTGTGATTGGTCATAAGGTACAAAGATGATTGGTCCTTATACCTGAGCTGTGATTGGTTATGATATTCAAATGTTATTGGCGCGTTTTTGTTTCTGTGGGCGTGGCTACCTCACCCAGGATTGTATATAAGCTGCTGTTTTAGGACTGTATTTTGTCTAGCTGGTCTAGTCCTTAGCTGGTCTAACTTGGAGCTGAAATAAAGCTGACATCACTTTTGAACTGACCTCCAGTGTGCTGTCTCGTACTTATCAACTGGCGACGAGGATGGGATATAGTGGGTAGGCAGCCCCGCTGAGACACCACGGAGGAAGTTCCGATCGACCGTGAGTTTCCGAGGGGGCCATCCGCTCCAGGAAGCGCCGCGATGAGCTCCAAGCACCGGTTCGAGCCATTCGAGCCCGCGACCGAGGACTGGGAGGCGTACCTCACCCGGTTCGAGTTTCACCTCGAGAGCGGCGGGGTGACAGATGCTGCGAAGAAATGAGCTGCACTGCTCGTGTGGCAAAGAGGTGTTCGACATTGCTCGTTCACTTGTAACGCCCGATGACATCAAGACCGTGCCGTACACCACGCTGACGGAGAAGTTGAAGGCTCATTTCGCGCCGCAGCCTTCAGAGATCGCTTCCCGGCACGCGTTCTACGAAAGGCGGCAAGGCTCCAGCGAATTGGTAGCCGAGTTTGTGGCGGCATTGAGGAAGTTGGCAAGGGCTTGCAACTTCGCCGATCTCGAGACAGCTTTGCGAGACCGGCTGGTCTGCGGCCACCGCGATGCAAAGCTGCAACAACGCCTGTTCGCCCTAAAGACGCTGACATTCAAGGTCGCGTTCGAGGAAGCCATCGCCACTGAAGCTGCTGAAAGGTCGACGCGAGAAGTGCGACAGCGGCCTGCGGCAGCTGAATCCAGCATTCACCAACAGGTCGAGGACCGTGAGCCGGCGGCCGCCGTGGATGACGTACGAGAGCCTTGTTCCAGCAGCCAGCCGCGAACTCAAGTGAAGACTGCGCCAGCGCGTCAGTGCCTTGGTTGTGGCGGAAAGCACGAGCACGACACCTGTTGGGCCAAAGGGTTGGTTTGTCGGGCTTGCGGAAAACGCGGGCACATTGCCAGAGTTTGCAAGTCGAAGAGATCGCCGCCTACGTCGCCTCCGCAGCGCTCTCAATTCCGAAGCAAGGTCAACACAACCTGCTCTTCATCCCTGTCGTCCCGAAATCCGACCCTGTCGTCCAACCCCTCTTCATCGTCGACTGTCCTCACCACGGGAGTTCCCCGGAGGAAGAAGATTTTCGTCACCGTGCATCTTGACGGCGTGGCCTGCCCTTTCGAAGTCAATTCAGGGTCGGCTAGAACCATCATTTCAACGCATACACTAGATCGTCTTTTCCCTCGCCAAAGCCGTCTCCGTCTCCTACCAACTGATGCCTGTCTTGCCGATTTCCAAGGGCACAGAATTCCGTTGGCCGGTGAGGCTGAATTTGAAGTCAACTTCAAAGAGCGGAAGGCGGCTCTGTCCCTAATTGTTGCTGAAGGGGACAGGGTAAGCCTCTTAGGGCTTGATTGGTTTGAACCGTTGGGCATTGCTATTTCTGGCATTAATGCAGTGTGTTGTGATAAATGGGATTGCTTGTATAACGAGTTTCCTCAGGTTTTTGGAAAGGGATTGGGAACCTATACAGGTCCCCCGGTTTCATTTGAACTGGATCCAAATGTACGGCCTATCAGGTTAAAATATAGGAAGGTACCGTTAGCATTGCGACCAAAGATAGAAATGGAGCTCGACAAGCTCATTGTGCAAGGGGTCTTAGAACCGGTACCATACAGCAAATGGGAAACACCCATCGTTACTCCTGTCAAACCTGATGGTTCTATAAGAATTTGTGCAGATTATAAGTGTACAATCAATAAGGTGTTGCAACAGCACTCTTATCCTGTACCTGTGATAAGTCATGTACTTGCGTCTCTAGGGGGGGGCAAGGTTTTTGCAAAGTTGGACCTTGCCCAGGCTTATCAACAACTGCCTGTGGATAGCAATGCAGCAGAAGCACAAACCATCGTAACTCATAGAGGTGCGTTTCGAGTCAAGCGCCTCCAATTCGGGGTTAATGTCGCACCGGGAATCTTCCAGGGATTAATGGAAGGGTTGCTTAGAGGCCTCAAGGGAGTAATTCCTTACTTCGATGATGTGCTAATATTGCAGGGAAAGATGAGGAGGAATTGCTTGAAAGAGTCAAGCGGGTTTTACTTTGTTTTCAAAAAGCTGGGTTACGTGTAAAAAGAGAAAAGTGTACGATAGGGGTTCCCAGTGTTGAATTCAAAATCGATGAGCAGGGAGTTCACCCAACCCCGGGGAAGGTATCTGCCGTTCACAACGCACCTAGGCCCCAAAACAAAACGGAGCTACAAGCTTTTTTAGGGCTTGTTAATTTTTATCATGCGTTCTTGCCTCACAAAGCTTCGGTAGCTGAACCGTTACACCGTTTATTAAATAAGGATGCAAAATGGGTTTGGGGGCAGCGTCAAGAAGAAGCTTTTCAAAATGTTAAAATGTTGTTGACATCTAGCAGTGTCCTCACGCACTATGATGAGACAAAAATGTTGGTTCTGGCGGCTGACGCGTCGCCGTTTGGTGTTGGGGCAGTTCTAAGCCATATTATGCCTGACGGGTCTGAGGCACCAATTGCCTATTATTCTAGGTCGCTGAGTGGGGCTGAAAAGAACTACGCCCAAATTGATAAAGAAGGGTTGGCGCTTGTGAGTGCAGTTAAAAAGTTTCATGACTTTTTGTACGGGAGACGTTTTCTTTTAGTTACTGACCACAAGCCGTTACTTGGGATTTTCGCCCCTGACCGCCCCACGCCTAACATCCTGTCGCCCAGGATGTTAAGATGGACTCTATTCCTCGCCGCATACGAGTACGACATAGAGCACAGACCGGGCAAGTGTATTGCTCACGCCGACGCCCTGAGCCGATGCCCCCTGCCTGAGACTGATCCAGACCCGGCTCCGACAGCGGACATCTTCGCACTCGATGAACTTTCTGAGGCTCCATTGCGGTCTAAGGACATTGCCACATACACCCAAAAGGACTTACTTTTGTCCCGCGTTTTAAACTGGGTGTGGAGGGGGTGGCCGAGTGTGTGTAACGAGCCTGAGTTTAAGGCATATTGGGGGAGAAGAACTGAACTATCTATTTCTAAGGGCTGCGTTCTGTGGGGGAGTAGAGTTGTTATTCCCCCCAAACTAAGAGGGAGCGTTCTGAAATCTCTGCATGCCGGGCATCTAGGAATTGTGCGGATGAAGGCCCTGGCTCGGGGATACGTATGGTGGCCTGGGCTCGATGCTGACATCGAGGAGCGAGTTCGGGGCTGTATGAACTGCCAGCAGTCCCGGGCTGATCCGCCACGCTCCCCTCCGGCTGAACTAAACAGAGCTGAAAAGCCTTGGTCAAGGCTACACTTCGTCTTCGCTGGCCCTATCAACGGCCAGATGCTTCTGGTGGTCGTTGATGCCTTCTCGAAGTGGCTGGAGGTAGTTCCCATGCGGTCAACGACAGCGGCAAACTTAATAAAGGCTTTGCGCCAACTTTTTGCCACCCATGGGCTACCTGATGTACTTGTCAGCGACAACGGCCCTCAGCTTACCTCTAGGGAGTTTGCCGGCTTCCTAGAGGGTTACGGCATCCGGCACATCACCACAGCACCATTCCATCCCGCCTCCAACGGCCAGGTGGAAAGAATGGTGCGGACGGCGAAAGAGACCCTCGCCCGGCTGCAAGGCGAGGACTGGGACCATCGAGTGGCCGATTTTCTCCTGTGGCAGCATGTCACTCCCAGCTGTGCTACAGGGAAAAGCCTGGCCGAGCTTCTCATGGGGAGGAAATTGACAACCCTCCTCGACTGCCTGCACCCGGATCTGGATGGCAGCAGAACCGTGCGACCCGAACCAGCCACTCCATCCAGAGAGTTCCAGCCCGGAGACTTGGTCTTCGCACGGAACTACGCTGAGGGGCACCGGTGGCTTAATGCCGAAGTCACCAACTGTCTAGGGTCCAGGATGTATGTGGTGAGGCTATCTGACGGCCGAAAGATACGCTGCCACATAGATCAACTCCGGCAGCGATGGTCTCCTGCGGACCAGGAGATCGAGGCCGGGGATTGTTTCAGGCCCAGGGAGCAGTCCCACTTGCCTCCGGACGAGGTGAGTGCTGCTGGTTCTTGTCCAGAACCTGAGGCAGGGCAGACCCCTGCACTCTCGGACCCTGTGGACCCTGACAGCCCAGCAATGCCTGGCGCTGAGACCAGTGAAGACCCTGAAGCCCCGGAACTGAGGCGGTCCCAACGAAGCCGAAGGGCCCCTCCCCATTTAGCAGACTACGAGTGTGTTCCATCTAAGGGGGAGGAGTTGTTATGTCCTCAGAGACATAATGGTGAGCATACTGAGCAGGTGCTCATTATGCGGATCGGAAATGCTGCACAAGTATTGCCCAATCAGAGGGCTTATGGTGGGAACAACTGTGATTGGTCATAAGGTACAAAGATGATTGGTCCTTATACCTGAGCTGTGATTGGTTATGATATTCAAATGTTATTGGCGCGTTTTTGTTTCTGTGGGTGTGGCTACCTCACCCAGGATTGTATATAAGCTGCTGTTTTAGGACTGTATTTTGTCTAGCTGGTCTAGTCCTTAGCTGGTCTAACTTGGAGCTGAAATAAAGCTGAAATCACTTTTGAACTGACCTCCAGTGTGCTGTCTCGTACTTATCAGTTCCCTCTTTGCAACAATATCACTCAGTGATTGGGTAATTACACAGGTTTCGCAGAAACCAACCAATAGCAATGCAACATCTGAAGAGCCACATTCAGACTCAAGCTTAACATGTGAATAGATAGGAGCGATTCACATTCAGTACATAACACCCAGAGCTCGAGCAAAGGGTGATCTCTCTATTTTCAGAGTATGTCTTCTCAGATGTTACGACTGTGTAGGCTCAAGGGGTTGCACAGATCCGGGCCGTGGACATCCCAAGCAAGAGGCTGAGCATTTAATCAACTGATGCGTTTACTTCATTTAGACCCTGCTTTTCTCCTCGATGGGGACCCAAAGCACAACAACCCTGCGAAGTAGGCCAGGCTGAGAGAGTGTGACTGGCCCAAGGTTACCCAGCGAGCCTCCAAGGCAGAGTGGGGATTTGAATCCAGGCTTCCCAGATCCTCGCACAGCACTCTAACCAAGATGCCACACCGGCTCCCAGCAGCATGCTTCCGAACCGTGAGTTGAAGTTCTAAGTGACTCGGAGGATTGGCTGCTCCTCTCTGCCCAGCCTAGCTCTTCTCAAGCCTGGTTCTCTATGCCCATGGCTGCAGAGTAGGATTGCCAGCTCTGGGTTGGGAAATACCTAGAGATTTTTAGGGTGGAGCCTGAGGAGGGTGGGGTTTGGGGAGGGGAGGGACCTCAGCTGGATAGCATGCCATAGAGTCTAACCTCCAGAACAGCCATTTTCTGCAGGTGAACGGATCTCTGTTGCCTGGAGATCAGTTGCAATAGCGGGAGATCTCCAGCCACCCCCTGGACGTTGGCAACCCTACTGCAGAGGTAAGGTAGGCTGCAGCCAGAGGCTGGGCTTTGTGGTGTTGTTTTAGTCGGTAAGCCTCCTCGAGCAGGCCTCTGGAGGGGCAACAGCATATACATTTTCTAAGCAAACAAAACTCTGGAAAGCTGTTCTGTGAATAGGTGGCAGAGGATATGTAAAGATAAGCATTGTGCCTCTCTAAAGAACCCCTAGTTTAATCTCGGCATGTCCCCAAATAATGATGCTTAAACCCTTTCTTGAAATGTCCTTTGCCTTGTTTTCTCACTTGGCAGGTCTTTTTCGCCCGCCGGCAGGGGGATGGGGGGGGCGTGTTCCGGCAGTGGGAAGTGACATTGCCCCCTATTCCCCCTGCAACAGTGACATCACAGGTGACGTGCCTGTGTCGACCAGAAGTGACGTCAATGACGTCGGTAGTGATACTCTGGATTTTGGGCAAAACTCTATGGTAAAATCAGCATCAAACCATAGAGTGTTGCCCAAAATCCAAAGCGTCACCCTGACATCGCCAAAGTCACTTCCGTGTGAAGCAGACAGGTTGTGCGTGATATCACTGTTTTGGGGGAGGGGATTTCCTCCTGCTGACCAATTGGGGGATCCCTTGCCCCCACCGGAAAAATGGCAACCCTATGGGAGATCTGCCTGAGTAGGTTGACCAGGGGTGAGCCAAGGTGTTTTGGCACTTGGGCTGCCAAGGCCCTGATGGGGGCAGGGGTTCCCCCAAACCCGGGTCCCATTATCTGCCACTGCTCCAAACACTTTTTTTTTTTTTAAAAAATGCAGTCTTGGGTACTTACCAGAAGTTAAGCCCAGAAGTGGGTGTAGTGACCTAGGTTCAGATCCCCACTCTGCTATGAGAATTTGCTGAGCAATAGGGTTGCCAACTCCAGTTTAGGAACTTCGTGGAGATTTGGGGTTGGACCCGGGGTTAGAGGACATGATCTGAGAAGGAGAGGGACCTCCATGGGATATACTACCATAGAGACTACCCTCCAAAACAGCCATTTTCGACAGGGGAAAATGGTTAGTGTGTCTGACCAGGATCTGGGAAGCTAAAGTTCAATTCCCCATTGCACACTCTCAGCCTAAACTACCTCACAGGGTTGTCGTGACAATAAAAGAGGAGAGGAGAATGATGTAAGCCACTCTGGGTTCCCATTGGAGAGAAAGGTGGGATTATAAATAAAGTTAATAAATAAAATAAAAATAAAATTTTAAAAATCTGGAGGTCAGTTCTCCAGGCTCCACCTACTGAGTCCATGAGCCTGCAATCTGATGTAACCCTACTGAGTTACCTTGGTCTAGTCACTCTCTTTCAGCCTAACCTTCCTCACAGGGTGGTTGTTCTGAAGATAAAATTGGAGGAGGGAAGAGCGGCGTACAGTACAAGATGAAATGTACCAAATGCATCATTTAACCGGAAAACAAAATTGTGGCTAACTGAAACGTGACCTTCCCCTGCTTCAAAGAAATCCCAGAATAATTAGGTCACGATATCTGATGTTGATATTCATGGCACAGTAATTCATGGTGGAGAGTTTAATTGAATCCTCTCGTTATGTCTGAAGTCGGGAAGATAAACTTACTCCCACATTGGAGCGAAAAGAGTGACTCATTCGGACACACAGCATAACAAGCCCTTTTGATTTTTTTTCCTTTTTTTCTCCCACGTTTGTCTGAAATTTTGAGCTCCGACTGATTTTGGCGATTGTCGCATTTAATTATGAACATCGACACCAGTTAGAGGATTTATGCGTTTCATTAAGTGGCATCCAATAGAGAAGATTCCAACTCGTATGCAAAGGTATATTTTTGAGTGGTTCTATTGACTTTATATTACTTTCCTTAATCAAGAGGCAGGGGTAACAGAACATAATCATTTTAGCTTCCCATAATCAAGAAAGATTTTTTTTTAATAACAATAAACCCTTCCAGTAGTAATTTCAATTAAAGGCTCCATTGCTGAAAGGCTAAGCGAATTATAATATATATTCCTAACACAGCTTGGGAGTTTGGTTATTTTTTTTCTTTTGTTGGTTTAAAGTATTTAAATCCTGCTTTTTCCTACATAGCCCAAGGGGGTTCACGAAAGTGACCAGCGACCACAGGAGGCAGATAGCGATTAAAAGAATCACACAGCATGTATCAGAACACCAGGCTTTCTGGAGAAAGCAGGCTAGATTAATTGCCGGCCTGTGAAAAACAATCTTTCAGCTTAAAAAGACTCCTCTAAGAAAGAGCTTGCTGGAAAAGAACAAACTTGCTGTCCTTATTAAAGGCTAGCGACACTGGTGCTTTCTGGGGGTGCTCAGTCCCCAGCGGGGGTTGGAGATGCCCTGCTCACCACTTCTCAGACCAGCAGTGGGAGAATTTTTGTTTTAAAAAGGTAGCATTACATGTGGTACTGCATCACTTCCAGGTTTTACTAACCATAGAGTTTCCGGCAATTCCTAGAACTCTCTAGTATCATCACTTCTTAGGGTTGCGAGGTCCTACCTTGCATACAGTGGGAGGCTCCTGGGCCCTTCCTGGGATCGTAAGAGAACGTAAGAACATAAGAGAAGACAATGTTGGATCAGGCCAATGGCTCATCTAGTCCAACACTCTGTGTCACACCAGGTGCCATCAGGAGGTCTAGCAGTGGGGCCAGGACACTAGAAACCTTCCCAGTGTTGCCCCCCCAGTACCAAGAATACAGAGCATCCCTTGCCCCAGACTGAGAGTCCCTATCTATACCTTGTGGCTAATAGCCACTGATGGACTTCTGCTCCATATGCTTATCTAATCCCCTCTTGAAGCTGTCCATGCTTGTAGCCGCCACCACCTCTGGCAGTGTGTTAATCACTCTTTGGGTGAAGAAGTACTTCCTTTTATCTGTTCTAACCTGACTGCTCAGCAATTTCATTGAGTGCCCATGAGTTCTTGTATTGTGAGAAAGGGAGAAAAGTAACTCTTTCTCTATCTGCTCTATCCCATGCATAATCTTATAAACCTCGATCATGTCAGCCCTCAGCCGTCATTTCTCCAAGCTAAAGAGCCCCAAGCACTACCTTTCTTCATAGGAAAAGTGTTCCAACCATTTTATCATTCTAGTTGCCCTTTTCTGCACTTTTTCCAATGCTATAATATCCTTTTTGAGGTGTGGTGACCAGAACTGTACACAGTACTCCAAATGATATTGCACTATTGATTTATACAGAGGCATGATGATACTGGCTGATTTGTTTTCAGTTCCCTTCCTAATAATCCCCAGCATAGTGTTGGCCTTTTTTATTGCAGTTACACACTGTCTAGACATTTTCATTGAGTTATCTACTATGACTCCAAGATCTCTCTCTTGGTCATTCTCTGCCAGTTTGGACCCTATCAATGTGTATTTATATTTAGGATTTTTGGCTCCAATTTACATCACTTTGCACTTGGCCACATTGAACCCCATTTGCCACGTTGATGCCCACTCGCCCATCCTCGACAGATCCCTTTGGAGTGCCTCACAATCCTCCCTGCTTGTCACCACCCTGAACAACTTCGTTGTCATCTGCACATTTAGCCACTTCACTGCTTACTCCGAACTCCAAATCATTAATAAACAAGTTAAAAAGCATCAGACCAAATACTGATCCCTGTGGTACCCCACTGCTTACCACCCTCCACTGAGAAAATTGCCCATTTATACTCACTCTCTGTTTCCTATTAATTAGCCAGTTTTTAATCCACAAGAGGACTTGTCCTTTTATCCCGTGACCATTGAGCCTACTTAGGAACCTTTGATGAGGAACTTTATCAAAAGCTTTCTGGAAGTCAAGATAAACATCTATTGGGTCCCCCTTGTCCACATGTTTGTTCACTCCCTCAAAAAACACTAACAGGTTAGTGAGACAAGATCTTCCCTTACAGAACCTATGCTGAGTTTGCCTCAATTGTTTTTGTTCATCAGTGGGCCTACTACTTCCACCAACTTACCCAGTATTGATGTCAGACAGACTGGCCGCATGCACAAAGCTCTATGGTTTTTTGCCTTCAGTCCACCTGGAGAAAATGGCCACTTTGGAAGGTGAACTCTATGGCACTGTGCCCCATTGAAGTCTCTGCTCTCTCCAAACCCTGGCCTCCTCAGGCTCCCCCTCCCCCCGAATCTCCAGGTATTTCCCAGCCCAGACCTGGCAACCCTAGCCAGCCTGGTGGGAAAGTGGGGGTGGGGATGGGATTCCCTCCCCCACGAGTCTTGCAGGATCACTCTTACTATATTTCTATACTACTTTTCCTCATGGCTCAAAGTAGTTTACAATAAAACAAGAAAATTAAAGCAGTTCAGAAATTTGATGTATTAAAATACTAGGACAGTTAAACCCCATTAAAAACACGTTTCAAAAAAGCCTACCTGAACAATACAGACCCAGGATGCTCCCAATGAGAGAGAAGGGGAGCCCTTATTACAACATATTCCAATAAGGGCCACCACAGAAAACATTCTTGCCTGGGTGGCCACAGATCTTACCTAGGCTTGCCAACCTCCAGGTGGGGCCTGGAGGTCTCCCAGAATTACAACTGACCTACAGACTACAAAGAGCAGTTCCTCTGGAGGCAATGCCTCCTTTGGAGAGTGGGTTCTATGGCATTATAACCCCACAGAGGTCCCTCCTGTTCCTAAGCCCCCCCCTCCACCCCATCCAAGCTCTGCTCCCCAAACCTTCAGAAAATCTCCCAACCCAGAGCAGGTAAACCTGCCACCTTTAAGGAGGGAAAAGAGAGAAACTGTTGATGTGAGGAACTTAAGATCTGTCCAGGTTCATATGGCAAAAACAGTATGTGTGGGGGGCAGTGTTCCCTCTAAGCTGAATTAGTGTGAGCTAGCTCACAGTTTTTTAAGCCTCTGGCTTACTCATTTTTGTCTTCTCTCAGAAAGGATGGCTCCAAAGCAAACTGATTTATGCAGCAGCCAGATGGCTTGCTCAAAACTTCAATGCCAGTAGCTCACAAAGTAGAAATTTTGCTCGCAAGACCCCACAGCTTAGAGGGAGCATTGGTGGGGGAGTTTAACCCCCCGCCTTCCCACAGCTCTAAATTGAATCAGGGCCTTTGGCCACTGAAATTTAATTTCTTTTAAAAAGCAAGTTATCTGTTAATGGATCTCAGGTCATCATGGGTAGCTTGGCCCTGAACTGGGAGCTTTCTTTTTATCTGAGATTTGTGTTGAAACTGTGGAGTCAGCCATGATTCGAGTAACAAAAAGGCTGATATAAAAGATATTTTTTTAAAAAACCCACATTCATTAGGACACATACTATTTTACTAAAATCTCATCAAAATACCTGTGAAATATGGTGTATAAACCTCCCTGACCAGAAGAAATTGTAAATTAATTCAATGCATAACATTTCTCAGGGCTTTTTTTGTAGAAAAAGCCCAGCAGGAACTCATTAGCATAATAGGCCACACCTGACAGCAGAAACTCATTAGCATATCAGGCCACACCCGGACAGCACAGCTCATTAGCATATTAGGCCACACCCCATGCCTTCCCTTGGCTTGCCCGGGCACCCCATGGCTGTGCCTTCCCAATGCCTTCCCAATACTTCCAGGGCCCCCCTGGCCTGCCCGCCTCAGAGTCGCTGAGGGGGGGGGGCACTCTCCAGGCCTTCCCTCTGTAGCTGCGCATGCAGAGGTTTTGGCTGTAGTGGCCGTGTCCAACTCTGAAGCCAGCCGGAACTCTGTTCCTGTGCGTTCCTGCCCCAAAATAGCCCTGATTTCTATCAGCTTAATCTACCTTTCAGGGTTGTTGTGAGAGGAAGAGAGAACAAAGTGTACCTCCCTGGATTCTTTAGAGAAAGGGAAGGACAGAAAAAAAAGACAGACAAACAGATGTACCCTGTGCATGTATGGAGGGAGGGTGTCTGTTTTTCACTTTGTAGCTTGCATTTGATACTGCCAGCTAAAAGTCTCATCGTCCCATTCTTATACGGATCAGTGTCTCACTTTTATTTTATAATGAAAACTGAAAATTCATGGAAACAGCCTAGTATATAGCCCCACCAGCTATAACCAAAATGGAAATGGTTTCTGTGATTACGATGAACTCTTTCGCTTTCTGGAATAAGCAGATAGAGTGTAACTGGGAAGTGTTGTATATATCATTAATTATTAACCACTGTAAATAATTGATATTTTAATTTTCCAGTGTGATCTCTAGAATTTCGCTTAAATCCACTGTGATTTTTTTTTAAACCCAGCTTGCATAAATAAACTGTTGGCAGATAGAGGACCTTCAGAGAATGTAATCGCCATTGCACAAGAACAATACTCAGTCAATTTCATAGTCCATTCTTCCCATAAATAATATTGAAGGATGAAATGAGAAGAACATGAAAATTCTATGCATCGACTGAACTATTCCACATGAATTTTCCTAATGCTCTTGAAAGCAATTTAAGCTAGCAGCCGACACTGCATCCGTAGCACTGAGTTCCAGAAGTTAATTAAATGAAGTACTCCCCCCCCTTTTGGTATTCCTGCAAGAGACTAATCATAGAATCATAGAATGTTACAGTTGGAAGGGACCTTGCAGGCCATCTAGTCCAACCCCCTGCACTCTGCAGGAGCATAGCTGAAAGGTAGCCCTACAACATACCCGAAAGATGGTCGTCCAGCCTCCACTTGAAAACGTCCAGTGAAGGAGCATCCACCACCTCCCAAGGCAGTCTGTTCCACTGCTCAACCACTCTTACAGTTAGGAAGTTTCTCCTGATATTTAGCCGGTAACGACTCCCTTGTAATTTCCACCCATTAGATCTAGTCTTGCAATCTGGAGCAAGAGAGACTAGATCTGCTCCATCTTCTACGTGACAGCCCTTCAAATGCTTGAAGACTGCAATCTTGTCCCCTCTAAGCTTTCTCTTTCCCAGGCTAAACATACCCAGCTCTTTCAGCCTTTCCTCGTAAGACTTGGATTCCAACCCTCTCACCATTCTGGTTGCCCTCTTCTGGACATGCTCAAGCTTGTCAACATCCTTCCTAAAATGTGGTGCCCAAAACTGGACACGGTACTCCAGGTGAGGCCTGATCATAGCAGAATAGAGCGGGACTACTACCTCCCAAGGTCTGGACACAATGCTTCTGTTAATGCATCCTCAGATTGCATTAGCTTTCTTCGCAGTCGCATCACACTGCTGGCTCATGTTTAGCTTGTGATCAACCAGAACACCTAGATCCCTTTCACATGTGCTGCTGGAGGTGGCTTGCCATTGCCTGCCTCAGCATAGCAACCATGGCCTTCCACAGGGCCGGCTCACCTGCTAGGCAAACTAGACTTTTGCCTAGGGCAGCCCCTGGAGGAGGGCGCTGAACTTCTGCCCTGCTGCCCTCCCCTGTCCCCGCCAAAAGTCCTGCTCTCAAGTCACGTCACGCAGTGCCCTTGCTGCCTTGCACCAGTGCCGTGTGCGCCCGTCACCAACTCCACACAATATTTGTCACCAAAGGACTGGGGGGCGGGGGGAGAGGGGCCAGTGTTTAAACACACACATGCGCACACACACACCAAAAGCCCTGCTCTCCAGTCGACTGCGCCGCACAATGTTCTGCCCCACCAGGCGCTTCGCTCCCTGGCTCCCCCCTCCCTCCCTGGCTCGTGAGTGCGTAGCTGGGCCTGCACGCCAGAAGAGGACTCAGATGTGCTCACAAGCCAAGGCGATCTCCCCTCAGACCTTGTTAGATGGGAAAGGGTCTCCCTCCTCTCGCCTCCCTCTCGCTCTTCGCTCCCAGGCTGAGGGAAGGTGGTGGCGGGTGGGTGGAGAAACCAAAGATCTCTTCGAGAAACTTTTCCGCCTCCCCCTCTCTTCCTCTCCTCATCCTCGCCCCCCCCCATCTTTCCTGCACTCGTCCAGTCCCCCTCCCCCCAAAATGAGCTGTCTCCCGATCCCCAGCCTGGTGACACTGAGCGAGGGAGGAAGTAGTCAAAAAACGATCGGGGCAGACCTCGGGTCCCCCTCCTGGGGCCCAGTGGCTGCCTCTTGGTGGGGTTGGGGGGCATAGTGTCTCCTTCCAGGGAATCCACACCCCCTTCCAAGTATGCCTGGGATTTTTAGGGGTGTGTGTGTGTGTGTGTGTGTGTGTGTGTGTGGGAGAGAGAGAGAGAGAGAGACAGGCAGGCAGGCAGGCAGACAGACAGACAGACAGACTCCAGACAACTCCTGAAAGGTTTTCTTTCTGTGCCCGCCTCTTTCACCCCCCGCATCCAGTTTCAAGCAGCCGTGGTTGCTTAGGTGCCTGCACCATGCATGGGGGTGGGGGAGCTGAAGATTTGGGATTAATATCACCCCTCCCCCTTAAAAACCAACTGGCCGTCCTGGGGCCCTGGGCGCCCCGTCGGTTTGCAGAGAGGGAGAGAGCAGCCGCCCTCACCGCCCAGCCCAGCCTGCGCTGTGGGATGAGGCGCCCCCAGCGCACCACGAGGCAACTTCCCCTCCTTTCCCGCGTTGGATCCAGCCAGGTACCCTTTCTGTCACGCAAGGCTCCCTTCTGTGCACAAAAGGAGGTTTCCATTCGAAATAAGGACTCCTTTCCACCCTGAGTGTCTGTGGATGGACCCCCTTTTTGACGCTTTAACCCAGTGCCCTGGACAAGCTCACAAAAGCTTATACCCTGGGGGGGGAAATACTCCTTTGTGCTACTAGACTTGAATTGTGTTCCTTCCATTTTTATCTTCACAACAACCCCTAGAGGTGATAAAGGCTAAGAGGGAATGACTGGCCAGTTAGTTTGATGGCGAACGGGGATTTGAACCTGTCTCCCCCCAGACTCAGTTCCATGCTTTACCCCTATGCTGCACTGGAGTGTGAGTCCCAGTAAAGGAAATTACTATGAAAACCAGCTTCCTAAAATGCATTTATGTTTGAAAATTGGTGGGTGCATGGGGGGTGGGGGCGCTAGAAGGTAGCCTTGCCTAGTGTGCAAGTAAACCTGGGGCCAGCCCTGGCCTTCATGGCCTTCCTTGGTGGTCTCCCATCCAAGTACGAACCAGGACTGATCCTGCTTAATATCCAAGATCTAGCCTGCGTTGTCTAGGTCAGGGCATGATTAGGCAGCTGTTGTTCAGTCGCACGGTCGAGTCCGACTCTTTGCAACCCCACAGACCACATCACGCCAGGCCCTCCTGTCTTCCGCCATCCTCTGGAATCTGCTCAACTTCATGTTCGTTGCATTGATAACACTGTCTAACCATCTCATCCATTGCCATCCCCTTCTTCTTCGACCTTCAGTCTCTCCCAGCATCAGGGTCTTCTCCAGCGAGTGCTCCCTTCTCATTTGGTGGCCAAAGTATTTGAGCTTCAGCTTCAGTCTCTGGCCTTCCGGGGAACAGCCAGAGTTGATTTCCTTTAGGATTGACTGACCTGATCTCCTTGCTGTCCAAGGGACTCTCACGAGTCTTCTCCAGCACCATAATTCGAAAGCATCTGTTCTTCAGCGCTCGGCCTTCCTTATGGTCCAACTCTCACAGCCATACATTACTACTGTGAATACCATTGCTTTGACCATACAGACTTTTGTTGGCAGGGTGATGTCTCTACTTTTTATTATGCTGTCTAGGTTTGCCATCGCTTTCCCCCCCAGGAGCAGGCGTCTTTTAATTTCATGGCTGCAGTCACCGTCTGCAGTGATCTTGAATCCCAGGAACGTGAAGTCTGCGCTACTTCCATGACTTCCCCTTCTCTTTGCATAGGAGTGATGGGGCCATGATCTTAGTTTTTTTGATGTTGAGTTTTAAGCCAGCTTTTGCACTCTCCTCTTTCACCCTGAGCAAGAAGCTCTTGAGGTCCTCTTCACTTTCTGCCATTAGAGTGGTATCATCTGCGTATATGAGGTTGTTGATGTTTTCCCCAGCAATCTTAATTCTGGCTTGCAATTCATCCAGGCTGGCATTTCGCATGATGTACTCTGCACATAAATTAAATAAGCAGGGTGACAATATACAGTTTTGTCGTACTCCTTTCCATATGCTAAACCAATCAGTTGCTCCATATCCAGTTCTAACTGTCGACACTTATACAGGTTTCTCAGGAGACATGTGAGGTGGTCTGGTACTCCCATCTCTTTAAGGACTTGCCACCGTTGATTAGGCAGAGCTGGGTTCAAATCCTCAGCCCTGAAGCTCACCAGGTGTTCTTGTGCCTGTCTTTCTCTATCGGCTTAAACTCCCTCACAGGGCGATAGTGGGCATAAGACAGAGGAGTGGAGAATCATGTAGGCCATCTTGAAACCCATGGTGGATTAAAATGAGACAAACAGACAGACAGATGGATACAAAGATGCATAGGAAATCCACTGATGGCCGTCCCAGAGTCATGTCGAGCTTGGCTCCAAGTGTCTGAATTAGACTTAAGATTCTTTCCTAGAAAGCCTCAAACTAACTGTGGTGGCTCACCGTTGCCAGATGTTCCAGTTGTGTATACCAGGAGCCTACGAACCATAGTCCTCCCAATATGCACAGTTGGCCTACTGCGTGAACAGAAGCGATGCACATAGTTACCAGTCTTGTTCCCCATGAATGCAACTCCCGAAAATCCTGTCATTGATCCACACGTACTGGAGCTGTCACACACACACACTAAATCCGTAGATAGCCCCTGTTCACATATAACATGGGGATTGTGTGCTTTGGACACTCTATGTGGAGTTAAGAACATAAGAGAAGTCAATGTTGGATCAGGCCAATGGCCCATCCAGTCCAACACTCTGTCACACAGCGGCCAAAATATACCAGGTGCCATCAGGAGGTCCAGCAGTGGGGCCAGCTCCCGCTCTGCATGCTTGTCACATCTGAAAAGGACTGCTTTCTTTACAAAGGAGATTTACTTCTTTAAAAGCCTGAACACACCATGGGCTTGGCTTTGCCTCCGTATGCCCATGAGTACACATTCGAAGCTTTTATACTGAATCAGACCCTGGGTTCATCAAGGTCAGTATTGTCTACTCTGAGAGGCAGCAGCTCTCCAGGGTCTCTGGTCTTCCACATCACCTGCTACGTGATGGTCCAGGCTAACCTGATCTCCTTAGACCTTGGAAGCTAAGCAGGGTCGGGCCTGGTTAGTACTTGGATGGGAGACCACCAAGGAAGTCGAGGGTTGCTACACAGAAGAAGGCAATGACAAACCACCTCTGTTCAACTCTTGCCTGAAAAATGCTGTGGGGTGACCATAAGTCAGCTGTTACTTGACTGGACTTCTCCCCACTACCTGATCCCATTCATTCATTCATTCAGGTTTTTAGGCTGCCCTTCCTTGCGAGCAAGGCTCAGGGCGGCTTACAACAGGAGAGAACATACAATGAAGAATTAAAAGTTAAAACCAAGAATCTCTCCTTATAAATAATTATCTTTTGGTTTTGCAAGATTCCATGCACTCCCATTGGCTGTAAAATGCCCTCCCTCAGCCATTGGCCCATCAGCCGCCACTCAAGAGTACTCGTGTGCCATTGGCCGGGTCCTGGGTCTGCTCCTCTTCCCCACCCACTCCCCCTTCAGACAGATTTTGCATGTCAGATTTACTGGCAGACAGCTCTCTCTCCTGAGGAAGACAGTTCTCTCGACTCCTGTGAGGGACTGTCTCCTCAATGGCTGTAGGTAGGCAACCAAGCTTGGTTCTTTGGGTAAAAAAACAAAGGACATTCAGCATAACCCCCTTCCCTGCCCATAACCTCCTCCCCAACGGCCACTTTCCTGTCAGAATAAATGGAAAAAGGCTCTTTCTCCTGCTTAGCTTCAGCATGGCTCGCTGGTTAACGAGGTGGGCCAGTGACCATCAGACCATTTTCTTCAACTCTCCGCTGTGCGGCTGACTTTCCCCTAGAGCTGCCAATCTCCAGGTGGGACCTGGAGATCTCCCACTGTTACAATTGACCTCCAGATGACAGAGATCAGTTCCCCGGGAGAAAATGGTTGCTTTGGAGGGTAGAGTCTATGGCATTATACCCTGCTGAGTCCTTCCACACACACCCCAAATGCTGCCCTCAACAGGATCCACCCCCCAAATCTCCAGGTATTTCTCTAATCAAAGTTGGCACCTGTACTTTCTCCTCTGTCAGTAAAAGGCCCTTTCCACACCTATGTTGGCCTTTGGGAGAAAACTCATTGGGCCCAGTCCTGATCAGGTTGCCAACTCCAGGTGGGCAATTCCTGGAGATTTGAGGGATGGAGCCTGGAGAGGGTGGGGTTTGAGGAGGGGTGGCACCTCAGACAGGTACGATGCCATAGACTCCACCCCCCAATCCAGCCATTCCCTGCTGGGGAACCATTGTTGCCAATCTCCAGGTGGGGGCTGGAGATCACTCAAAATTACAACTGCTCTCTAGGAGGGAGTGGGGAGGAGATGGAAAACTAAAGGTAGGTTGATGGTTGGGCTGGGAGGGAGATAGGGTTATTAACTCCAGGTTGGGAAATTCCTGGAGATTTGAGGGGTCGAACCTGGAGAGGGTGAGTGTTGAGGAGTGGTGGGACCTCAGACAGGTACAATGCCATAGACTCCACCCTCCAAACCAGCCACTCCCTCCTGGGGAACCACTGTTACCAATCTTGGGGGTGGGCTGGAGATCACTCAAAATTACGACTGCTCTTCAGGTAGCAAAGATCAGTTCCTCTGGAGAAAATGGTGGACTCTGTCATTATACCCTGCTGAGATTGCCACAGCAAATTGTCACTGAGTGCCCAAAGCCAGGGCACTCTCCCAGAGCCTCTTTCTAGAGCCCGTTGTATTTATTTCCACAACGGGCCTTATTCCTAGTAAATATATAAAACCTACAGCTCCAATAATATACCAGCATAATTTATTTGATCCAAGATGGTGGAGAAAACCTCAAATTTCACAGGACTCGCAGAAGGGGGCTGTGGAGAATGGGGGATGTGAGAATGCCAGATTTCATACTGTCCCATCTCCAGGGCTATTTTTGGGCAGGAATGCACAGGAACGGAGTTCCGGCTGGCTCCCGAGTTGGCTATGCCTAGCAGGAACTCATTAGCATAATAGGCCGCACCCAACAGCAGACACTCATTAGGACTGGCTACATTACGAGTGTGTGGCCTAACAAGCAAAGCAGTTCCTGCTACAAAAAAAGTCCTGGGTTTTGAGAACAAACCTGGTAAACAGAGTAAAAGGCAAAAGGTGGGTGTGGCTGGATGACCACACTTCTGGCAACATGGGGGTGTGGCCTAATAGGCTAATGAGCTGTGCTGTAAGGGGTGTGGTCTAATATGCGAATGAGCGTCTGCTGTTGGGTGTGGCCTATTATGCTAATGAGTTCCTGCTGGGCCTTTTCTACAAAAACAGCCCTGCCCATCTCTATCCTTCACCAAATGCCCGGTGGAACATCTCCACTTTACATGCCCTGCGGAAAGCTAACAGATCCTGCAGGGCTCAGATGTTCTCCGGCAGAGTGTTCTACCAGGTAGGTAGCCCTGGCTCGTGTTGAGGACAGCCGGATCTCTCTCGGGTTACTTCCCTCTTGTAATACTCTTCTTGGGGCATACTGAGGGAGGCAGCCCCGAAGGTATGTGGGTCCCTGACCGCTAAGCGCCTTGGAGATCCTGGCTGCTGAACCTGGGATCTTCTGCATGCCAAGCAGATGATCTACCACTGAGCCACGGCCCCTCCCAATAGTTTGATTAGTATGCTGGTTCAAGGCAGGCTGAAGAGTCCGCCCTTCCAACACACGTGGCGTTGCAAGAACTAACAGCGCTGCGTACGAGTTGACAAGCTATGCAGTTCCGACTCTCTTATTTAGCATCTAGAGGACAGCAACACAACATTTACCCTAACAGATTACTGCTGGGCGGCTAATGCATGGTATTTTTCATCTCAGTGTCTTTTGTTTGGATAAGAAACAGACACAGATATATTACGCCACATTCCCCGAGACTCTCACGGGCGCTCGCTATTCTTATCAGCGAAATGAATTCAAAATGCACCGGAGGGTGGGGAGACGGACGCTCCTGTCTGAGCGATGCGCCGTAGCTTAGCCATTCATTCCACATAATCTAGCGGTTATTTCAAGCTCGCCGTTTCTCAGGGCCTGCGCAGAGTTTGTCATGTAAAAGAGCCGGCGGGCTCGTTTGTACACAAGGCGCATCTATTTCCAAATACCAGTAAAAGTCATCAGCAAAGAAATTGCAAAGAGATCAGCTCGAGCAATAAAGCAGGATATAGACTTCTTTTTTTTGTTAAACCCCCCCCCAAACCTGGCAAGGTTCAGGAAGAGCTGCACAAGGTGACTTTACAGTAAGAGAGTTCTCAAATAGCGACGATGTGACTGGAATCTACAGGAGAAAGAAATGAAATGGTAGGGAAGGCAGCCAACTTGCTGCTGACCTGCATGGATTTCCCTGGAGTAGACGTGGCCTTAGAATTTGTTTGTGTTTCTGTTGCTATTGAGAGAGAAAGAGAAAGAGAGACAGAGAGAGAGAGAGGGAAAGACATTTTGCCTTTTGCATGCCAAGCATGTGTTCATTCTGGCAGCGAGCATAGTTCAAATGCAAGGTCTGTGCCTGTACACTCTCCACTGCTGCTGAGAATGGCACTGAAGTCACGCGGTCGTGTGATGATCGAGGGGGCCTAGAACTGCCTAGCCACTCCCTTTGTGTGCCTAGTGCCGTGTGAAAAGTGGACAGGGAAGGAGACTGGATACTGTGTAGCAGACCCAGCTAATCCGTCAGTTCCCTGGGCAGAGAGATTTTCTTCTCTGAAAACTGGACTACAAATTCAGCTTAATCTCACATGGTGCCAGCCCTCCTAGACTGGTACTACTTAAGATGGACCTTGGATGTTGCGTGTTTCCATGTACCCTTTGTCGGTTCCAGGGAGATGTGGGAACAGTTGAAAATCTACTGAGAGCCAGTTTGGTGTAGTGGTTAAGTGTGAGGACTCTTATCTGGGAGAACCGGGTTTGATTCCCCACTCCTCCACTTGCACCTGCTGATGTGACCTTGGGTCAGTCACAAGCTCTGGCACAGCTGTTATCTCAAGGGCAGTTTCTGTCAGAAGTTCTCTCAGCCCCACCTACCTCACAGGGTGTCTGTTGTGGGGAGGGGAAGGGAAAGGAGTTTGTAAGCCGCTCTGAGATGCCTTTGGGCAGTGAAGGGCGGGGTATAAATCCAATCTCTTCTTCTTCTTCTACTGGCCCTGTATGATGATAATGATGATGATGATTTCTGAATCGCCCAACCCCACCAGTTGTGAACAAGAAACCCGTTTTGGGGTGGGCTGTTCATCCGTTCACCCATTCATGGCTGTTCAGCAGCTCGTTTCATAGGCTTGCCAACTGCCCACCACCTCGCTCTTCTGCCCACCGCTGCTGTTGCTCATCCCTGGAAGTGATGCTGCATTCGGGAATCCCCTGAAATCCCCATGATTCTTACAATCAACCTGGATGGGGTCCCAGAGCACCACCCAGAACTGGTCAGTTCTGTGGGCAGATACCGCCCGCCCCCTGAATCTCCTGGAGGTTGTAGGGACTGGCCTGACAACCTTATTGCGTCACTTCCTTCCTTCCTAATAATACGGTAATAGGCCTTAAGCAATGTCAGGTTCGGGGGCCCCCATAGCATTATGGACAAAATGGTAATTTCATAATTTGTTTGCATTCAGAGATCCTTGTATAACCTGAGGTCCTAATCTGTATTTTACGAACAAACCAAAGGTCAATGCAGACTAGCAACACCAAGGTTCTGTGGGTCAATGACAAAGTTGCTTGAAGACAGAGGAGGTAGCTTGGACTAGGGTTGCCTATCCCCAGTGGGGCCTGGAGATCTCGCTGAATTACAACTGATCTCAAGACTACAGAGAGCCAGTTTGGTGTTGTGGTTAAGTGTGTGGACTCTAAACTGGGAGAACTGGGTTTGATTCCCCACTCCTCCACTTGCACCTGCTGGATGACCTTGGGCAAGCCATAGTTCTGGCACAGCTGTTCTTGAAAAACAGCTGTTTCTGTCAAAGCTCTCTCAGCCCCACCTACCTCACAGGGTGTCTGTTGTGGGGAGGGAAAGGAGTTTGTAAGCTGAAGGGTGGGGTATAAATCCAATCTCTTCTTATTATTATTCTTTATCTGGGAGTTGGACTGGATAGCATTATATGCTTCCAAGGTCCTTCCTCTCCCTAAACCCCACCCTCCCAGGCTCTGAAATCTCCAGGTATTTCCAAATCTGGAGTTGACAATTCAAGCCTGGAGGGGCTGCAGTTCCCCTAAAGAGGAGGTTGCCAGCTTGTAGAGTGCTGTTGTACGCTTAGAAGTTCCCATCTCCTCCCTGGCAAGCAGCACCTTTATGAACTTTGGCTCGTAGACCAGCCAGTGTCCTTCCTCTGAAGGCATGATCTGGCCAAGGGGATCCATGTGCTGATCACATCCAAGCTGGACTACTGCAATGCACTTTATGTGGGGCTGCCTTTGAAAACTGTCTGGAAGCATCATTTGGTCCAAAATGCAGTGGCCAGGCCATTTTCAGGGACTGCGTACAGAGACTGTATCACTCCTGTGCTGAAAGATCTGCAGTGGCTGTCTGGTTTGGGGCACAATTCAAAGTGGTGGATCTCAACCATTCTGTAACTAACATGGCAGCCATTGGAAGCTTGTAAACCGTTTGAATCATAGAGTTGGAAGGGGTCCTCCAGGGTCATCTAGTCCAACCCCATGCACAATGCAGGGAATTCATAAATAAATACCTTTTCCTCCCACATACCCCTAGTGACCCCTGCTCTATGCCCAGAAGGGGGGACCTTCCAGGATCCCCGGCCAAACTGGCCTGGAGAAAAATTGCTTCCTGACCCCAATGTGGCGATCAGCAGGGCTCTTTTTGGGCAGGAACGCACAGGAACGGAGTTCCGGCTGGCTCCTGAGTTGGCCACGCCCAGCAGGAACTCATTAGAACAACAGGCCACACCCAACAGCAGAAACTCATTAGGGGTGTGTGGCCTAACATGCAAAGGAGTTCCTGCTACAAAAAAGCCTTGGGTTTTGACAGCAAACAAGGTAAACAGAATAAGAAGCAAATGTGGGTGTGGCTGGATGACCACACTTGTGATAACATGGGGGTGTGGCCTAATAGGCTAATGAGTTTCTGCTGTTTGGTGTGGCCTGTTATGCTAATGAGTTAATGCTGGGCTTTTTCTACAAAAACAGCCCTGGAGATCAGCATTTCCTCAGGGCGTGTAAGAAAGGGCCACAAGAACTAAGCACTGAGGCAACCCTTCCTGCCCTCCCTCTCATGATCTGCCCAAGTTCACAGAATCCGCATTGCTGTCGGATGGCCATCCAGCCTCTGCTTGAAAACCTCCAAAGAAGGAGAGCCCACCACCTCCCGAGGAAGCCTGTTCCACTGAGGAACCACTCTAACTGTCAGGAAGTTCTTCCTAATCTTTAGCGGGAAACTCTTTTGATACAGATCTGTCTGACTGTTTTGGTCCCTCCTGTCAAACATCGTTTTTGATACTTTGATGTTGTTCGTAATATTGGAAAATGCTATTGAAACCATGCCCATTTCCGATATGCTGGGGGGGGCAGTTCCCTATCAATCAGATGCCAGTCACGTAGTACCCTTTTTCATTCTATTAGATTTTAATGAAAACAATACTCTAAGAAATGTCAGCAGGTCATGATATAAACAGAATATATTTAATGTCATGTATATACATAATGATAATAAATGTAAGATAATTTCCTTTATGCAGTGTCTGTTATCTCTCCTATTCCAACAGGTTTTTTTCTCCTTTTTACAAAATTAACCATCTGTCATTAAACATATTGGTGATACATCTTCCTTAACATACAGATAAGTGTCTTTTTTTTTTTTTTACATTTCATTGCATCCCATAATTTACACAATATTTCCTCTGTAATTTTCTATGGCTTCCAATATCTGCCAAAGCCAATCTAGCTGGAACTAATATTAAATGTTAATTCAGCAGGCTTTCTGGTCTTTTGTATTGTTTGCGTGAAGGTTAATAGAAATAGGGTTGCCAGGTCCCTCCTGGCCACTGGCAGGGGGTAGGGTTGCCAGGTGCTTATCGTCCACTGGTGAGGGGCTCCGGGCTGCTCACCGGAATCTTCTGGCACGCCAGGCATGTCATGCCAGAGATGCTCACCATAGAGTTTTTAGCCAAATGCTAGAGCATCCCCCTCTGGGTAACATCATCATGCCGGACCATCAGATGTGATGGGGACCCCAAAAGCTGGGGAACCCCTGCCCCCACTGGGGGGATGGCAACCCTAGGTAGGGGGGTAGCTCCAAATTGGGAAACCCTTAGAGATCTGGGGGTGGATCCTGGGGTGGACAGGGACCTCAGTGGAGTACAATGCCATAGCATCCATTTTGTCATGAGAAACTGATGTCTGTAGTTTCAAGATGAGCTGTAATTCCAGGGGATTCCCAGAACCCACCTGGAGGCTGGCATCCCTAATTTGACCAGAAGGGTCCTGAGTATGTGCATGACAAACCAAGTGGCTTCTCTGCCCACCATGGAGAACCAGACAAGTCCTTTCTCTCCAGCAGAGCAACCACCTCATCTTCTTCAGCCATTCCTTGACATTGAGTAGCATGATCTGACCAGATGGCCCATGGTGGAAGCTTAGCAAAGATCCAATGTCTTAAAGTTTATTCTAACTCACTCAAGTTCTTTTCAGGCATTCCATTCGGGTACTCCAGACATGCATAATGGGAGCATACACTGTAGGATCCTTCTAATTTGTGCGGCCTCTGTTTGGTGTGAATGGGGCCATGTGTGCAATTTCCATGCACATACAGGTTCTAGAACATCTGTGTGCACAGTGAATCTGAACACAAACGGAATGTACCCGTGTTGCTTTATTCGCACAAAATGGCGATTGTGCATATTGGGAGGATTGTGCATTGTGCAGTTAGAGCACTGAAGTCGAATGTCTGAAAAAAGCTCTAGGTAGAGTCAAATGAGAGGAACAGGGGAAGATTTATTTAATTAATTTATACCCCACCTTTCTCCCTGATGGGGACCCAAGGCAGCTTACATCCTTCTTTTCTCTTCCATTATAGCCTCACAACAACCCTGTGAGGTAGGTTAGGCTGAGAGAGTGTGACCGGCCCAAGGTCATCCAGTGACCTTCCATGAGAGTGTGGGGGTTTGAACCTGGGTCTCCTGGATCCTTGTCCGATAGTCTTAACCACTGCACCACACTGGGTCTCTGAAGACCAAGCCCTAGGAGGAAAGGCTGAGAGGCTTGGGAATGTTCAGTCTGGAGAAGAGGAGGTTGAGGGCGGGACAGGATTGCTCTCTTGAAGTATCGGAAGGGCTGCCACTTAGAGGAGGGAAGGGAGCTGTTCCTGTTGGCAGCAGAGGAGAGGACTCCCAATCATGGGTTTAAATTAAGGGCAGGGAGATACTGGCTGGATATTAGGGAAAAAATTCTAGTACGAGTTGTACAACAGTGGAATCAGCTGCCCAGAGAGGTGGTGGGCTCCCCGTCACTGGCAGTCTATAAGCAGTAGCTGGACAAACCCTTGTCAGGGATGCTCTGGGCCAGGGTTGTCGAACTCATTTGTTATGAGGGCTGGATCTGACATAAATGAGACCTTGTTGGCCCGGGCCATGTGTGTGTCATAAAATGCAATGCCAGGTAGCGGAGATATAAACTTTATATAAAGGACACAAACACAAAGGGTTTTTTTTAAAACTTAAAATAAAAACATGCTTAAAACCTCAGCCCTCTTGGAATATTTTGTTTATTTAACAGTGTCTGATAACTGACACCTCTCACTCTGAATTATTGCACCAGAATGTCTGTGCTGTTGCAGTCCTGAGTATGCTGTTCAGGTGTGTATCTGTAAGCTGCAAACCTACGATGACGCAGCAGCAGCAGAACTGGAAGAAGCAGCAGAAGACAGCCTGTTCCACTGCGGGCCTGATAGAAGCCCTCCGGGGAGGGGGGGCTCATCCGACCCCCGGGCCACATGTTTGACACCCCTGCTCCTGCATTGAGCAGGGAGTTAGACTAGATGGCCTGTATGGCTTCTTCCAAGTCTGTGATTCTGTGATTCTGAGAGAGACCTTAGAAACCAGAATAAAAGGCACAGTTTTTAGCTAATTCAAAATCACAAGGCTGTTCTGGTGGGTTATACCTGCTCTGCAGGAGGATCGTGCATTCCAGGCTTCATAGCCGGACGTTAACAAAGGCCTCTGTGACAGGTAGGGCGGTGAAGATGACCCTGTCGACCCAGGTGCCATTGGGAGTGGTGCTCTGAACGAGCCAATGGGAGCTGTCTTGAGGGGGGGAGTGGGCTTAAAATTCTGGCTGTTGGAGCTTGAGTCAGTTGGAAGCTGAGAGCGAGGGAGAAGGGTCGTTGAAGGGTTAAATTAACCGGCGTGCACATTAAAAATCTGTACAGGCATCAGCTCTTTGTTTTAAGTTTCTGTGTCTGGGTGACCGAGCGCAAAAAGGTATTCCACTCTTCCAGCGGGGTTTGCTGTCACCAAGTGCTGTATTTATATGTTAGAAATCTGCCTTGCTGATTGTTAATGTTTACCTTAGTTGTATGTTTCTTTCCCCCTGAATGGACTTCATTCTCGCTCCACTAAAAAGTAAATGATGTTGTTCTTCTCAGAGGGTAGCCATGTGGGTCTGCAGTCGAACAGATGGGCTGATTTCCCACAAGGGCTGCTCCAAGCTCGCCCTTCCCTTTTGCCCCGATGGTACGTGTCAATTTCACACAAGCTGCTGTGTGGCCGCATTTTGCCCCGCAGCTTCGCGTGATTTTCCCTGCGTCTACTCAATCCTCAAAAAACAGGATTGAGTGGACACGGGGAAAAGCCTGCGAAACTGTGAGGCAAAATGTGGCCGTGTAGCAGCTTGTGTGAAATTGACACATACCATTGGGGCAAAAGGAAGGGCGAGCGCGGAGCAGCCCTTGTGGGAAATGGGCCTTAGATTCGAATCCAGTTGGGCTTTAGAGACCAACCAGATTTCCACGGTCTCAGCTGTTGAGAGTCAACGCTCCCTTTCTCAGATCTGTCAGAGGAAGTGTTGACTCTCCAAAGTTTATACCCTGAAAATCTAACTTGAATCTAACTGATCTTGTTCTTGTTAGTTTATCTTGTTCCCAATGTCAATCCAAGGTTGGGTGGATTTATATTCTGTCTCAGATTCTGTTCCAGAACCTTCTTAATTCCCTCTGTGAATACCAGCAGTACAATGGGGCTGGCGTGAAACTGTGGCAGGAAGTCCTGTGTGGTCTTTAGCCTCAGGGAACCTATCACAGGTCCAATCTGCATTGGTATTTCCTACCGCTGTGCCAATGATCTCACATCGTCTCACAAATTTCTGTCTGCATTTCATGCCGCGTCCACCCTTCCTACTGTTTTATCTCAGCATCGGCTGTCTGCATCATTTTATTGCCATTTAGTGGTGAGTCCGAGGTCACTATGGCATCTCACCGCCTTATCTGAATGTGGTTTTAAGGTGGTACAACTGCTCCTCCCCATTGTCGAGCCGCTGTGAGCAAAAAGCAGACAACTGGAACTGAATCCCCCCCACAAGGAAATACACAAATGGTCACAAAGGAAACAAGTTAGCTGAAAATCCAGTGGTCTGCATTTAAAAGCAGCCAGGGCACATTTTTCTGCGATCATTTGGGGGGGGGGTGTTGGAAACACGCCCACCCCTGAACCATTTGTTATTTCCTGGGGCAGTCTCCAGAATGCCCTGCCTGGCAACCACTGGGTGTTTTGAGTATTTTACCCAGCTCATTCCGTCTTTCCTGCCTCCCCTCGGCCCCCCCCCAGCCAGGTCACTCCCTTTTACTTTCTCTGTGTGGGGGATTGCAGGTGCTGTTTCCTCCATGCAGCACCGTGCAGTGCCTTGCCGGCACCCCTGGGAGGCCGCTCCCCCCCCCATGCTCTCCCTAAAGAACTTGCACCCTGATGCAGACAGAGGAGAGCTTAATTCTGAGCCAGATGGGAATCTGGCACCACAGCAGTATGAAATAGCTTTACATAGCAGATGCAGATTGGGCCACAGCCTACTTTTGGCTAGTCTTTATTTTAGGGGTCCCTTGAGAAGGAAGCCCTAGCTATCATAGCTCAGGCTAGGTCTCATCTCATCAGATCTCAGAAGCTAAGCAGGATCAGTACCGGTAGTACTTAGATGGGAGACCACCAAGGAAGTCCAGGGTGGCTACGCAGAGGCAGGAAACGGCCAACCACTTCTGTTCATCCTTTGCCTTGAAAGCTCTAAGGGGTCGCCATAAATCAGCTGTGACTTGACAGCCCCCCCAAGGAAGGAGGGGGGGTTCATCTCGGTGCAATCAGAAAGTGCTTTCAAATGTATATTCCTCTTCTGCAGTCTAGAGTGGTGCAGTCCTAGGGATACTGTGACATGTGGTTTCTCAGAGCTTTTAGCTTGGCTTAGAGCCAAAGTCTTCTTTTGTGTGTGTTAGCATCTTCTGTTTTCCACCCTGCCTTAAAAACGAGTATATTGAAAGAGAATGAAAGTAGGGGAACCGGAAACAAGGGATCGGACTCTAATTCTTCACCTCCAATACCTGAAACAGAAGATTATCTAATAGGTTTCTTCTAATAATGACAGCTTTCATACCCAAGTGAAGAAGTACCTTAAAGAAGCCCAGAAGTGTTCCGTGAATGACACTACAGAAAGAGATTCAGGGATCTCGTTCCACAGCCTAAAGAAAGTGTTTGAAACCACTCTGATGTTATCACGTTTGCTATAATGTCTAATTAAGGATGGTCCCGTCCCCCCCCCCTTCCCCACAGTGAATCTGAAGTTAGTATTTCCATTCAAGGGCATCTTGTGAAAAGAATTCATTGTGCTATCGAGGTATCCGTTCATTTACCGGGTATCAACGATGCGCCTCTTCTGTCGATTCACTTTAGATAAGAGTATTGACTCTGTTATGGGAAAGCGTCTTCCCTTGCCTCTTCTCAGATGCTTCGGCTAAGAGTCTTCAGATGGATGGGCGCCAACTGTTGATGGAACATATTCAGGGAAGTAGGTTCCCCGGCACAGGCCTATTGGTCTCTGAGCTGCATCAAGGATTTGGGCACTCTGAAACAGGCCATGGTTGTCATTGCACTGGATGGCCAGAATATGCATTATGGGAGGCTGTCCTTCAAAGACCATCTGGGAATTCAACCGGCAGCTTGATTATTAACAGGATCCAGCCATTATGAGCACATTACAACTGCCCCCCCCCTTTGACTGCCGTGTGCCTGCTTTCCCCTTTTGGATAAGGACCACTACTCTACGGTAGGGCCCAAGCATTCCATGGATAAAGTCTTAGGTTGATTCCCAGGCATCACTGGCTGCAGCATGGCTAGGAAAGACCGATTGCTGAGCAGCAGCTGCCGGTCAGAGTGGACAATACTAGGCAAGATTGATCAATGAGCTGACTGCGTATGAGACAGATTGAGATGTACTGAGTTACGTGGGCTCCTAATGTGTGGTTAGGCCCAGCTGAATAAACTGGTTCAATTTATTTATTTATTTGATTTATACCCCGCCCTCCCCATCGTAGCACTCCATGGGCTGGGGCTGCCAGGTCTTACCTGGCTGTTGGCTGGGGGCGGCGGCGTTCCCAGTCTTGCTCCAGGATTTTTCTGGTCACTATAGAGTTTTTGCCAAAATGCTAGAGCATCCCCCATGTGATGTGCCTGGTGTGATGATGTCACCTCTGTGTGATGTCATCACGCTGGGCACGCCGAACGGGATGGGGCTCTTCGGGGTGGATTGAGGCCTGTGAAATCAGGGGGAACCCCGCCCCCATCGGGGGGATGGCAACCCTACCATGGACCCAGGTGGTTGTTCAGAACTGTGTTCCTCCCCAGGTGTCAAGATCATTGATTTCAGAGCCAGTGCCCTGTAGTGGTCAGAGTGGCAGACGAGGGTATGGGAGATCCAGATTTGCATCCCCATCTTGTCACGGAACCTCAATGGGTGACCTTAAGCCAATTACTCCTCTCTGAGCCTGACCCACCTTACAGGTAGGTTTGCCAACAGGCCTGGAGAAAAGTGTCCTTTCCCTTTAAGAGAAGTTTAATATGTGGGAATAGGTAGCTGAAGCTTTTCATGGCATGGAGGAAAATCGCATCCTATTAAGCCTCTCGTACAGGACAGCTTTTTTTTCTCCAGGCACTTGGCAACAGTATTCATGGGGTTGTTGTGAGGATAAAATAAGGTTGCAGGTCACTTCTGCTTGCCGGCGGGGGGATTGGGGGGACGTTCCAGGGGTGGCCGGGGACGTCGGGGACATTGCATGGTGATGCTCTGCATTTTGGGTAAAACTCTATGGGGTTTTTGGCCTAAAACAATAGAGTTTTCCCTAAAAAGCAGAGCGTCGCCATTCAATGTCCTGATGAGATGATGTCACTTCCACGTGATGAAATCACATTGGGGACATTGCCATGTGATGTCTCTGTTTGGGGGCAGGGCCAAAAAAACGGGGAAACTGAGGGTCTGGCAAACCTAGAATAAAATGAAGGATGGGATCTTATAAGCAACTTTGGGTCCTCTAGAGAGAAAAAAGCAGGATATGAACAGCTAACAGCTTGGAGAGCCAGCCTGGTGTTGTGTTAAGAGTGGCGGACTCTAATCTGAAGAACTGGGTTTGATTCCCCACTCCTCCACATGAAGCCGGCTGGGTGACTTTGGGTCAGTCACAGTTCTTTCAGACCTCTTTCAACCCCACGTATGTCACAGAGTTTCTGTTGTGGGGAAAGGAAGAGAAGGCAATTGTAAGCCGCTTTGAGACTCCTTTAGGTAGTGATGAGCAGGGTATAAAACCAACTCCTCCTCCTCCTCCTCCTCCTCCTCCTCCATGGATTGAAGCCTTGCTTTGCATTCCTTTAGCAACCAAGGCATGGTATAGCAATTGCCTCCCTTGTCCTGTGGAACTCCCTGCTTCATGAGGGAACTCTCTGGCTATGCACTTAGCCAAATGTGTGTGTGTGTGTGTCTTTTAGATGACTGGTGAAAACAGTTTTTTGTAAAGCTAAAATGCTGACATTCAAAGTGGGGAAAAAAAAATCAGCGGAAGGAAACAGTAATTAGGCTGATGGAACCGATTGGTATAATGGTGAAACAAAATCAAAATGGGGATTTTTGAGTCAAAAAAGCGATGCTGTGAAATTCCATAGCATCCCTAACTAGCACTGTCTGCAGCTGTCAGATGGCTTTGGTTCAGATATTATAAATGGTTTTAATTTCAGAAGTTGAACACACAGGATGCTTCCTTATACTGAATCAGATCAGCAGCTCTCCAAGGTCTCAGGTAAGCGGTCTTTCACATCACCCCCTGCCTGTTAGTTGGAGAGGCCGGGGATTGAACCTGGGACCTTCTGCATGCCAAACAGATGCTCTACCACTGAGCCAATTCCCCTCCCCAACCTTTCCCCCCACTAACAGCAACACTAATTTGTGCCAAATGATGTATTAAGGTGTATTAACAGCAAACATGTGAAAACTGTAATTCTTAAAGAACAACACTTCTCATCGTCATCACCAACCAAGTGCATAAACAATTTACCAAATTATCCTTTGATTGAGTGTTTCTTCCTTGAAAATTCGAAGTTAACGTCTTTGTCACCTGGATATTGAGAGCTACTCCCTGAATGACAATTCTTAATCATTGTTGTCATAACATTGTGCACCGCATCGAAGCAGTGTTTCCCCAATAATTACATCAAGGGAAACTGCCTTGAAGTTCAGAAAAAAAAGCTAGTTAAGGAATTTCAGAAAGAAAACACATTGAAGCATCAGTGCTCACGCTGTTAGGCCTGGATCCATCTCTGCAAACTTGTAGCAATAGGCAATTGTTTGTGCATATTTGACACAGGCTGAAAAAGACTCAGGATCACTTCACACATATTTTAGATGCGTACCTAAAGGTAAAGGTTCCCTTGCTCGAAAGCCAGTCAAATCCAACTCTAGGGTTGCAGTACTCATCTCCGTTTCAAAACCGAAGAGCCAGCGCTGTCCGAAGGTGTTTCCATGGTCATGTGGCCAGCATGACTAAACACCAAGGTGCACGGAACGCTGTTACCTTCCCACCGAAGTGGTACCTATTTATCTACTTGCCATTTCTTGCTTTCGAACTGCTAGGTTCACTTAAAATATTCATAAAGTCATGAAACTGCCTTAAACTAAGCCTGACCATCAGTCTGTCAAAGTCAGTATTGTCTATGCTGTCTAGCAGCCGTTCTTCAAGATTTCACATGGTGGTTTTTCACATCATCTTCTACCTGATCCTCTTGAGAGTCAAGGGGTGTGATCATACGTACCGAAAGCCGCGGCAGACATACGATTCCCCCACGGATTAAAGGGACGCGATCAGACAGACACATCTGTCTGGCGTCCCGGAGTCATCGTCGGGGCGTCGTTTCGCGCCGCAGTAGCATGGTAAAAAACTACTGCCGAAAACTCACTATTATTGGGAACTGCAGGTGCACGGCGGGAAGTATGATCGCGCAAACTTGTGTCATTGCAGGCAGGGCAAACCGCCTCGCTTCCTGTCTGCATTTTCTCCCTTCCTTGTGACTGCAGCCAAGGTTCCCTTTTTGAGATGATACCACTGGCTGTTTGTTCAGATGGCAAGAAGGGAAGCTTCTGGATAAGTTGATAGCTATATCAACTATAATATGAAGGAGATTGTACTTCTTTGAAAAGTTAATTGGTAACTTACTCTGAAAACTGTTTCCCACCCCCTGCAACTTGAACCTTGATGGTATTTGAAATTACCTTTTGAGAACCGAAATATCAACGTAAC
Organism: Gekko gecko; assembly: GCA_029375565.1. Lineage (NCBI taxonomy): Eukaryota > Metazoa > Chordata > Lepidosauria > Squamata > Gekkonidae > Gekko > Gekko gecko. Next base: position 20,232,265 of record JAPDNY010000004.1, on the reverse strand, counting down.
ATCCATTATCGAAGACTATCACAGTCCATTTCTGAAGAAGACGATTGGAATGGAAGACTTGATCTGGAAGCTTCGTCAATATCCTTGGACTTTATTCTTAAGGACTTGGGCATTTAATATTGAACTTCTTGTATTTGAGCTTTTGTGCTTATGCCCTTGATCATTCTTATTTAGAATCGATAATACACAGAGACAATTGCATAATAATCTCTATTAGTGTCTTTTGACACAGTCTCTTCTATTTCTGGTGTTTTCATTTTTTGACTATGTCTCTTCTCTTGAGTCTTTTGACCATACAGCAGCTGGACAACCTTCCAAAACTCACAAACTATTGACTTGAAGGAACTGTTGTGGAGTAAGTAGATTGTGGACTGAATTTACTGTTTCTGAGCTGAAAACAAAAAACAGGGTTCTTCAAGTGGTTGGCTCCAGATAAGACGTTTCACTGCTTGTGTCTGATTTTTTTTTCATTAGAGTAAAATATTTTCTAGCCAGATCAGCCATATGGAGATCTTCCTATTTCTTGGACATGCCAAAATGCTGCAGAACGTGAAAGAATGACACACTTTCTAAGCTTTACTTGAATTGAGATAGAAGAAGAAGAAGAAGAAGAAGAAGAAGAAGAAGAAGAAGAAGAGGAGGAGGAGGAGGAGGAGGAGGAGGAGGAGGAGGAGGAGGAGGAGGAGATTAGATTTATACCCTGCCCTTCACTACCCAAAGGAGTCTCAGAGCAGCTTACAAACTCCTTTCCCTTCCCCTCCCCACAACAGACACCCTGTGAGGTAGGTGGGGCTGAGAGAGCTCTGACAGAAACTGCTCTTTTTCAAGAACAGCTGTGCCATAACAATGGCTTGCCCAAGGTCATCCAGCAGCTGCAAGTGGAGGAGTGGGGAATCAAATTCGGTTCTCCCAGATTAGAGTCCGTGCACTTAACCACTACACCAAGCTCCTGTGTGAATCACTTTCCTTCTGCCACCATTGGGGTTTTAGTAGACAACTGCTTCAGCACTGATGCATCATCTTGAAGGCGCACAAAGAGCCAGAGGTCTCCAACTCACATGTGCCTTTTATGTACAGATAACATGAATTAAATTAACATGAATACGGTGCTGCCACACGCCACAGATTGAGAACATGTTTCACCCACATGCTGTGAAATGAGGATTAGTTAGAATAAGACCCTTTAAAACCTGCAGATGAGGAAAAACTGTAGAAATCGCTGACCGTAAATTGCATGACTGGTTAAGCCAATGGTATTATTACTACGATGGTTTTAATTGTGCTTTAATTATGTCGTAGTGGGATGGTTTTATTGATGTTTGGGATTGCCTTGCCTGCTTTTCTTGTTGGAAAAGCAGTTTGCAGTGCTGTCCTGAGCAGAGTTACCCCCTTCTAAAGCCATTGACACAGAAGGGTACAACTCTGCTTAGGATGGCACTGTTAGAAACTTGAAAAAAAGATTTTTAAAACTTTCTTTCATAGAATCATAGAACCACAGAGCTGGAAGGGGCCATACGGGCCATTTAGTCCAACCCCCTGTTTATGCAGGATCAGCCTTGAGCATCTCTGACAAGCGTACGTCCAGCCACTGCTTAAAGGCTGCCAGGGAAGCGGCAGCTGATTCCACTGTTGCACAACTCTGTTAAACAGTTTTTCCTTCGATCCAGCTGGTACCTTCCCGCCATTAATTTAAACCCATGATTGCGAGTCCTCTCCTCTGCTGCCAGCAGGAACCGCTCCCTGCCCTCCTCTACGTGGCAGCCCTTTCAATACTTGGAGAGAGCCATCCTGTCCCCCCCCTCAGCCTCCTCTTCCCCAGACTAAACATTCCCAAGTCCCTCAGCCTTTCCTCATAGGACTGCATTTTAATTGCCTCTATTTTAATAACCATGGGTGCCGGTTTATTAGTTCAGGCATGTTAAAAATAATAAATCAAAATGAACGGTAAAGAAGATGAAGAGTTCTTAGCAGAATGGAAAGACTTTAAAGACTATTTAGAGCGGAACTGGGATGTAAAAAATAAGTTACTCTGCTTTGATAACTATTAAGATTAGAAGACTAGAAAGTATTGATTATTGGCTAAAATGTTACCTAATACTGAGTTAGAGAAAATGAATATGTTTAGAAAAGAAGAATTGAATATTGGACAAGTTTTTACTGTTAGTGAATATTGATTGAAATGATAATAGGGGTGGAGCATTGCTGGAAGCCAGGTGGGGGGGGGGAGGAAGGGGATATTAGAAAAGGATGTATCAAAAATATTTTGAAATATGGAACGTGATAATGTATCCTATTAATAAAGTTCTTTTTTAAAAAAATAATAAATCAAAACAAAGATCTCAGAGCATAATCTGGCCAAAGGGAAGTATTTTCAGGTCCCCTTATTTCAATGCAGGGGCCGTGGTGACTCAGAGGCTAAGATGCTGAGCTGCAGACCAGAAGGTCTGTAGCTTGGTAGTTCGAGACCCGGGTGCCGCATGATGGAGTGAGCTCCTGTCTCTGGCCCCAGCTCCTGCCAACCTAGCAATTTGAAAGCAAGAAATTGCAAGTAGATGAACAGGTACTGCTTTGGTGGGAAGGTAACAGCATTCTGTGTGCCACGGCATTTAGTCATGCTGGCCACATGACCATGGAAATGTCTTCGGACAGAGCTGGCTCTTCAGCTCGGAAACGGAGATGAGCACCGACCCCTAGAGTCGGATTCGATTAGCTTTCGAGCAAGGGAAACCTTTACCTTTACCTATTTCCATGTGCTTAGCTCTTTCTCACTGAAGTCAGTAGGACTTACAAATGTCGCCAGGGTCATGCCCGTCGTAACCATTTTGAATACCACAAGAGCAATCCTATGCAGAGTTATTCTAGTTTATGTCCATTGATTGCAGAGGTCTTTGATTGGAGGAGCTCACACCTCGGAATGCACTGCCATGGCACTGAAAAGTGATAAAATTTTCAATAGAAGGAAGAAACAAACGGAATGACTATGTGGGCACAGCACAAAGAGCGAACAAGGAGAGAAGTTTTGAGTGCTTTGTAATCTCATGACGGATGAACGGGAAAGTCCAGCCAGGGGCTGAGGAACATGATCTTGTTGAGAAATTCACAACAAGAAATCTCACAGAGATTTAGTACGGATTAAATGAGCTCTGATGAGAGGACTTCAGACATAATTACCCACTGATGATTAAGCACTAAGGTTCTCAACCCTGAATTCGTAATCAAGTCAGTGACCACATCCAATGGGCTTAGATTTCAGAATATGATAAGCATCTAATGGTTTTGGGAAAGCATTTTCAGAAGACTTGTAGCAACTGAAGAGATCTGATACAGCCCAGGCCCCATTGCAAGAACTGTGGGATGTTGAGTATTTTTTTTTTGAAGCCCCGAATCCTAGGAACCCATCTCCTTTCAAAAGTCCCATTACTTTCCCTCAGACAGAGGGAAGGCCAAAGCATGTTACATGTTACAGCCAGTATCATAATGCCTCTGTATAAATCATTGGTGCGACCTCATTTGGAATACTGTGTACAGTTCTGGTCACCACATCTCAAAAAGGATATTATAGCATTGGAAAAAGTGCAGAGAAGGGCAACTAGAATGATAAAAGGGTTGGAACACCTTCCCTATGAAGAAAGGTTAAAACGCTTGGGGCTCTTCAGCTTGGAGAAACGACGGCTGAGGGGTGACATGATCGAGGTTTATAAGATTATGAATGGGATTGAGCAGGTTGAGAAAGAAGTACTTTTCTCCCTTTCTCACAATACAAGAACTCGTGGGCACTCCATGAAATTGCTGAGCAGTCGGGTTAGAACAGAAAAAAGGAAATACTTCTTCACCCAAAGAGTGATTAACATATGGAATTCACTGCCACAGGAGGTGGCAGCTACAAGCATGAACAGTTTCAAGAGGGAATTAGATAAACATATGGAGCAGAAGTCCATCAGTGGCTATTAGCCACAGGGTATAGATGGGAATTCTCAGTCTGGGGCAGGTGATGCACTCTATTCTTGGTGCTGGAGGGGGCAGCAGTGGGAGGGCTGCTAGTGTCCTGGCCCCACTGCTGAACCTCCTGATGGCACGTGGTATTTTTTGCCGCTGTGTGACAGAGTGTTGGACTAGATGGGCCATTGGCCTGATTCAACATTGGCTTCTCTTATGTTCTTATGTTTCATAAAGATGGTACCAAAAATGGCTTGATTGAGCAATGCTTTCTCTGGCTACGGTGGGTCCAGTTCAATGAACTACGTACACAAAGACTTCACGGAATAGCTCTTTCCCCCGTTGCCCTAAAGTCCCCTTCAAACTCCTTTGACTCCTGAAAAGCTATTCTTGAAGGTAAGGGCACCACTGATAACACAGTGGGATGCACCACAAGGGGCTACAGCGAGAAGAGTATGGTTGCCAGGTCCCATAATTGATCTGGTGGGATGATTTGGGGGGCATTCCAGGGGTGGCTGGTGGTGTCATCACATCAGGGAAGTTATGCAGCGATGTCCCTGTTTAAGGGCGGGGTTTCCACTGCTGACCAGCTGGTCCAAGGCAGGGACAAGCCCCCGAAAGTGGGGGATCCTCTGCTTGGACCTGAGGGATGCTCTAGGCTGATCCTGCATTGAAGGTCTGTAGGGCCCCTTCCAACTCTGGGATTCTATGATTCTATGAACCCTAGAGAACAGTAAATTAGTATAAATCATTCTTGGCATAAGCTCAGAAAAAGCTTGTGGGAAAAGGGGAAGGTGACTTTTTTCCTCACAAGCAGCGCCCCCTCATGATCCATCTCCTCCTTTTCCCAAAGGTCCTTTGATCTCCAACGGCAGCTTTGAAAAGGCACATGAAATGCAGGGGAAGAAGAGAAATGGAAGATTCATTCCATGAACAGATAAACATTCGTCTTTCACAAATTCCAACCAAAAATGTGTGGAAGTATTTACAAAGCAGAGATCCACCGTGTTGCTGAAGGACTCTGAAACAAAAAGAGGGGAAGAAAAACTTAACCCAAACAAGTTGAATTAAGAAACCAAAAGGTTAATTACCACAAATATAAGGGCCAGATAATATCAGTTAAAACATATAACATAAATATTATCAAACATATCAGAATATATTTATTACAAAGTAGATAAAAACAGATATAAGCCCAATAGTAGCCTCAAAATAGGATAAAATCATACATAGGTATCAAATAGACAACATATGTGACCAAAACCATCTATGTTTCGGTCAATTTGGCCTTCCTCAGTGGTCAATCATATATATTACACTTTAGCTTCAAGTAATACAATGAATACTGAAAATAGGACCAATTGAAAATGGTTTTATAAGAAATCTCAGTGACTCAGGGCAGGGATAAAATACAGAGGCCTCATTTCCAAATACCTCATATATTTGTGTCTTCAGTTATGTGTCTTTCCCTCTTAGTCCAAGGAAAGTATGTTCTCACGCAATTTGGAACCAATAGCAATTGGACAGGGAAGGAGACTGAATGCTGTGTACCAGTCTCAGCTAATATGTCAGTTCCCTGGGCACAGAGATTTCTTTCTCCAATAGCTAGACTACAAATTCAGCTTAATCTCCCATGGTGCACCCATCCTAGGCTGGTACTACTTAAGATGGACCTTGGTTGCCCCTGGTTAGTATTTGGATGGGAGATTACCAAGGAATACCAGGGTTGCAATGCAGAGGCAGGAAATGTCAAAACACCTCTGGGTGTCTCTTGCCTTGAAAACCCTACAGGGTCCTCATAAGTCAGCTGCTACTTGAGGGCAAGAAAAAATAGATAGGTGCATTCTCTATCAGGGAGGCACTGAGTCTTTCTGTGAGTGCTGAAACATCCCTTGAAAGTGGGTATAATTTTAAACCTGTAAGACAGGCTGAGATTGTTCTCCACCAAGCTGAAAAGGATTGTGCAGACTCAAAGCAAAGGCAGACCCACTGAGGGGAAAAGGCATTAGAACACTGAATATGTTCAGAAATGCCATTTACAGAACTAGTAAAAATGTCATCCCATGATTAGGGAGCAGTATACGTCTGTAAAATATACCCAGTGTGTGGAATGCACATGAAAACAATCAGCTAAATAACACAATAGATTTCCTAAAAACTGTAATTCTTTTGGTTTCCGTAGAGTCTAGCAGATGATTGTTTCTGTGTTTATCATGCCCCCCTTCGGTTTGTGTCACGTCTCCACTGTATGAATCCCAGTGACTACAAGCTGTGAAGACTTGCAGAAGGTGCCTCCCCATCCAGGATTATTCAATTTCTCAGGGGCTTGGTCATGCTAACAACCCTCCTTTCCTTTAGCAGACACTCAGCTACCCTCAATATTCTGCATCTGCTGAAGCATATTCAGTACTTGTCGGGTCATTGGTGAGGTAGAATGTTCTTTGTCTTTGGTTAATTTTCAAAGTTTCGTTTTTCTGTCTACGTGGGGGGTCCTGTGGATGTGTAGAAACTCTTACCTTGTCGGTGGGTGGCGAGTTCTGCAGCTTTGATCATTCGCATGAGACCAGTTGGTTTATTGTTAGAGGGAATTATTTGTTATGTGTATACCTTGATCTTCATGAAGGACAGGACAATCACAGGAGGAGGCATTAGTCTGTGTGGTTGAAGAGAATTGCACCAGGGCAGGCCATTTTCTGTGTCCAACAACATATCGCAGTTGGAAGAACACTTCAGAGGCAATGCCAGTTGCTTATCATCTGTTTATGCTAGCTGTTCTCCAAGCAGTTCTGGATAGTGCCATGACATTTAATCCCGCCCTCCCCCCCAAATCCTGTGAGGTAAAGTTTGGCTGAGTGATTGGTCAGAAGTCGCCCAGTGAGTTTCAGAGTGTGGAGGGATTGGAATCCAAGGCTTTGTACTCATAGCTCAAGGCTTTGTACTTATAGCCAGTTTGGTGCAGTGGTTAAGTGCACGGACTCTAATCTGGGAGAACCGGGTTTGATTCTCCACTCCTCCACTCGCACCTGGCTGGATGACCTTGGGCAAGCCATAATTCTGATAAGAGCTGTTCTTGGAAAAAGAGCAGTTTCTGTCAAGAGCTCTCTCAGCCCCACCTACCTCACAGGGTGTCTGTTGTGGGGAGGGGGAGGGAAAGGAGTGTGTAAGCCGCTCTGAGACACCTTTGGGTAGTGAAGGGCGGGGTATAAATCCAATCTCTTCTCTCTTCTTTTTCTTCTTCTCCTTCCTGTGAATACAAGTATCTTCTTCTGAACCAAAAGAAGATATCCATTTAAGGTCATTCAGATACTTCATGATAAAGCTGGTCCATGCAGTAAGGATGGACTAGATTAAAATATTAGATTCAAGAATGTTTAGGGATCTGAAGAATGTTTGGCAGCCATCCAACACACAATCCCCATAAGGCACTGGCATATTAGAGGTAATGTACTTGAGTATTCACAGCTCAGTTTTGGAGGATATGTTTGTTCGCTTAGATTTTTTGAACAGAACCCAAAAGTTTAGCGGTGGAACCAGCTGCCTAGGGAGGTGGTGAGCTTCCCCCTCACTGGCAGTCTTCAAGCAGTGGCTGGATTAAAATTTGTCGGGAATACTTCAGGCTGATCCTGCAGGGAGCAGGGGGTTGAAATAGATGGCCCCAGCATGGTATAGCGTTTAAGAGCAGTGGACTCTCATCTGGAGACCAGGGTTTGATTCCCCACTCCTCCACATGAAGCCTGCTGGGTGACCGTGGGCCAGTCACAGTTCTCTCAGAGATCTCTCAGTCCCACCTACCTCATAAGGTGACTGTTGTGGGGAGAGGAAAGAAAAGGCAATTGTAAGCTGCTTTGAGACTCCTTAGGACAGAGGAAAGCAAGGTATAAAAACCTACTCTTCTTCTTCCCCTTCCAACAGTTTGTTCCCAGTGCAGACAATCGTTATACATTAAGACCTTTAATAATCATGCAAGTGGCAAGCCACATGTACTGAGACAAAAGTCACTGATTGTATAAAAACAAAAGCCATCATAAGAGACTCTTCTAGTCCTGTTCACACATTACAGCGAATGTGTGTACACCTTGCGTGTATGTGTGTACATCTTTTTGTAAGAAACAGCCAATGTGCGTTCACTTTACAAATGAAACGGGGGACCCACAGATGGCTAAATGTGTGGTTTCAATCATGCGTTGAATTTTAACACGTGCCTGGTTCATAAATTACAGCACCAGAAGAGTATCACAGCTTTACTAGTTCTGTTCGCTGGTGTTTTAAAAGACATATCCAGTTCCGTAAATTCTTTCGCCCCTTGCTTTCCAAAGAATTAGCAAATTTTCCTACAGCCTGTACTGATGTTGTTTTAATCCTCTACATGTAGAAAGAAAGAGGCATAGGCTTTTGATAAGTGATTTTTTTATTCATGTCCAGCTCTTTGCGATTGCCTTGATACAACACGGGGGAAAAAAAGACCCCTTCTACCTCATGCTAGAAGAGGCGAAAACAATAGCGGCTGTGTTGGTTCTGTCAATGCACACAAGATACATTAGCCACTGAATTTACTCAACAGACAGAAAAAAGGCCAGCAGGGATTGTTCACTGAGAAGAAAGTTTGTTTTACAATGTCTCGGCAGAATAAAAGATGGTTTTATCTTGCGCCTTTCATTTTCAAGGTGTCCCAAAGCGCTTCAGAATAATGAACTCAATACTGATAGCACATCAAGTGATGGAGGCTGTGGAGAGAAATATGACAGGCGCAGTGTTTTCTACAGCTGTCCGTAACCTTGGGCCCTCCATCCATCTCTGGGACCTGCACTGCTCAAAGTACTGTAATGTCTAAGCGCCTCACCAGTTTTAATGCATTAATTTCACTCCCACACCAATGGCATTTTCTCTGAGTGGATCTCAGGGGGGAAAGCCGTGCACATGGAACACTGCTATGGAATTGCTTGGAATTTATATGAAACTGAGCGGCTAGTCACGGAGATGGCTGTCACGTTTATATCGCCTCCTTCCTCTGAGGAGCTTAGGGCAGTGTAGATGGTTTTCCTGCCCCCATTTTATACATACAACAATCCTATGAAGTAGATTAGGCTCAGACCGAGAGTGAGAGCATAACTGGCCCAAGGTAACCCTTGTCCTAACTCCACAGCACCCAGTACCAAAACAGAACTGAACTTTATTAGAACTTAAACTAGGATTACCATATTTTGAAAAGCAACAAAGAAGACATATTTCCTGACTGACTACTTCAAACAAGTGATCACTATGACCAATCTCATTTTAAATACCCCTACTATTTAAGCTGTGATAATTGTTACTAACCAGGAATATTCCTAGCCTTCCAACCAAGAAAGAGGACATTTACATCAGTTTTTTAAAAAGAGCTGAAAAGAGGGCAGACATCAAAGAAAAGAGGACATGTCTTCTAAAAACAGGACATATTGGCAACTCTAACATAAACAAAGCCTGGTCTGGCCCTGGCTAGGCCACAACCAACCACAACCAGCAACCAAAAAACAAATAAAAAGTGAAACTATACCAAAGGCTTTTACATTAAGGGATTGTCAGGTATCCCTGACACAGGGGGTGCAGGGAGGAGATGAGATGGCAATAAATGTATCTGTTTTCCGTTGGTATGCGGGGAGGTGACGAGGTTGCCTGGGAGACCGGGCTATCTCCACCTTACCCAGGCCTAAATGGCCTTGGAGCCAGGCTTGATGTCTACTTTCGTTTTCCTAAAGACAACAGCCAGGCATGGAAACCTTTGCTGGGTGGGAATGTAGTAATTTAGCACCTCTTAGTTTTCCTGCGCACGGGCTTGCTAACCATTGGTAGAGCTTGGGGGGGGTTCTTTCCCCCCTTAGAGTATAATCCCAAGTGCTTCATGTATTCAAGCTATTCTTAACAATGTTCCTGTACTAGCGCTTCAGCATTGCAGTCTAATAAATACTATCCTTATTTCATCAAATGAGGCCTGGCATTTTGACTGACTAGCTGAGGGTCCTGACAGGGATCATATTAAAGTAACTATACCATCCAATAAGGGAATACCAACAGATTCACAATTGCCCATGATATAACAAGCTTATCGAGTTCTTAGTTGTTTAGGCGGTGAGCAGCTTTTAGCTCGCCCACAGAACCAAATGGACCCAGTATGGCTTCAGATGGCTCTGCAGGATCCAAAGCCCCCCTGGCGGCTCATTGGATGAACTTGTGGGGGACTGGTGTAGCCGACTCTCCACAGCCATCAAAAAGATTGCTCCTCGGCGCCCTCTGTGCACTCACTCCAGGTGGGCCCCGTGGTACTACCAGGAGCTGTGGCTTATGAAGCGAGAGCTGAGACGGCTAGAGAGACGGTGGTGCTGTGCTCACGACGAAGCAACAAGAGCATCTTATAGGACGTTTATGAGATCCTATGAGATGGCAGTCAAGGCCTCAAAGAGAATTCTATGTGGCCATGATTGCATCTGCGAGCTCACAACCAGCCCAATTATTTAGAATGATCCAGTCATTAACAATTCTGCCATGGGGCAGACAAAATGCTAGGGAATTGGATATTGGCTGTGAGGCATTTGCGGGCTACTTCGCAGATAAAGTCTTGGCGCTCCGCCGTGACCTCCCCATCACAGTTGAAACAGTGAGTGAACTCGAGGCCCCTTGCAAGTCTTCAGTTCTGGGTTTGGATTGTTTTAGCCCACTCAGCCTGGAGGAAGTCAACAGATTGATCGTATCTGTGCACCCAACCACATGCAGTCTTGATCCGTGCCCTTCTTGGCTCATTAAAGCTGGCCACAAGGGGTTTTGAGGTGCTATAAGGATGATTATCAACAAGTCCCTCCTTGAGGGGCAGTTCCCTGAGGCACTCAAGGAAGTGGTGGTCTGCCCCCTCTTGAAAAAACGTGGGGATACAGGGGCTTGCCCTTCAATCTGGAGCCGCCACTTAAAAAGCCCTAGCCCTCGTAATGGCCAGTCTGGCATCTTTTGGGCCAGGGAGAGTCAGGCAATTTTGTAACCCTGACCTCAGTGCTCTCTGGGGGCACATGTGGGTTATATCGTCTGGTTATAGCCAGTGATCTAACAATTAATTATACTATGGATTGGCATGAGACTGGGAATGTTTATTCATAATATTTTTACCTCAACTTCTCAAGATTGATTACATACTAGAAAATAAATACTGTGATACAACCACATGAAATCTCTCCATATGAGCAGTGGGAAGGCACTGTCAACAATGCCGCCTACTGAACTCTCAGCAACCAGCATTATTAATGGTGCCTTCCCACTGTCAAATTAAATCAGCAGTGACAAGAAATAGGACTTTTTTTGGTAGCCGCATCCCTTTCTTGGAGAGGGGGAGGCCTGTGATTCAGCTGGAGAGCTTCTGGTTTATTTATTTTTCAAATTTATATTCCGCCCTTCCCGTGAACAGGCTCCGGGCAGGTTACAGGCAATAACTGGGCCATTCGGCCACAGGATACAATAAAAATAAATAAGCAGTTAAAACATTAAAACAGCATTTAAAACAGACTGCACCAAAGCTGGTGCCACTGGACTCTAGTTCACTGAACCCAGGCTGTAAACAGATGGTATCTTTAGTAGTGGGGGGGTGATCTTCCTTCAGCCACCTCAACCAAAGGCCTGGGAGAACAAGCTTCATTTTACAGGCCCTGCAGAATGATAAGAGGTCCCGCAGGGCCCTGATCTCATGCAGGTGCATGTTCTACCAGGCTGGGGCCAGGGCAGAAAAGGCTCTGCTTTGCATGCTGAAGATGCCCAGTTCAATCTCTGGAATCTCCAGTTAAAAGGACCAGGCAGTGGGCAATGTGAAAGACCTCTTCTGGAGACTCTGGAAAGCTCCTGACAGTCTAAGTAGACAATAGTGACCTTTAAGGAATGATGATCTGGTGCAGTAGAAATTGTCTAGCTTTCTTGGAGGTTGCAAAACCTTTTAAAATGAGATTTTAATTTTTAAAGTGGTATCATGAGGTGTTATTTGGTGGGTGTTTTACTAGCGCTTCGTGTGCTGATCGTATTTTGTTTTTATTTGACTCTTTATGTGTTTTTAATAATTTATTTGTTGGATCTGTGCCTTTGCAATATGGGCCACTTTGAGTATGGGAAGTGCAGGATAAAAATCCTTAATAAATGAAAGCAAGCAAGCAAACAAAACAAAATCCAGCAGGGACAAAATCAGAGATATAGAGATATATTAAGTCAGGCAAAGCAATCCTTCAACAATCCAAAAGCCTTCCTAAATGTTTACCCTGGTGAGCAATTCAGAATTCTGTATGCTTAGATGTCAGAGCCCCTTTTCAAACACGGAAGTGATTCACATGTAGTATGGTTACCACTTTTTTGGAAAGGACAAAACTGGCAAGGGCCAGCTCACCTAAGGATGGGGCCATGGGATCGAAACACTGAACCAACAGGAACTACAAATGCAGCAAAATGTACATAGTTCTTTCTGTTTCTGTCTCTCTCTGCATTCGCTGTTGCTGAGGAGATATCAGGAGGAAAAGAGAAACAGAAAGGGCTGCCAGAGACAGCTGCAGAGTTTACAAAAGCTACTTTTGAGGCACAGAAGAAGCTGGTCTAAAAATGAAAGTGAAAATTGGCCGTAAGCCTATGCTGTAAAGGTTTTTCAAGTGCAACACAGGAAATTCATCCGTCTCAAGGACTCTAGGAAGTTAAAAACTAACCTCTCTCTTATAATCTCCCTCACATTAAAAAGGAAAGAAAAGAAAGAACAACAAAACTCTTCATCTGGTAAATAGCCATAAGGGGGCAAAATAAGCCTTACTACTACAAAGCTGGCCAGTGGCCATTCTAAATTGTTGTATATGTTTTTGGAGCGCCTTGCCATGAATAAATACCAGGGACCTGTCTTGTGGTGACCTGAATGGAACCTCCTGTTAATAGCTTCCCAGGATCCTGTACCAACTGAAGCCTCCACTCCATTCCACTCCAGACCCAGATTTGGTTTTGGCAGTGCCGGGAACTCAGTCCCATGCTTCTGTGGGCTATACTGTGACCTGTGAGAGCTTCATATTTTCTTCAAAGGTAACTTTTGTCTGTAACCGTATGTAGGAGGTTTGGAGGCAGGGACATGGGGGGCCCAAGATGTCATGTGGGTCATTACTTCACTTCCATTGAAAACCTGGAGATGACACAGGATAGCGCTACAAACCACCATGAACTCTATGGTAAAGCCACAGAGAACATTAAAACATACAGAGTGAGCCATGCTGGGTTGGACCAAAGGCCCATCTAGTTCAGCATTCTGCGCATACAGTGGCCAGTCTAGGAAGCCCACAAACAGGAAGACTGCAACAGTATTATCCTGCCTGTGCTCCCCCAGCAACTGGTTTAAACAGGCATATTCCCTCTGGTATTGGAGGGAGTAGATGTCCATCATGGTTAGCCATTGATAATCCATTAATTTGTCCACTCCCCTTTTAAAGCCCTTTGAGTTGGCAGCCATCACCGCATCCTGTGGCAGTAAGTTCCACAAATTAACTATATGTTGTGTAAAGAAATACTTCCTCTTGTCAGTCCTGAATTTCCTACCCTTTGATTTCAGTGGGTGACCCTAGGTTCTAGTATTATGAGAGAAATATTTCTCCCTGTCCACTCTCCTTTTTTCAAGTGTGGCAACCAGAACTGTACTGTACACAATATTCCAAGTATCTTCGCACTATAGATTTGTATAAGGTCGGTATGATGGTGGCAGTCTTATTCCTTATTCCTGTTCTAATTATGGCCAGTATAGAATTTGCCATTTTCATAGCAGTCACAGACTGGGTCAATATTTTCACTTGTTCTGTTGTTCTGCCAGCTCAGATCCCATCAGTGTATATGTGAAGCTGGGCTTATTTGCCCCAGTATGCCTCATTTTACATTTGTTCACACTAAATCTCATTTATTTATTTATTATTTTCCATTTATATCCCGCCTTGCCAAAAATCGGCCTGCCATTTCAATGCCCATTTCCAATCTGAAGAGATCCTTTTGGAATTCTTTGCAACATGTTTTTTTTTCTTAACTACCTTAAATGATTTAGTGTCATCTGCAAACTTGGCCACCTCACTACTCACCCTTAACTTCAGGTCATTTAAGAAGAAGTTTAAGAGCACTGGTCCCAGTACAGCTCCAGACAATCAGCCCTGTTGGTCTGAAGCAGTAGAACAAATTTAGAGTCCAGTGGCACCTTTAAGACCAACAAAGGTTTATTCAAGGTATGAGCTGCCAACCAGGCCTCTCCTAAGGTTGGTTGCCATGGAGATGTGGGGGGTGAGAACAAGAATGTATGCTTTCGTTTCTGGCCATCATGCTGTTATCCGTCTTGATTTAGCCATGTAACCTTGAGACCTGAACTGTCTTTGGTATCCTCTTTCCCCTGGGAATTCTATGCCGTTAGTTAGGCGGGCTTTTTAGCTTAGGTGCAATTGGCCAAGAGCCACTAATGTCTTATTTGATTGTAGTATAATTGCTTGCTTTGTGTGCTTGACCTCAGTTCTAACAAAGAATCGTTAAGAGTCTGGATCCTGTCAATGCCTCAATAAACTTTACTTCTTCTGAATGACTGTTATTGGGAACTGATTTCTCCAGGGGCTCTGACACGAGCTTTCGTGTGCATACACACTTTTTCAAATATATTTGGTCCCAATACAGCTTCCCGGGGGAGGTTGCTGCTCACACCCCTCCACTGAGAGAACTGACCATTTATTCCTGCTTTCTGCTTCCCCCCAATTTCCAATCCATAAGGGGACTTCTTCCAAGTGATTCCTAGAGCTACTCTCTGTCACTTCCGGGTTTTTCCTGAAAGTGATGTAATGGCGTGCATGCCACTGCCAGTTTTTATTTTTCTCCTGCTGCCACATGGAGCAACAATGGGTAATGGGAACTGGGCGCAAGGTATCCCCCTGCATTTTCCTATTTCAATAGTGGACAAGCACGATAGATCAGGTTGTCAATCCTGTTCTGCAAAGACATAATTTTACAGACTTGTTTTTTTTGTTGGGAGTTAAAAATAATCTTCAGGATCTGTGTCAGACTGTGACATGCATCCGTCAGGGAGGAGATTTGATTTGGCACCGTCTTTTATCATATCACTGTCCCGTGAAGTGTTTTAATCTGATGTTAGCCGCCTTCAATGGGACACACACGTTTTAAAATAAACACATGCATAAAATGTATGGTATTTGTAAATGTTTAGTGTACTGGAGGTCGACAAGCATTGCAATATGCTTACATTTTGTAGGAAAAACCTGGCATGAGACAACAGAATATGGCACAGAAATGAAGAAACATAGCTTTGTTATAATACAGGAGGAGCTAAATCATAAAGGTGATTTCTGTGATGCTGCCGTATCCTGAACCAGATCGTTGCTATATCAAGCTCAGCAGGGCTTTTTTTTGTAGAAAAAGTCCAGCAGGAACTCATTAGCATATTAGGTCACACAGTCCATTAGCATATTAGGCCACACCCCATTTAACCAGGAGTGTGGCCATATCCAGCCACACCCACCTTTTGCTTCTTATTCTGTTTACCCTCTTTGTTGTCAAAACCCAGGGCTTTTTTTGGGAGCGGGAACTCCTTTGCATGTTAGGCCATACACCTCTCATGTAGCCACTTGGGTGTGGCCTATTATGCTAATGGGTTCTTGCTGGGCGTGGCCAACTCGGGAGCCAGCCAGAACTCCGTTCCTGTGTGTTCCTGCCCAAAAATAGCCCTGAAGCTTAGTAGTGTCTATTCTGATTGGCAGCAACTCTTTAGGGTCTCAGGTAGAGGTCTTTCTCAGCACCCGCTTAACTTGATCCTTTTAACTGGAGTTGCCAGGGATTGAACCTGGGACCTTCTGCATGCAAAGAAGATATTCTACCACTGCCCGTAGCATGTGGCTTCCCATTTCTGTATTGCTGCTGCCATCCCATTACTTTTTCCTGCTTTTCCACCCTTGCCCCTAACCTTCTGCCATGCCCTCAAAGGAATCAGAGGAACCAGTGCTTCTCTCTGGAAAGACATTGCCTGCCTCTGAACTCCTACCCTGTGAAACTCTGAAATTTTGCAGACCCTCATGGAATAGATTAGAAACTGATTCCAAATTAATAAAACGAGGAGAAGGAAATAATTGTTAGAGGTCAGGGAGAAACTGGGTAAGAAGGAATTTCGAGCATTTATTTTGACAACCCTATTAGAAACATCTTTACATCGGCTGTGTATTTTAACTAAAGGAATCTGTGTAACTGCCCAGTCCTGCTGTGACAAGTGTGGCCACCTGTGAAGAAGGATGTAAGAATAGTGCGTGTCTCACGTAAGAAGCTATCATCTACTGAATCAGATAGAAGAGAAGAGAGAAGAAATTGGATTTATACCCCACCCTTCACTCAGAGTCTCACAATGGCTTACAATCTCCTTTCCTTCCCCTCCCTACAACAGACACCCTGTGAGGTAGCTGGGGCTGACAGAGCTCTGAGAGATCTGCTCTCGAGAGAACAGCTCTGAGAGAACTTGTGACTGACCCAAGGTCATGCCAGCAGCTGCATGTGGAGGAGTGGGGAATCAAACCCAGTTCTCCCAGATTAGAGTCTTGTGTTCATGACCACTACACCAAACTGGCTCCCAGATAAATAACCTATCTAATCCACACCTGATAGCCCTGATTAGGAATTTCCCCCCCCATGAAATGTGAGGGAAAATGGACTTTTATGAATTTCAGTCTAATGGGGAAAGGAAACCACATGGGCCAAACAGAAATATTGTCAGGGAATTCATCCAATCATACGGGGCAGCAGGAGAAAAAAGTGCTGGTGTGTGTGTGCTCTATTGCAGTGGTGCCACAATGTCATTTTTGGACATATAACCAGAAGTGACATTACATTTTGTTGCAACGCTCTAGCAATCTCCAAAATGTCTATGGTAAAACCACAGAGATTTGGGAGGCTGCTAGAGAATCATGGTGACACATGACATCACTTCCAGTTATGCGACCGGATGTTGTGGCATCACATGATGCTATGCAATGCCTAGCCCTGCCCCTCCAAGCTTCTGGGGATTGCACCCAAGGACTGGCAGCCCTAGCAGAAGCTCTGCCCAAAACCAAAGCAGAAAACTTGCAGAATTTGAATAGCGTCTCTCTTTTCTCTTGCTGAGCAAAGCTAAGAAGAGTTACAGGGTTGGGGGGGGGATGGACTATGGCTCAGCGGCAGAGCAGCTGCTTGGCGTGCAAAAGGTCCTGGGTTCACCCAGCTGGCTGCATGTGGAAGAGTGGAGAATCAAACCCGGTTCTTCCAGATTAGACTCCACCGCTCTTAACCACTACCCCAAACTGTCCACACCAAAATAGCTGCCACAGGAGGCAGGTAAAGGTTTCCCTTGCTTGAAAGCCAGTCGAATCTGACTCTAGGGGGTGGTGCTCATCTCCATTTCCAAGCCGAAGAGCCAGCGCTGTCTAAAGACATTTCCACGGTCATGTGGCTGGCATGACTAAACACGGAGATGCACGGAACATAAGAACATAAGAGAAGCCAGTGTTGAATCAGGCCAATGGCCCATCTAGTCCAACACTCTGTCACACAGTGGCCAAAAATACCAGGTGCCATCAGGAGGTCCAGCAGTGGGGCAACTGCTGTTCCTTTCCTACCAAAGTGGTACCTATTCATCTACCTGCACTTTCTTGCTTTTGAACTACTAGGTTGGCAGGAGCTGGGGTCAGAGATGGGAGCTCCCTCCATCATTTATTTATTTATTTATTTATTTATTCATTCAATTTTTACCTTGCCCTCCCCACCGCAGGCAGGCTCAGGGCGGCTTACATTAAGGATTAGAAATATTAAAACACAAGTACTTATACAGTACAGCGTCATAACTTACAAACATACCAAGTCATGGCTCAGAATAAAATAAAAATAGAAATAAAAATAAAGTGCTGGTGGCAATAACCACCTGGTGACCATGATAGGATGCTCCCATGCGGCACCAGGGTCTCAAACTGCTGACCGACAGAGTTTCCAGTCTGCAGCTCAGCATCTTAACCTCTGAGCCACCGCAGCGCTTATGCAGGAAGCAGGGCCAGCCACAAAAGAGCTGCTGCCACTTACTTCAGTCACACAGTGAAGATTCTTGTGCCATGGTGGCAGCTGCTGCTGAAAGAAATACTTCCTAAAAATTGGCACAGCGACTCAAAAGCCTTGTTGGGTGAAAGACCCGCCTGGCCTTGCCCACTTTCTAAAAACACTCGGTGGGCAGCAAGAAAGGTGTGGGCGGGTGCCCTGCCATTCAGGGACACCACGTCGGCAATTACTTGCAATCTATATAGGAATGAACAGGAGGAGGTAACTTTCTTTGTGAACAATTTTGCCCTTAAAAAAGGGAACTTGCTTACTCTGATTCTTTCCTCCCCCCCCACCACACACACTTTCCTTTTTCTTTTTAAACTGTGGATTAAATTACAAGAAGAAACACCTCCAGGTTGTAAAACATCTTGTTGTGCCACTTGTAACAAGTCGAAGTGACAAGTTGTGAGATGAGACAGCTTGGCACATATACATTAGGAGGGAGTTGTATGTCAGTTAAAGATAGGTTAAGACAAGTTCAGGAGAAAAAGCGTACTAATTTATACGCCTAATATTTTTTAAAGTGTCAGAGTGTCTGGCTTGGAAAATATAGAGCAAATGTAATTAAATAGTCCACGGGAAAGGAAAAGGAGTCAAAAGAAATGTAAATATAGTGACTTATTAGAGGGCCGTTTTGCTGCCCTGTGGTGAAGTTGAAGGAATGTTGGCAGACAGCATCAGTAGAGTGGGGAAAAAACAGTAGAACTGGTGATGAGGCTGATATTTTTTGGTTGTTGCCTAAAATGAAATCCGTAATAATAAATCTGTATATTGCGCCTTGCATGGATTTTGAAAGAAATCTAAAACTATCAGAAGGTATTTTGGGGAGTGGGTCCCATTTGACAGAGCCTTTCTGGTGGTGGTGGCACTGAGATTCTGAGATTCCTTCTCTTATGAGGCAGGTTGATCAACAATCATCTCAGTCATTTGGAGGTTGATTAACATGTTTCTGTTCTGGCAGGCTTTTGGTTCAGTCAGTTTTGTGTGTGAAAAGGTCCTCCTTTGTGTGTCTTCCTCACTCTCCAAAATGGGGTAGGCCACTAAATATAGGGCTTCTTGTTTTGTGATTTTGTGATACCATGTCTGGTACCATAAAGAGGCTTTGGCTTGTTGGCAGAGTGCCTGCTTTGGGTATGGAGAAGTGTTGCCAGGCTGAACTTGGCACCCAGTGGGAAGGTTGGGGGCAGGGACATTGTTTGTGGGGGCATCCTGCACTGTTAAGTGTGATGATGTCATTTCTGGGGAAAACCCAAAAGTGGTGGTGGTAGCTCTAGGAATCACTGGAAACTCCTGGGTTAAAACCATAGAGTTTCTAGTGTACATTTCGGGCTGCCATCATGCAGAGGGTTCCAAGATCTTCTGGTGATCTTCATGATTGAGCTGGCATTTAAACTTGTGCCTCTCCTTTCCTAGTCTGACAATCTAATTGCTACACCAAAGTAGCCTTTCGCTGGACCAGATTTCACATCAAGCTAACCCCTCATAGGTTGGAGAGAAGAGAACTAAAAGGAATAAACAGCAATCCGCTGGTAAAAATGCTAATATTGTCCAAGTATGTGGAGGACAGAAGGGCAGAAGATGCAGCACCTGGATAATTTGTGAAGCCATGTATCAAATTAAAGCTCAACGGAAGGAGAAATGACATTTATCGTATTGGGCCCTTCTCATTCTGCTGCAGATAATAAGAGTTAGTCCGGCAATCTCCCACTCTGTTAATACATTCTAAGTGCTAATCTTACGTTGTGTCTTGGCTTGTACAATGGCTTGCATTCAAGGTGACCACAAAAGCTGAGGTGTAAATAGGCACTTATTAAAATCTCTGTCGCCAAGTAGTATAACCTCATTCCCATCTGAATGGCTTCGGAGCATTCAAATCTGTGAGGTGCACGGGCAAACGGAGGAGGTAGGGTTTGGTGGCAGAGAATCATATTGAGTAGTTTCAGGCTGGTAGGACAGGACACAAAGATGCAATTAAATTAGACAATTATCAGGTGACTTTTGAAGCGGTTCTACAGGCATGTTTTTTTGTACTGGCACATATTTTGCTTCTGGATTCTTTTTCCCCCTCCAATATTTTCTCTTGCCTTTAAGGGAAGGCATTCTGGTGGAAAGTTGTTTGTGGGAAAGGATTTCTGCATGGTTCTGGCTATCACTCCATACAAACTACGACTGCCAAGCTGCCAGTGGGGACAGGGGATCCTCCATCCCCAGATCCTGTTTCCTGTTGCTGCTCTGAGTGGCAGCAGGAGAAAAATAAACAGAAAATGGGCACCCAGTGACATCACTTCCTGGTGGTCCCTGGAAGTGACATCATGATGTTGCTGATGGTGCCCCCGTGTCCCTGCCCCATCACTTGTTGGTTGTTAGGCCATGCCTGGCAACCCTAATATAAACCGTGTTAAAGAAAGCCCACCAAAGCCAGTTTAGTGTGGTGGTTGGGAGTGTGGACTCTAATCTGGGAGAACCAGGTTTGATTCCCCACTCCTCCACATGTGGTTGCTGGTGTGACCTTGGGTCAGTTATTTGAGAGCTGTTCTCTCCGGAGCAGTTGTCAAAAGAGCTCCCTCATCCCCACCTACCTCACAGGGTGCCTGTTGTGGGGAGGGGAAGGGAAAGGAGATTGTCAGCCGCTCTGAGATTCTCTTGGGTAGTGAAAGGTGGAGTATAAATCCAATCTCTCCTCCTCCTAAGCAACAATTAAGTCACTTCACATGACCGTTATCGCTATGTGGAGTGGCCCTCACATAATGGCGCTTCCAGCAATCACCCACGTGGCTGCTTCCTGTGGGGTGCGTGTCCTCAGACATTCTTCATCTAGTCCAGGGTAGCTTTTAATGGCTTTTCCCCTCACGACAAATGGTTTCAATTTCCCAACTGTAAAAACAAGGGCTGTGTAGTTTACCTCACAGATCAGTGAGGGAATATATTGCTAATGGATAATTAATTGATAATTAATAATGTACAATTAGAGCTGGGAGTGTATGCCAGCTTAGCTCATTTAAAAAGTGGATTGGACAGGTTCGTGGGGATAGGTGTATAAATGACAGCCGTAACAGGGAATGACAGCATGTTCAGAGCCAGGTGGTCTGACTAAACTCATTGTACCACTGAGTATCAGATCCTGGGAAAGAGGAATTGCCTTAGTTGTTTGGAAGAGTCCCAGAGGCATCTAGCTGAACATTGCTGGAAAACATTTGTTGGCTGAGATCAGTAGTACTCACTCAGTGGCTCAGGGAGAGCCACGCCAAAATCACCAAGAGCCACATTCTCTCTCATCCCTGGCGTAGGACCTGCACCTCTAGGGACTGAGAGCCAGTTTATGTAGTGGTTAAGAGGGGTGGACTCTAATCTGGAGAACTAGGTTTTATTCCCCATTCCTCCACATGCAGCCAGCCGGGTGACCTTGGGTCAGTCACAGTTCTCTCAGAGCTGTTGTCTCAAGAGCAGTTCTCTCAGAGCTCTCTCAGGCCCACCCATCTCACAGGGTGTCTCTTGTGGAGAGAGGAAGGGAAGGAGATTGCAAGCTGCTCTGACACTCCAGGTGAAGGGTGGGTTATAAATCAAACCTTCTCTTCCTCTGAACATCCATTGAATAAACTGTGACTTACTTTGGAGTAGTAGGGATGCCAGCTTCCAGGTAGGACCTGGGAATTTTCCAGAATTGCAGCTTATCTCCAGACAACAGAGACCAGTTCCACTGGAGAAAATGGATGCTTTGGAGGGTGGAATCTATAGCCCACCGGGCTCTCCCGTCCATTCCCAAATCTCCAGGAACTTCCCAACCTGGAGATGGCAGCCCTATCTCCCCATTCCCTCCTGGTGGCCGAGGCAACCCTACGCCTGTCTGGACTTGCTCCTAACGATGATTGGGTATTGTAATGGTGTATGCTGAGTAAAAATTCAGACTGATTTACACAATCGTGTTCATCTGGAGCCCCGCAGCGTCACGGTGTCTTGGATGTTTGGGTGAGCCATCCCCGATCAGGCACCAGAGACCCAGTTGACCTCACAATCAACCCAAACACAATGCTTTCTTGATGAAGGCCATTCAGACATTCGGCTAGAGGAGCTGGCTGAGCGATCGAGGGATAATTCATACATAACATGAACTCCCTCAGCACATGATATCAGAGCCGCGCTCGAAGCTTCGGGAAAGAGCTGAAGCAGCACAAAGCAGCCCGCTTCTTGGCTCAGGCGGTGCACTTGGAAGAGGTCCTCGGAATGAGACTCAACATGGTGGGGACCCCTGCTGCTGACTTCCCCTCGTAGCTTGATTCTTGTCATGGGCATCCTGAAGTTTTGCTGGCCAATTTGGTTGCAGTATCTATAGGGCATATGCATTATGCAAACATGGGGGCATTAAGGCACTAAACAGAAATGCAAACAAACAAACAAACAAAAATGCTCTCTCCAAGCCCTATAAATATTTCTGTTGGGGCCTTGCTGTCCCCCTTGTACCATTTCTTCTGGCCCCAGGGAACACAGCTCCGGGTCTGTGAATCGTCCCCAGTAATCTGACACACTCACCTAACAGGTAAGCACTTTCCTTATCAGCAAGAATGTAGCTTGAAGTTGCTTTTTAAAAAAAGAAAAGAAAAGAAATGTTCCCACAGGGGGAGAGATGTTTCAGGCAGATAGCATAGCCTCTGTGGCTTGTAAATGCCACTGACGTGAAGAAACAGGAATAACGAAAGTCACTCTCTGATTCCATACCTGAATAAAGTGTGCTTTTGGTCAGGTAAGTATGGCGTGCTGAAACACCTCAGTTTTTTAAATGAAGACTGGAAATATCTAGGATTGCCAGCTGCCTGGAAGAAGAAGAAGAAGAAGAAGAAGAAGCAGCCTGGTCTTAATGGGATGTTATTTACCAGGGAATGTTATTTACCTCAGTGCCTTGAAAAGCTTCAGCTGCCCATTTCTGCCCATTAAGCAGTGCTCTCCATTTTATCAGTGCCTCAGGAGGAAAGAGTCTTCCAGGATTTCTATTAAACTTCGGGGAACTCTATTAAAGGGATATGACATTTTCCTCCAAGTCTATTGGCAGCCCTAGGAATGTCATGGTTACAGAGGCTTGTGACTTGTGGATTCGACCTGAGAGGAATTGTGGGTAACTGAACCTGAGAAGAATGGGGAATAATTGGCTGTGGCACTGATTCCTTCTCGCCTTCTGCTTCCCCTCTGATCTCTGTCCCTTTTATAAACCACACAGGGCAGTCTTCTATGGAGTCAGACCCTTGGTCTTTCCAGGCCAGGATTGTCTACTTCGATCGACTGTGGCTCTCCAAGTACTCCAGAAGAAGTCTTTCGTTTTCACATACGCACTTTGCAGTTCCAATCCACTTCAATGACCTTTTGCAAGTGGATGTTGAGTCTCACGCAGTAAAATCCAGTTGCAAAGTGCATCGGAAGCAGATTGAAAGTGCGTTATTTAGTGTGTGTGAAAGCATCTGATCCTTTTAAGTGGAGGTGCTAGGGACTGAACCTGGTTCTTCTGCATGCCAAGCACTTGACCCTTCCCTTTGCTCTAGCCCCCTGTGATGCTGGCATTCTTCCATCCAATTGGCTTGGCTGTGCTTGCTTCCCTTTTAGGTGCTTAGAACAAGAGGACACTGTGGCATCCACACCACTGCTTGGCTTCACAATGCAGGGATCCAACAAAATGTCAATGGAATTTATTGCCAAGTAAGCAGTGTTTTCTTATCACAAGGGTCATTGCCTCAGTGGCTGAGTTCAGACTGGCAGTTTGAAGAGGGAGCCAGTCGTGGCAAAAAAGCCCTGGAACAAAATGTTCCGGGTTTTCCCGGTCATACTGCACCGACTGATGTGAGAGCATTCAGACTGCTGGCCCAGAGGCACGGCTGTAAATGGCTTTTCCCTGGTAATTCAGCTATGTGCGCATGTGCGCATAAGCGCATCCAGCCGATTTGGGGAGGCTCCCGTTGCACCGGCACCGCATTGGGCGGTAGAGCGGAGCACAGCCAATCATATTGCTGCTGCCTTATGCACAATGCGGGTTGCTCCCGGCTTTTCAGGTTGGCGTTCACACTTCCTGGAAGCGGAATGAAGCGGGATAAAGGAACTCTCAGGGATTTGTTACCACTTTCACCAGGTATATTTTAAACACGGGAGTGAAGCGGAACAGCATGGGTTGACTACAGGAGGGGAACGCCAGGTGCCTGTTTGAATGCCCCCTTTAATCCACCTGTGAAACGTGGCTGAAACGTGGCTATAGCGAGGCAAACTGCCGGACTGAACTCAGCCAGTGGTAGTGCTGGATGTGGTACAAGGGTTGCCAACTGGGCTCCCTCCCAGAATCACAGCTGATCCCCAGACTACTGAGGTCAGTTTCCCTGAAGGAAATGCCAGCTTTGGAGGGTGGCGTCTATGGCATTGTACCCCATGTAGGCCCCTCCTCTTTCCAAACCCTGACCTTCCTATGTTCCATCCCCAGATCTCCAGGAATTTTGTAACCCAGAGCTGGTAACCCTATATGGAACACTTCTTGCACAATTGTGAGTCTTGACTGCATCCCACTTTGAAAATGTAGGGATGGTTCCACCAGCATTTAAAGCCAATTTTGCCTAGTTCCCATCCTTAAAGGTAAAGGTTTCCCTTGCTCGAATGCCAGTGAAATCCAACTCTAGGGTGCAGTGCTCATCTCCGTTTTCAAGCCGATGAGCCAGCTCTGTCCGAAGACATTTCCATGGTCATGTGGCCGGCATGACTAGATGCCAAGGCGCATGGAACACTGTTACCTTCCCACCGAAGCGATCCCTATTTATCTACTTGCAATTTCTTGCTTTCGAACTGCTAGGTTGGCAGGAGCTGGGGCCAGAGACAGGAGCTCACTCCGTCATGTGGCACTCGTGTCTCGAACTGCTGAACTACTGTCCTTCCAGTCTGCAGCTCAGCATCGCTAACCTCTGAGCCACTGCAGCCCCTTCCCATCCTTTTTGTTGCTGTTCAGTTGCACAGTCGAGTCTGACTCTTTGCGACCCCATGGACCACATCATGCCAGGCCCTCCTGTCTTCTGTCATGCTCCGGAGTTTGCCTAATTTCATGTTCGTTGCCTCGATAACACTGTCTAACCATCTCATCCTTTGCCATCCTCTTCTTCTTTGACCTTCAATCTTTCCCAGCATCAGGGTCTTCTCCAGTGAGGGCTCCCTTCTCATTTGGTGGCCATCCTTACTACACCCCTTATCCCACATGACTTTTATCAATGCAGGCTCCGTACTGGTGGAATGAATCATCTTAGCACTAGCACTTTGCAGTGTTTTATACTTACATTGTTATGATTTTATCTAAATTTGTTTTAGCTATGTTATACCCTCTGTAAGCTGCCCTGAGCCTGCAACGGTGGGAAGGGTGGGGTAGAAATCAAATAATAAATAAATAAATACATACATACATAATCAATCAATCCCTGGCATAACCTTAGTGATAGTCAAATGGGAATGCATGCCTGAGATCTGTACATATATGATTCTTAAGCCTATATAAAAAATTGTGTTCTCTGGAATGCTCTTATGATCTCACCGTTTGTTCTTGGTTCCTTGGTGGCGCATTCAGTGACAATGTTGTGTACTCGCTGGGTGTTAGTGGATTAATGCTTAAGAATGACTGTTCTGCCCAGAAGTCCAAGCGACACATGGCCTAGGATTTGAGATGCATTCTCAGCCTCCATGGGAGTTTGAAGCTCATCCACTGTTTGGGCTTCCGCTTTTGGACTTTCGCCAGTGAACAAAATGTATTTCATTCCGATGAGATCACTCGACAAGATTTTCTTTTGTGAAAAAAGGCGAATGTTTGTCTCTGAGGCTGCTGATACGAGAAGTCTGAGCAAACTCACTGAAGGCATTAGCGAGCTCCTGTCTTTTGAATGCTGCCCCGAGGCTAAAATATTGAAGAATCTACTGCAGCCATTCCATATATATTACAAAAACCTTTGCCGTGCTGCAAGCTCATCGAAAACCTCAGAAGTTATTTCAAGTCCCAGGTCCTTGTGCAGGGCTAACCACCGCCGGCACCGTCCTGGCAAAGGTTAGAGTTTCCCCAAAGACTCTTTCCTCCTGAGGCTCTTCCACTGATAAAATGAAGAGTGTTGTAAATTGAATCAGTTTCTGCAGAAATGCAACACCCGCAGCCTTTGCTCCAGCAATTGTTTTAACAGGCGAGGGAAGGCCAATCTTGGCTGTCATGCTGTGCCTCTACCGATTACTGCCCTAGCTAAGTTGCAGCTGCTGCTGGCCCAAGTTGACGAAGTTGCTTTTCCATGGGCGATTCTGCACTGGCTTCTCCCTCCGTTGTTTTAGCAAACCCAGAGAAATTCCCCTCTTCATTGCACGCTGCTTTCACTTTCTTTGATCATCGGATTTTATGGTACCCTCTACACTGCATGCTGCTTTCGCTTTCCTTGATCGTCAGGTTTTATGGTATCTTCTGCACAGATTTATGGCCGTTTAGGGGTGACTTCTTAGTACGGCATTGCCCCGGGGAATTTGAATGTGGTTTTGGGGTGTACTTTTTCCTCAGTGTTGAGAAAATGTGGAGCGAATGCCCAATGCAGAACCAGCCTGTGAGTAGGAATGCCTTGACTGTGGGCCTGTGCAGATGGCTAGAGTATCAGCCTAGGATCTGGGAGACCTGTATTCAAACCACTGCAATGTCATGAAGCTCAGTGGGTGATCTTGGGCTGAAGCAGTGATGTCACTTCCGGGTTTATGCCGAATGGTGGCAGGGAAAGCGGGTGGAGGGTGGGAGGTTTCCTGCCACAGCAGGGGGAATCTGGTAAGCCTACCATCAACCTAATTTACCTCACAGGTCTGTTGTGAACATAAATGGGAAAGGAAGAACCATATATGCCACTCTGAGCTTTCTGGAGGAAGGATGGGATTAAAAAAATGTATTAGAGACAAAACCAGAGGGACGGCAGTGTTGTTGTTCAAGACGCCCAGCTGCTGTAGTTTTAGGTGATCTTCTGTGAAATTATTTATGTTTCATTCTATATTAAGTTTCATTGGACAGATTCATAGAAAATAGGTCTATCAGTGACTACTAGCCATGGTGACTAAAGGAAACCTCCACATTCTGAGGCACCTTTGAATCCCAGTGTCAGGAGGCAACATCAGGGGAAGGCCTCGGCCTTCATGCCATTGTTGGCCCTCCAGACGACCCGAAGGAATCTCAGAGCAGCTTACAAACTCCTTCCCTTTCCCCTCCCCATAACAGACACCCTGTGAGGTAGGTGGGGCTGACAGAGCTCTGAAAGGACTGCTCCTTCCAGAACAGCTCCGAGAGAACTGTGACTGATCCAAGGTCACGCCAGCAGCTGCATGTGGAGGAGTGGGGAATCAAACCCGGTTCTTCCAGATCAGAGTCCGCGCTCCTAACTACTACACCAAACTGCTTGGCCACTGTGTGGACTAGACGGACCACTGGACGGATCCAGCAGGGCTCTTGTTATGTTCTGCTTAGCCCCCTTAAGACCCTCGTATGCATAAAGGCAGCTTAGAAAATTGTAAATAAATCAATCAATCTGCTGTGAAGTAACAATACCTACAGGTGTGACTGAGTGTTCCTCCCTAATAGCTTCCCCATCCGGGAAGTCTTTTCTGATCCCTGCTGCATTGAAACAGCAGGTGCTCCCTCATCACAATGCAGTGGGATTAAGGTTGCCAGCTGCCTGGAGAAAAATATCCTCTCCTTGTAATAGAAGCTTACTGGGATGTTATCGACCAGGTGGTATTATTTGCTACCATGCCATGGAAAGCTTCAGTTGCCCGTTTCCACACAGTGAGCCTTGGTTAAAGGGAGAGGAATTTTTTCTGTCTCCTGTTGGCAAGCCTAAATGGGTTGGGGCCAAGCCACCCGTTGTAAGGCCGTACCGGTCAGCACTAGTGAATGGCAGACTCAGGACTTATGTGGAAGATTGGATTTGAATGTTGAAACAGCCCTGGAGCTGGGTAAAATGGGCCAAGGCGGGCTTCCTCTGAAGGGGAGGTGACTCAGGCTGGCAGGCCCAAGACAATGTCTTGGAATTACCACTAATCTCCAGGTGAAAGAGACCAGTTTGCCTGGGGAAAATGGCCGCTTTGGAAAGTGGACTCTATGGCATTAGACCCCATCGAAGTTCCTCCCCCCCTCCCTCCCCAAACCCCGCCCTCCTCAGGCTTCCCCCCAAGCTCTAGATCAGGGGTCCTCAAACTACGGCCCGCGGGCCACATGCGGCCCGCCGAGGACATTTATGCGGCCTGCCGAGTGTTTATGCCTGCCCCCGCCCGGAGCCGCCTCCTCCTTGAGGAGCGCAGCAGCAGCGCCCCGCGGCCTCTTTCTTGCTCCAGCAGCCCTGGGTGGCAAGAACACCCGGGAGCTGAGGAGGAGGAAGGGACGAGCAGGCTGGTGGGGGGCAGGGGTGCACGCAGCGGCGGGGCCCGAGCAGCGCTGGTGGCGGGGAGGGAGTCCTAGCGCGGCGGCTCGGGGCAAGCAGGCTGGTCGGGGGCAGAACGCGGCAGGCGGAGCGAGCAGGGACTGCGTCGGGGGGAGAGGCGAACGCAGCGGTCCGTCGCCAGGTGTCTGAGGGACAGTGAACTGGCCACCTGTTCACGGAAACGTCTTGAGGACCGCCTGGCTCTTCGATATTTCGCAACCTGGAGACGGGCAACCGCATTCTGCCTGCTAGCCTGCTGGGAGTCAGTAGGCATTGACAGTGATTGCCGGGAGCCTATATGGGTAGAATGTCCACACGGATGTTCTGCCTGTTACCACCCTGCAGTTTCTCCTTTGAGCCATCTCTCAGTGTGTAGCAGCAAACTTTGAAAAACGTATTATAATTTATTTTCCCTTTGTTATTTATTTTGGCAGATAAATAATAGGGGAGCCTTCTATCCTACCAGCCCTGGTGGGCACCCACTGTCAGCGAGCTAAACATAATGACTGGGGATAGATCAAGATCGGTGGCAGTAGGGAAGAGCCAGAGTCCAGTAGCCTCTTAAAGACTAATAAAACTTGTGGCTGGGTAGGATCTTTTGTTGAGTCACTGCTCACTTCTTCAGATACAGCTGGAATGGGAGTCCATTTGTCCTTATAACTGGAGAGTAGGGCGATTTCAAGTGAGAGAATGCCAATATTTATGGATTTATTTATTTATTATTTTCGATTTATAGCCCGCCTTTCCTGTACAGGCAGACTCAACGTGGCGTACAACAGGTTAAAAGACAATAAAACACAAATGCATAAGTGCAATGCTGTATGGCTGCGAGAGTTGGACTATAAGGAAGGCCGAGCGCCGAAGAATAGATTCTTTTGAACTATGGTGCTGGAGAAGACTCTTGAGAGTCCCTTGGACTGCAAGGAGATCAAATCAGTCAATCCTAAAAGAAATCAACCCTGACTGTTCCCTGGAAGGCCAGATCCTGAAGCTGAAGCTCAAATACTTTGGCCACCAAATGAGAAGGGAGCACTCACTGGAGAAGACCCTGATGCTGGGAAATATTGATGGTCAAAGAAGAAGGGGACGGCAAAGGATGAGATGGTTAGACAGTGTCATCGATGCAACAAACATGAAATTGAGCAAACTTCAGCGGACAGCAGAAGACAGGAGGGCCTGGCGTAATCTGGTCCATGGGGTCGCAAAGAGTCGGACTCGACTGTGCGACTGAACAACAACAACAACAATAAAATTCACATAACATCAATATACATACGTAGTGCAATTCAGTGCAGATGGCGATTGCTGTATGGTGGCCCGATATAGCTAAACCAGTATCCATAATAGCAGGTGAATGACAATAGCATACATAAGGAACCATCAACACTCAACAATATGTATACACATACAAATACAGTTGTTAAGTTTGACTCATGCTTGTGTACGTTTCATTATCTAAGGACATAGCATTCTAGCATGAGAAACAACAGCAATCTCTGTCAGAACAATACAAACTATAGAACAAAGGAGTGTAAAAAATGTCCTGTCCACAAGCGCAAAAACTGTCAAGCTTCTCCACATCAGTTCATTCTAACTGGAAGCCACTGGAAGTTTTTACAAAGTGGGCGTGTAGTTTAATGTCTTTAGGAAGAGGAAAAACCGCCTGTCCAAAGTGAAACCTGCTAACAAAACTTGTGGAGAGAGATGTCTTTTAGGATGCAACGAGGGATGTAATACATCCGGGGCCTCGTGATCTATTTTCACAGATCTGGAAAGTTTCTCTGGACCTTTTTAACTTTCCTTTGTTCTATAGTTTGTATTGTTCTGACAGAGATTGTTGTTGTTTTTCATTATAGAATGTTTTGTCCTTAGATAATTGAATGTACACAAGTATGAGTCAAACTTAACAACTGTATTTGTATGTGTATATATACAAATGACAATAGCAGGCATGATTGGATTAGGCATGATATGCAGAGGGGTAGTAGGCAAGGAAAAATCAACATTAATAATGAGACAGGAAATCTAGGTCTCAATTCAGTCCAGGAGGATGCAGATGTCTTGAGCTTCAAGACAATTCAGTCCAGGAAGATTTCAGGAGGGGTGTTGAAAGACCTGAGTTAGTTTGAGGTGACGAGAGAGGAGGTCCTACTACTGATAGACAATTTAAAAACTGATAAATCACCAGGCCCGGATGGCATACATCTGAGAGTTCTGAAGGAACTCAAATGTGAACTTGTGGATCTCCTGACAAAAATATGTAAGCTTTCATTAAAAGTACGCTCAAAAATCATGGGATAAAAGGACAAGTCCTTTTGTGGATCAAAAACTGGCTAATTAATAGGAAACAGAGAGTGAGTATAAATGGGCAATTTTCTCAGTGGAGGGTGGTAAGCAGTGGGGTACCACAGGGATCAGTACTCAGTCCAATGCGTTTTAACTTGTTCATTAATGATTTGGAGTTGGGAGTAAGCAGTGAAGTGGCTAAATTTGCGGATGATACGAAGTTGTTCAGGATAGTGAAAACCAGGGAGGATTGTGAGGCAATTCAAAAGAATCTGTTGAGGATGGGTGAGTGGGTATCAACGTGGCAAATGGGGTTCAATGTGGCCAAGTGCAAAGTGATGCACATTGGAGCTAAAAATCCTAACTATAAATACACGTTGATGGGGTCCGAACTGGCAGAGACTGAACAAGAGAGAGATCTTGGAGTCGGAGTAGGTAATGAAAATCTCGAGACAGTGTGTGACTGCAATAAAAAAGGCCAATGCTATGCTGGGGATTATTAGGAAGGGTATTGAAACAGATCAGCCAATATCATAATGCCCCTCTATAAATCAATGGTGCGACCTCACTTGGAATACTGTGTACAATTCAGGTCACCACACCTTAAAAAGGATATTATAGCTTTGCAAAAAGTGCAGAAAAGGGCAACTAGAATGATAAAATGGTTGGAGAACATTCCCTATGAGGAAAGGTTGAAGTGCTTGGGGCTCTTGACATGATCGAGGTTTATAAGATTATGCAAGGGATAGAGCAGATAGAGAAAGAGGTACTTTTCTCCCTTTCTCACAATACAAGAACTCGTGGGCATTCAATGAAGTTGCTGAGTGGTCAGGTTAGAACAGCTAAAAGGAAGTACTTCTTCACCCAAAGAGTGATTAACACATGGAATTCACTGCCACAGGAGGTGGTGGCGGCTACAAGCATGGACGGCTTCAAGAGGGAATTAGATAAGCATATGGAGCAGAGGTCCTTCGGTGGTTATTAGCCACAAGGTATAGATAGGGACTCTGGGGCAAGTGATGCTCGGTATTCTTGGTACTTGGAAGGGGGGCAACAGTGGGAGGGTTTCTAGTGTCCTGGTCCCACTGGTGGACCTCCTGATGGCACCTGGTATTTTTGGCCACTGAGTGTTGGACTGGATGGGCCATTGGCCTGATCCAACATTGGCTTCTCTTATGTTCTTATGTGCATTGTCATGAGCTTCAAAACAATGCATCCTCCTGGACTGAATTGAGACCTAGGTTTCCTGTCTCATTACCAATGCTGATTTCTCCATACCTACTACCCCACTGCATATCACACCTAATCCAATCACACTTGCTATTGTTATTCAGCTGCTATTGTCATTTACCTGCTATTGTCATTCGGCATCTAAAATCACTATGTTCTCCAGGATATAAGGACAGATGGACTCACGTTCTAGCTGTATATGAAGAAGTGAGCAGTGCCTCACGAAAGCTCATACCCTGCCACAAATTTAATCTTTCAGGTGCTACTGGACGTTTGCTCTTTTCTACTCCATAAGGACTGGGATAATCTTTTGGATGTTTTTTTGCAGTAGTGATGTGAACATGTACGAACAGATGAAGCTGCCTTATCCTGAATCAGACCCTTGGTCCATCAAAGTCTGTGTTGTCTACTTAGACTGGCAGCGGCTTTCCTGGATCTCAAGCTGAGGTTTCTCGCATCACCTACTGCCTGGTCCCTTTTTAGCTGGAGATGTCGGGGATAGAACCTGGGACCTTCTGCATGCCAAGTAGATGCTCTACCACTGAGCCAGTCCCTCCATAGATTGCACACTTTCATGTCCTGTTCAATCCCCCTTTCCCCCACAAGGCATAGATATGGAAAGTAGCTTGTCACGCTTCACTCTGATCCCGTGAGTCCTAATTTTCAGAACTTCCCTAATCACAACGCACCAGAATCTAGCTGTGGTTGATGGCAGGTCAAACCAGTGTTCACATGCTTGATGCTTAATATCTTTTTATGGGCTGATGTTCCTCCAGAATGTCCTTGAACAATTTCTTTTCTCCGTAGTGCAGGCTGTATAATTTACAGAGCATATAGTCTATGTTAATGAGATCCTGGAAATATCAACAGCACTTGCAAATTACAAATTAGAAATAAGCTCTGTAAATGAGCCCTCGGAACGTAATGTATATTTGTAAGCATGAATGTACATGTTTTCTGTCAGCTGTGGATAACAAATGCTCTCTCTTTTTGCGCTATAGATTTTATTTAACCGACATTTATTAGCGCCTTTAAAAAGCGATTGTTATATGTTGTCTTTATTACCGTTTTCATTTGGGAAGACATTGCTTATTGAGAAAAAAGAAGTGTTTATGTACTCTCCACAGAGGTGGTCCTGCTTTTCATCAGAGGTGCTTCTGAGTTCTTTCCCGACAGGAACTGCACGTGGGCAGGAAGGAAGAGAGACAGAAACGACTGCAACGTTATTAACAAGAACTGCAGAAAGGGCAATTAACTTTATTAGGTTTGAAATGTCCCTCTCTCTCCTTGAAGACCTGTGCAGATACTCCAGTCTTAGGGTGGCCAGCTCTGGGTTGGGAAATACCTGGAGATTTTAAGGATGGAGCCTGAGGAGGGCAGGATTTGGGGAGGGGAGGAACTTTGATGGGGTATTATGCCATAGCGTCCACCTTCCAAAGTGGCCATTTTCTCCAAGTGAGCCGATCTCTGTTGCCTAGGGATCAGTCGTAATCCCAGGAGATCTCCAGCTCCCACCTGAAGGTTGCTAAGAGAAGGCAAATTACAACCGTGAAATATATAACGAAAACTATTACTTCTTTATACTTCAGAAATTTTCTTTAAATTACATGGAAAAACTCTCAGAAGGTTACACTTTTCTCATAAAGAATTTGACAGAGGATTTTGAACAAGGAATATCTCCCAAACTTCGGAAAAACGCGAATTGCCAATGTCCTTGCCTATGAAGTCCACTTTAAGGATTTGCTTGTTGAATCATGTGTCACTCAGGCCAGGATGTGTTTCGGGGTATATTCCTTCTTCCTGCTAGCCTTGTGAAAACTGGATTGTTTCCTAGAAGTTTCCTCCAGCTGAATGCTCACAGCTGCAGAGCTGGGACGGTTTCCCCCCATGTATATGGCTTTAATGAAAATGTCAAAAGTATAAATCGGTAATAGTTTTCATTATATGTTTCACAGTTGTATTTTGTCTTATCTTAGCAACACTTCCTGTGAACTCCTTTTGTTGCTAACCACCCTGGAGGCTGGCAATCATATCCAGTCTAAACCCACTGATTTCAACAGGCTTAGATGGACTAATTCTCCATAGGAATGTACAGTCAGTTGGGATGCCTGTATTAATACGGGTAGGGCAGTAATGGCTTATTTGCTCAGCTCTTTCTACATCTGGGTGATTCCAGTGTGGTTCAGTGCTTAGGAGAGCCATCTTTACTATTCTTGTTGACTCTACATATACATTCTAAGAGCCTAACAAACTATGCAAGTTCAGTATGGGGACTTGCAGCTACACTTTAGTTGCTAGTTCCTATCAGCAGCTTATGAGTAGACATGTGCCAAGCCCCAGTTTGGTTTGGGGCCATGAAAACTAAATGGAACCTTGTTGAGATATTATTATTTATTTAATTTATAAACTGCCCTCCCCCGAAGGCATACAATAATACAAACATACAATCGTTAAAAGACATAAATGACAGTTAATTACAATAAGATCATTGAGATAACATATACCAGATCGTCAATGGCTTCCGTAGGGCGAGTCGCGGGCTGGACATATGGCAAAAGACCATTGCTGTCCTCAACCATAGGCCTGGTGGAACATCTCCATCTTACATGCCCTGTGGAACTCGGTTAGGTCCTGCAGGGCACCGATATCACTAGGTAGAGAGTTCCACCGGGCAGGAGTCAGGGCTGAAAAAGCCCTGGCTCTGGTTGAGGACAGCCAAATATCTTTTGGGCCAGGAACCACCAGCAGGTTTTGATCTGAGTGTAACGATATTTGGGGGGCACATTGGGAGAGGCAGTCCTGTAGATACACTGGTCTCAGATCGTTCCTTTCTTGCAAGTTCTCTCCCTGATGTCATGAAAGAGTTAACCTGTTTGTTTGTGTATGGTAGTTCTTAGTTAGTTCGCTTAGGACCAATGAACTGTCACGCACGTATTTCCTGTGGTAGGGAAGGAGGTCTTATTCATAATGAAGTGAGTTTTAGCTTGGTTATTGGCTGATCAATAGTTTGGTGATGTAACCTGATATTTTGTACCTACACAGCCTCTTCCTCCCTTTGTTCTAAGACCACATATGAGATTCCATCATGGAGTTGGCAGTAATTAGAAAGATGTGGCTAGTCAGCTAGACTGTTTTATTGTCTTTTATCCTCCTATGTACCCCTCCCCTAATTTCTTAGTAAACTCTCTTTTAGCTAATTTACACGTGTGTGCTACGTGGTTTCCTTTGATTCTGCTAAATTATTCAACTAACCTTCAGGTTCGGAAGCCTTTGAAAGGAACATGGCGGAGGGCTGCAGTAAATAACAGACAAGTTAAGGAAGGAGGAGTAGCTCAGCTGGCTTAGAATGGCGTAAGGGATTTCAGTTGGTCTAGAATGGAGTCGCTACATAGGTTTGCTCTGCAAAATGGTTAACGTAATCACAGCCCACAATAGGATGAAAATAGTGAAACAATCGAGCAAGTATCTTTAATTATACAGCAACAGATGTAATCTTGAAAACAGCATGATATTAAAAAATATATAATAACTGGTATTCAACCCCAAACAGCCACTATTAGAAATACCCAAATTACTGCAACATTCAAGTCTGGAGTCAGACTTTGCAGTTTGGGAGTCCTCAATTCTCCATTTACTTTGCTGGGGTTTGTTGAGGCGCTGCTAGTTTCCCCTACTGTCAGTTCCCACTGAGACTGGGAATGTGGATTTGGGCTAGAGATGCTTTCAGATTTCTCATCCCCACTGTTTCAACTTGAAAACTGCCATTTCAGTTTCTCTTCTCGCTTGTCAGATCTGACGAAGTGAACTTTGACTCATGAAAGCTTATACTGGGGGAAAATTTGTCGGTCTTTAAGGTACTACTGGGCCCGATTTTTGTTCTTCTGCTGCAGACTAATGTAGCTACCTACCTGAAACTATCTTCTACCTTGTGCGGCTCGAATCAATGATTTTGTTAAAGGACTTATTTTTTTTTGCACCATTCTCTACTTCTTTGCAATGGTTTCCCCCCGACCCTGCAAAATATAAACATTTTCCAGCATCATTTGTACAGAGGATAGGAGAACTATAGACATAGGCATGAGCTACCCTGGTGAAGGACAGGATAAAAATGTGATTGATAGAGATAAATTGTGGGTAAACACTATACCACATGTGTTAAACAAATATAGAATGCCAGCGACAACAAAAGCACAGAACCAAAATAACTGGTTGACTGAAAACATTTATAATCCCACCGTTCACCCAGAAAACTGTCGGGTAACAATTAAACTTACACATCCTTAATTTTTTTTTTTAAAAAAAAGCTCATTAAAACAACAAGTAATAACATTTTAAAAAGCCCAACCACTAGCCCTTCAAAGCCAAACTGAAAATATAACAAATATAAAGCAAAATGCAGAATATTCAATCGTCTGTTATTTGGGACTTCATTTGTGGTGCGGCTGATGTTACATGGGTCGTAGGATTCAAAATGGCAGTGCCTAGTTTAGCAATTGGTAAACGGATCCCCGGAGAGATTCGAAATGCAGTAGAAGGCTTTGTGGAGAACATATTTTTGAGTTGTGTGAAACTGTACATCTGGTTATGGCTTCCCCCTATTGCTGAGTGTCTAAGAGCTTATAACTCTTGCCACAAGACATGGGGTTGGGTTTTTATTACTCGGGAGATCCATTTCTGCCCCATGACTCTTCACGTTGTGAAAAGTGCTTTGTGACCTACCAGCGTGGTAGAAAAGCAAAGCAGAAAGAAGTATCATTATTAATATTTAACAAGCTCAAAGAAAATTTACGAGGATAAACACCCAAGGGGCTAGTTGAGCCTACCCAACAGGCAAGGTACTATATCACTGTAACGTTTCGTGAAACTGCTTATTGACTAAGCAGGTCTACTTCATTTATTCAATGCTAATGCAAGTTTTGACTTGGCTGTTCATGCCTGTGGTATATAGTCATCCCTATCTCCCCATGGAAAAGGAAATAATGAAGGGGAAAAGGAATGAATGGACATGCCAGGAAAACCTTTCAGCCTTTAAAATGCACTCTTACTGGAAGAGCAGGGAAGAGACCTCATTTATCCTGGAGGTGGGTTGATGACTACAGCAAGATATGACCGAGTGTATAATCAAAGGTCCTCCTTGCAGGAAGATGGTATTCTGTTCATGTGTTCCTGGAAGGTTTGCCTGAATAACTATTACATAAAACTGTTATTACAAGAGATCACAAGCTAGTTGGCACTTGGCCGGCGGTGGAAACACTGCAGGCCATTTAAGTTAGGATCTTCCTTGGAGTACAAGATCCTACTGTACTGAAAGCAACAGAAGAAATCTGACTTCTAAGAATGTTGCGATAAAGACTCCCAGGGAAAAAGATTTTGCCATAATAGAGGCAGTGGGAGAAAGGCTATCCACTAGAGACTACAGCTTCCATAATGCATTGGGATTGGGTGACTACAAGAAGAAGAAGAGGAGGATGAGGAGGAGATTGGATTTATACCCCACCCTTCACTCGGAGTCTCAGAGTGGCTTACAATCTCCTTTCCCTTCCCCTCCTCACAACAGACACCCTGTGAGGTAGGTGGGGCTGAGAGATCTCTTTCCAGAACTGTCCTTAAGAGTACACTATGGCTTGCTCAAGGTCATCCAGCAGCTGCAAGTGGAGGAGTGGGGAATCAAACCTGGTTCTCACCAAACAAGGTCTGCATAGTCCTTCCTTCCTTCCTTCCTTCCTCCGTCCCTCCCTCCCTCCCTTCCATGGTATGGCTTTATTGGCCATAACATTAAGTCTAATCTCTGCATATTTAGGGAGACATGAGAGATACAGAGTCATTTTTATTTGGGAAGAGTTCAGCAGCATAATAATGGTCATCTGTAGTTGCCAGCCCCCCCCCAGCCACTGAAAGGGGATATGGAGGTTGGGTTGCCAAATCCAGGTTGGGAAGCTCCTGGAGATTTGGGGGATGGAGCCTGGGGAGGACAGGGACTTGTGGGGTCCAGTGACAGAGTCTGTTTTCTGCAGGGGAATTGATCTCTGTGGTCTGGAGATGAGCTGTGATTCCGGGGTCCCACCTGGAGGCTGCCAGCTCTGTGTCACCTAAATTGGCATCTGGATTAAGATGGGTAGCTGTGTTTGTCTGTAGCAGTAGAAAAGAGCAAGAATCCAGTCAGGGCCGGCCCGCTCACTAGGCGAACTAGACTTTTGCCTAGAGCGGGCCAATCATGGGGGCATCAAAGTGCACCCCCCCCTGCCAAAAGCCCCCCACCCGTGCCAAAAGGCCTGCGTGCTGCATCATCCCCTGACCCCAGCCGCCCCTGCCTCTTTCTCCCCTCCCACCAAAAGCCCTGTTCTCAGCTCTCGCACTGCTGCTGCTGGAGCTGGGAGCGCCGGCGTTCCCCCGGGTGGGCAGCCCCAGCTACTTTCTGAGCTACTGGCATGAAACTTGTGAGTGAGCGATTTGGCTACTGCATCAACTAGTTTGCTCTGGAGCCATCCTTCCTGAGCTAAGAAAAAAATGTGTGAGCCAGAGGCTAAAAACCCGTGACTCAGCTTAGAGGGAACACTGGTCACTGCTCACTTCTTTGGATACCAGGTATCGGAAGAACTGAGCAGTAACTCACGAAAGCTTGTATCCTGTCACAACTTCTGCTAGTCTTTAAGATGCTACTGGACACTTGCTCTTTTTTATTGCTAAAATGGCATCTGTTTAAACTGTGTTGTTGTTCAGTCGCACAGTCGAGTCCGACTCTTCGCGACCCCATGGACCAGATTACGCCAGGCCCTCCTGTCTTCCGCTGTCCTCTGAAGTTTGCTCAATTTCATGTTCATTGCATCGATGATACTGTCTAACCATCTCATCCTTTGCCGTCCCCTTCTTCTTTGACCTTCAATTTTTCCCAGCATCAAGGTCTTCTCCAGTGAATGCTCCCTTCTCATTTGGTGGCCAAAGTATTTGAGCTTCAACTTCAGGATCTGTTTAAACTGTAACAGGAACAAAACCCCCAACAGGGAAAGTTATAAGGTCTGGCAATTTTGCTAATACAAAATAATCAAGTCAGTGCTTATTAGAGATGATGTTGGGGTATCATGTAGGATGACCAGCTCTGAGTAGGGAAATTCCTGGAGATTTTGGGGTGAAGCCTCCGTGGGTTATAATGCCATATGGTTCACCCTCCAAAGCAGCCATTTTCTCCAAGGGAGGTGACCTTTCTAATCTGGAGAACAGTTGCAATCCCAGGAGATCTCCAGGTTTCATCTGGCAACCATAGCATAAGGGTTTAAGGAAGGGGATACCCGGGTTTCTAATTGTTGGTCCTACACAGTAGAATGGCAGTTCATTCCAACAAGATCTTAACTAGGCTTAGTTCATGAGGGTAACTGACTGACCTTTGTTCAGTTTGGCAGCTGGAAGGCGAAGAGCTGCCATTTTGAGACCTGTTGCAGAGTGCTGAAAACTTGAAAACTCTGGTATAAGTGAGTTTGGAGTTTTAATAAATAATGGGTTGCAATTGATTCAGAAAGTAATTATGGCTTAATGTGAACTGGAACAAATGTTACATGGATTTTAGATACTGTATTCTAGGTCAGTGACAAGAAAGATGAGGAAGATGGGTATGGTGCATATAAACCAAGCAAGATAATTATTTTGCTCTCCACTGCGCTGCTGAGGTAATAATTGAAATACTATGTTTTATTATGAGCGCTGTGCTTCCCTGAAGACTCAGACAAATGAGAAACAACCGAAGGAAGGAACAGAAAATATGATTTAAAAAAGTTACAGGACCCAGTCTCTAGAAAGTTTGTCAAGCTGAGGTCCTAATTGAAACCAGTGGGACAAAATGTTGACTGACCTTGATTCCAGTGATTTCAATTAGATTAAGTGTGATTAATTTTCTTCAGGATCAGGTATTGAAGCCCAGAACAAGGTCTTTAGAACCATTTATATATGCAATAAGAGGTAAACACAGTGCTTAAAGTTTTTGAAAAGTAAAATCAAAATTTCTAGCCCACATGACCGCTCAGGAAAGCTTGAGCATTTTAACGGTAATGGATCAGTGAGGCTTAAATTACACCGGAGCTGTGGAAAATGCTTCCAGGTCAGATTACTGTAACTCGCTCTATGTGAGGCTACCCTTGAGCCTGATCCGGAAATTGTAGCTAGCACAGAATGCGGCAGCATGCCTGCTGATAGCTTCGCCTGTGTGGGCGTGCACTGAGCCAGTGCTGCGCCAACTGCCAATTGAATACCAGGTCTGGTTCAAGGTCATGGTCTTGACCTTTAAAGACCTATGCAGTCTGGGGCCAT
This sequence comes from Gekko gecko, assembly GCA_029375565.1. NCBI lineage: Eukaryota > Metazoa > Chordata > Lepidosauria > Squamata > Gekkonidae > Gekko > Gekko gecko. Next base: position 20,191,973 of record JAPDNY010000004.1, on the reverse strand, counting down.
CATACCTGCAGTGCAGAATGCTGCAGCCTGGATGTTGACGGGAATGGACTAGAAGGACCATATCACTCCAGTCACGCCAAACCATATCACACTAGGCCCATCGACACCACAAGGTGTTGGTGTTGATTTATAAAGTTCTAAGGTAAGGTCCATAGCCAGAATTTTTTTTAATTCGGGGGGCCTTTAAATAAGTCAGGGGGCATCCTGCGCAGACATCCCTGCCCAAGGGAGCACCACAAATAAAATTTTTAAAAAACTGAAGTTGGGCCTGGGCTGGATGGGCCTTGGCAGTAAGTCATGGACTGGGCCTCGAGATGCCCCACTGTAGCTGCCTGTGGCCAACTTCTGAGGCCCCACTTTGAGTACTCCTACCTTTTGAGGTCTGGTGGGTGACAACCCAGGAGAGGGCCTTCTCAGTTGTAGCACCAAAACTCTGGAACTGTCTCCCTAGGGGGACTCATCTGTCCCATTCTGTTACCATCTTCTGCCAGAGGGTAAAAGCTCTTTTATTTTGTTCAGTGTTCTCTCAGTGATTCCTCCTTCCTGCCCAATGTTTTTACTGTTTTCATGTTTTGCATGTGTAGGTTAGCTCTGGTTTTAATTGTTTTAATAGCGTGTTTCTTATTGGTTTTAATGTTATTTTTTTTAAAGATGTGATCTTATTATGCATATTTTAGTTTGTTAGCCCTCTTGGTGGCCCTAATGAGGATAGAAAGGATGGGCATAAATTTTGTGAAATAAGTCCCTGGTATCCACTGTTAAACGATCTCAAGTAGAAGTTGTTGGGAAAGACTTTTATTAGCCTAAGACCCTAAACAGTTGCTACCCGACAGAGTAGACAATACCCAGGTACTAGGAGTATTTGGGTGTGTGTGTGGAGGGAGGGGAGTGTTACTGACCTGTGGTCACCTGGAAGTGACATCACTGTCCCCCAAAGCTGCTCTAGGAATTCCCCAATCTCTATCCTAAAGACCAAAAACTGGGGAAATTTCTAGGGCATAGTGAACCTGTCAACCTGAAGTAATGTCGCAATATCTCTGAAGTCCTCCCCCCTTTTCTTCTGCTGTATGAGCTGAGGAGTGTGGGGGAGAGCTGGTTGGGGCCTGAGCTTGCTGTGGTGGGCACCCTGGTAGGATTACCAGATGCATGGATCACTGGTCTTATTTCGAATAAAGCTCCTTCATATGTTCATGTCAGTTATGACTGTGAAGTATCATATATCCAATTTCTGAAATGGCTCCACCATGAGGATCCAAAAATCTGTGCAGCAGGTGCACCCATGTGTATGGGAGATGTTCTTACAAACTTTGGAGAATCCCCAGGTTTTCAGAAGAATTAAAAACATTTTTTTTTTAAAAAACCCTACTAAAATTGTATTTGATGGCTACATTGTGCCTTAAGAAAGAATGCCAACTCAAATCCTGCAAGATGATACTGAAAGATTTTGGCAACCATTTTGGGGTTGCTAGGCAACTGCAAACAACATTCCTGAGGCCCCAGGCTTTAGGTAGAGCACAATGTTAATTTGTTGAATGGTTTATGGCCCTCTCCAATGCATTGACATTTGCACGATCCATTAAAGGGGCTGGAAGCCCTTCAGCAAATTCAACAGTGCACTCAATCTGAAGCAGGGAGCTTTGACAATGTTGCCTGGGCCTGCCTAGCAATTCCAAAATGGCTACCAAGCTCTCACAATGTAGCCACTATGGGGCTCCTAGCAAGCAAGTGGAGGGGAAGAAGAGCCAGGATTGGAATTTATGGGGCACAGGATTGGGAAGGGGCATGGAAAGAATGAGGGCTTGAAGAAATGGGGAAAGAGCAAGGAGAGGAAAGTAGGGGAAAGCAAAGGGGTAGAGGAGTTGAAGCATATGGGGTGGAGGCAAGGAGGAAACATGGGGAACTTATGGTAGAAATCATGTTCCCCTTCCCTTGTGGGTCCTTATGGGTCCCTCACTTGTATTCTCTAATTTCATTATTTTTGCATTAAAAATATCATATTTGATGCAGCCAAACTAATTATTGGGAGGGGGCCTTGCACATGATTTTGATGTTTCATCTCACTTTTTTCTTTCTCCTCAGTTTCTTTCCTTTTCTTTCTCTTCAGTTTCTCACATCCACTTTGCCATTAATCTTATTATGACAAGCATGCACTTATGAAGTTACCTCATAGGAACTAGGGCACTGGACCATGTAGCCAAGTATTATCTGTTCTGAGTAGCAGCAGTACTGTAAGATCTTAAGTAGAAAAAGATATTTCCCAATTCTTGATGTCTAAAATCCTTTATCTGGATATACCAGGGACTGAAGTTTACAAAGGAATAACTAGTCCTTCAGCACTGAGTCATGGCCCATCTCCATGGGCCAGTTTGGTGTAGTGATTAAGAGTACAGACTCCAGTCTGGGAGAACCAGGTTTGATTCCCCACTTTCTCCACTTGCAGCTGCTGGTGTGAACTTGGGTCAGTGACAAGTTGTTTCAGAGCTGTTCTCTCAAGGGCAGTTCTCGAGAGAGCTCTCTCAGCTGCACCTACCTCATGGGGTGTCTGTTGTGGGGAGGGGAAGGGAAAGGAGATTGTAAACTGCTCTGAGACTCTTTCAGGTAGTGAAGGGTGGGGTATAAATCCAACCTCCTCCTCCTCCATTAAACACAATGGGTCTGGGCAGTGGGCACCATCATCTCCAACCCTGCATGGCACCATCACTAAGAAAATCACAGCGGGCAAAGGTGGGCAAGGAAAATTGGCCCCACAATTGAAAATTGTGCAAACGTTATTTGCAGGCAAGTGAAAAAGAAATCACTGAAAATGGCAGACCCTTTCTGAAAATCTCCGAAATAGAAGACATAATGAGGAAAACAGCTTTGGCTCAGCCCTAATGTCAATAAGCCCTCAGCCAAATTAACATCAGCGAAAACATGTAACATCTTTTAATGTTTGGATTTTAGTTTGGCTCCGAGCTCCTGAGAGTTCTCTGGAACGTTCAAGTTCTCTTCACATAGGATAATTGATTCAATGAAAGATACAATCTTTCTCTCTCTCTCTCTCTCTTTTTTTTGGTTTTTCAAAGTGCTGAGGACTATTATGGGATGCAGTGCTTTCTGGGACCACAGCAAATGCAACCGGCGGTTGTGGGGGGGCTATGTATTTCACGGCTACCTCACATCAAAACCCGCATATAAGCAATTATATCAGTAAAGTTAGCCTAGACTCTTCCCCTCTAGGCTTTCCACAGTCGGGTTACCATGTGCCTGCTGAGGGAAGATTTCCCACCCTCAGTGGGCCTTGCTCAGCAGCATTCCAGTGGCCACTGGGACAAAGAAAACATTTAAAAAAATGACTGTCAGCAATGGTGTGATGTCACTTCCAGGAAAACCTGGAATTGACACATCTCTAGGAATTGCTGGAAAGCCCATGGTAAAACCAACAATGTCCAGTGATTCCTTGAGCGGACCCAGAAGTGAAATTTGTTCTTTTTAGGAACCATCAAAAACTATATGGCAATTCCTAGAGAGGTCTAACATAACTTTCTGGCTTTCTTGGAAGTGATGTCACACTGTCCCTAATAGCTGCCCTCCATGTCTCTGCTCCACACAGCCTCCTAATGGTTGCCAGGCCAGGCCTCACAACCCTTTCCTCAGCCATTTTTGGATCATAAGGACATACGAAGAATCCAACTGGATCATAACAATTATCCATGTAATGCAACATCTTGTTTCCCATAGTGGTCAACCAGATGCTCCTAGAAAACCAAGAAGCAGGACACAGAGGCCAAAGAGAGCCAGTATGGTGTAGTGGTCAGGAGCTCGGACTCTAATCTGGGAGAACTCCTCCACATCCAGCTGCTGGTGTTACCTTGGGTCAGTTACAAGTTCTCTCAGGAGCAGTCCTCAAACAAGCTCTCTCGGCCCCACCTACCTCTCACGGTTTCTGTCACGGAGACCCAGTTTGGTGTAGTGGTTAAGTGCGCGGACTCTTATCTGGGAGAACCGGGTTTGATTCCCCACTCCTCCACTTGCACCTGCTGATGTGACCTTGGGTCAGTCACAAGCTCTAGCACAGCTGTTCTCTCAAGGACAGTTTGTGTTAGAGTTCTCTCAGCCCCACCTACCTCACAGGGTGTCTGTTGTGGGGAGGGGAAGGGAAGGGAGTTTGTAAGCCGCTCTGAGACTTCTTTGGGCAGTGAAGGGCGGGGTATAAATCCAATCTCTTCTTCTTCTTGTGGGAAGGGGAAGGGGAAGGAGATTGTAAACCGCTCTGAGACTCCTTTGGGTAGAGAAGGGCGGGGTATAAATCCAATCTCCTCTTTTTCTTCTTCCTCTGATGTTGTGTTTCCCTCCTCAGCACTGGTATTCAGAAGGCTGTCAGTCACCACTGATGGACGTAACATCCATGCCTTTGTCTGATCTCCCTTTTTACAGCCAACTCCAAGAAGAACATTTGCCTGCTGTCTGACGTGGTACAGTCCAGGGAGGTCTGTCACCCCTGAAAAATCTCAACTCTCAGGAAAACAGGATGGACAGTATCCTATCTGGGGCTGGAGGAAGTTCCTCCCTGGAGCATCATGCAGGATTCAATACAACCATGGCTATCACATGTTAAAAATGTGTGACCAAGCTGGTTTTCACAGTGTGTTTTATAATCTCATTTTTCCCCAAAAAAATAAATAAATCTGTATCATAAACTGAAGGGTCCTGCTTCCCAAGCTCTGCAAAGCTGAAGCCTCCTAGAACCCAGCCGTATTACGAGCTGCTGCTGAATTGCTGTTAGATAAACAAGCATCTCCCTGGAACTGGTATATAAATATTAATTAGAGATGGAAACAAGGCAGCTTCTAAACTGTTTCTATTAATTTTTTGGCTCGGTTCCAAATTTCCCCACAGCATATGGGACTTTCTCCCCTATTTACATTCTCTCCACCGTCTGCCTGTGGCTTAATTTAAGGCAGCAAACGGAACCCAGAAACCAGCAAAAACCACTCAGCTGTAGGAACTTCATTTTCTGAGGGGTGTGTGTGATGAAATTCTAAACCAAGGTCCACACAATTTGTACCAACCACCCATTTGTTGCTTTTGTTTCTGCCCTGCTTCTTTCCACCCAAGTCCAGAAGAAGAAGAAGGAGGAGGAGGAGACTGGATTTATACCCCGCCCTTCACTTGAAGTCTCAGAGCGCCATCCAAACTCCTTTCCCTTCCCCTCCCCACAACAGACACCCTGTGAGGTAGGTGGGGCTAAGAGAGCTCTGACAGAAACCGCTCTTTTTCAAGAACACCTCTGACAGAACTATGGCTTGCCCAAGGTCATCCAGCAGCTGCGAGTGGAGGAGTGGGGAATCAAACCCGGTTCTCCCAGATTAGAGTCCGCACACAATCACTATACCAAGCCCTATGGAATAACCAAACATATCATTTGAGGTTTTCTTTCTAAATCTCCCTCATACTATTAGTTGGTTGTTGCGGTTGGTTATTGCAGTTCTATCCATGGGCTTTGTGGGTGAACCATGAACCAACCTCTTTGACCCACACGATGGTCTATTGCCCATTCAGCTCTCCATTTTGTACAAAGAAATGTGTTACACATTGGTATCAACTCCCAGGGATAGACTCAGGACTTGGGATTTTTCATTCACTATAGGTGTTCACCAGCTTTTCAAAACTAGATCAACTGCATTTGCCAGTCTTTCTTACCTGAGTCTGGACTGGACTCAGGTCTCTGCAGCAAGCACAAAGAAGCTCAATGCTGCCCCAACACTGTACAGTGGCCCACCCGGAGTTCAGCAAATTTCCAGCTTCTGTGGCTTCCTGGGACAGTAAAATCAAGGTTGCGTCAGAGGGTAGCCATGTTGTCTGCAGCAGAACAGCTGGACTTGAGTCCAGGAGCACTTTAGAGGCTAACAAGATCTTTGGGGCATCAGCTTTTGAGAGTCAAAGCTCCCTTTCTGAGATCTGAAGAAGAAGAGGAGGTTGGATTTATACCCCACCCTTCACTCGGAGTCTCAGAGCGCCTTACAATCTCCTTTCCCTTCCCCTCCCCACAACAGACACCCTGTGAGGTAGGTGGGGCTGAGAGAGAGCTCTTTCAAGGACTGCTCTTGAGAGAACAGCTCTGAGGGAACATCTCTGAGAGAACTTCTGACTGACCCAAGGTCTCACCAGCAGCTGCATGTGGAGGAGTGGGGAACCAAACCCGGTTCTCCCAGATTAGAGTCCGTGCTCTTATCTACTATACCAAACTAGCTTTCTGGCTCTGATGAAGGGAGCTTTGACTCCTCTCGAGAGCTTATACCCTGACAGCCTTGTTGGTCTCTAAGGTGTTAATGGACTTGAAATTAATTATCATTAGGCAGTGGGTGTACTATAGCCAGGAGATCCAAAGATTGTCTGGCAGCCTGGAACTCTAGCTCTTTTTGTGGCGAGCTAGGTTTATTTTGGAGCTGCGGTGGCTCAAGTGGTTAAGACGCTGAACTGCAGGCTGTGGAAGGTCAGTAGTTCAGCAGTTCAAGACCGTAGTGCCGCATAACAGGGTGAGCTCCGTCTCTAGTTCCAGCTCTGCCAACCTAGCAGTTCGAAAGCAAGAAATTGCAAGTAGATAAATAGGGACCACTTCAGTGGGAAGGTAACAGCGTTCGTGCGCCTTGGTGTTTAGTCATGCTGGCCACATGACCACGGAAATGTCTTCGGACAGCGCTGGCTCTTCGGCTTGAACGGAGATGGCACCGCAACCTAGAGTCGGATTCGACTGGCTTTCGAGCAAAGGAACTTTACCTTTACCTTAGGTTTATTTTTGGGGCTGGTAGAACTCTGACTGACCCAAGGCCACCCAGCTGGCTTCAAGTGGAGGCGTGGGGAACGGAACCCGGTTCTCCAGATTAGAGTCCGCCGCTCTTAACCATGGCAACAAACTGGCTCTCACTTGACTTGACTCTAAAACCAAGGTGATTCTTAAGCACTTGGCAGACAATATGACATGGCTCAAGAGGTCGCAAGTTGTACTGGCCTTCTGTAAATTCTCATCTGCATTCCTTCCCTCTCTGGCACCACGGCTGGCTTGCTGCTGCTGAAGGTGAGGGTCATAAAAGACTATGGAGAGTGCTGTGTGAGTGGCATGTCACATCATGTCAACGGAGAGCTGTCACTACTGTCTCCACTGCTCTGACCTTCTGCAGCCCAGCCTACACGGCTTGCCACAGACAGAATGCAGACGTGGGTTTGCTAGATCACCGCTATCCACTCTGTGCTATGAACCATGTTCTTTTAATTCCCACCCCCCCAATAATCCTTGGCCTCCGGTGCACCGTGCTGGAAATAAATAAAAGCACAACAAATACATTGCCGCAGGCTGTTTGGATTTCCACTTGATGCTCAAGTAATTCCTGCGTAGAGGTTTATGGGTTTTCTCCCCTCCACTTGCGAGCTGGAAAAATGCTCCTTACCTTGACATTTCACTCTGTCAGGCTCAACAGATGGGGGAGTTCATTAAGATTTCTTGCCTGACTTATCTCAAGGGTTGCGATTAGGGATGCACAAAATGTGTCCTTCGATTTCTGCAGGATTTTACATTTTTCCTATCCTACAGTCATGGAGATGCCATGAAATCTCTCAATTCCCTTGCTTTTCATAACGTAGAGCATCAAGTTGACATGCATTGCAACACACCTCCAAAGAGGGTGCCGTACATTTACTTTGAATAGGATGCACACCAAAATGATAATTTAGATGCACATCTGACTGCAAATGATGCTTGTTTCTGATGGGGGGAGGAAGAAGAAGAGGAGGAGGAGGAGGAGGTTATTGGATTTATACCTTGCCCTTCATTACCTGAAGGAGTCTCAGAGCAACTTTCAATCTCCTTTCTCTTCCTTTCCCCTCCCTCCCCCTCCCCTCCCCTCCCCTCAACAGACACCCTGTGAAGTAGGTGGGGCTGAGAGAGCTCTTTCAAGAACTACCCTTGAGAGAACAGCTCTGAGAGAACTTGTGACTGACCCAAGGTCACACCAGTAGGTGCATGTGAAGGAGTGGGGAATCAAACCTGGTTCTCCCAGATTAGAGTCCATGCTCCTAACCACTACACCAAACTGGCTCTGGGATGAATGCTTGGACATGCATTCCCTGTTTGCTAACTCCCCACATGCCAGCTAGTTGGTACAGGATTTTGTGCATTTAACGGCAGGGTGATGTCTCTGCTTTTTATTATGCTGTCTAGGTTTGCCATCGCTTTCCTCCCAAGGAGTAGGCGTCTTTTAATTTCATGGCGGCAGTCACCATCTGCAGTGATCTGGGATCCCAGGAACGTGAAGTCTGTCACTACTTCTACGACTTCCCCTTCTATTTGCCAAGGAGTGATGGGGCCAGATGCCATGATCTTAGTTTTTTTGATGTTGAGTTTCAAGCCAACTTTTGTGCTTTCCTCTTTCATCCTGAACAAGAGGCTCTTTAGGTCCTCTTCACTTTCTGCCATTAGAAGTAGAGACATCACCCTGCCAACAAAAGTCCGTATGGTCAAAGCAATGGTATTCCTGGTAGTAATGTATGGCTGCAAGAGTTGGACTATAAGGAAGGCCGAGCACCAAAGAATAGATTCTTTTGAATTTGAATCAGTCAATCCTAAAGGAAATCAACCCTGACTATTCCCTGGAAGGCCAGATGCTGAAGCTGAAGCTCAAATACTTTGGCCACCAGATGAGAAGGGAGCCCTCACTGGAGAAGACCCTGACGCTGAGAGAGACTGAAGGTCAAAGAAGAAGGGGACGGCAAAGGGTGAGATGGTCAGACAGTGTTATCAATGCAATGAACATGAAATTAAGCAAACTCTGGAGGACAGTGGAAGACAGGAGGGCCTGGTGTGTTGTGGTCCATGGGGTCACGAAGAGTCAGACTCGACTGTGCAACTGAACAACAATAACAATAACTTTTCCTGACAGAAAAGTCAGTTAGCTACATTCTTTGGAGCAGGGTCTTCTGCAGGTGCCAAACTGCAAAAGAGCAAAATCGACAATCGCCCATACCCATGGCCTTCTCCGTTGTGGCCCCCACCTTGTGGAACGACCTGCCAGAGGAGGTCAGGAAGGCCCCCACTCGCCTGGCTTTCTGCAAACTATGCAAAAGTGAATTCTCCAAGAGGGCTTTTCTACACAGGCAACAGGGCAGAAGTGTACAGAGGGCTTCACAAAGATTCTTAGAAAATGTTGGGGGACTGTGGTCTATATTAATGTGTACAACTTGCTGAAACTAGGATCCTGTTATGGATTTTTGGATCATTTAATGTGTCGTGTTAATACTTATGTTATAAAACACTAAAACATTAAAATATTTACAAATTCCAATACAATAAAGATAAAATCAAATCCAGCCCATTAGTTATAGTCCCTCTACTTTCTCCTAATACAATAGGCTACCCAACCAAATTTAGCCACCATACGAGTTATATTTGGATATTTATCTGCTAACATAATTGAGAGGAGAGCCCCCCTACCATGCCTTGGATATGACTTTATAATGGGGGTCTAGTATTCAGAGGTTTACTTCTTCTGAAAGTGGAAGATTCCTTTCATCACAATGGTTAGTAGCCACTGATGAACTTCTCTTCACGGGCCCTTTCTGCTCTAGACCTTTAATCCCGGTTCAGCGCTGTCTCCTACTAGCTATTCTGCACTACACTTGAGCTCTCCCCTCTTTTTATCCCGTTTTTTTTGTGTGTCAATTCTGCATTACATTGTGGTCACCCCAGGTTCGGATCACTGTTACCCCGGGGGTATATGGATCCTGTTTTGCTGTGGGGTTTCCCTCGATCTAGAGTGGCCCCGGTGCAGATTTAAGTGTAGAATTTTAAACTCGGTTTTGTTCTTTCCCGCCATACCTAGGACAAACACCCCTGCTTGCAATGCAGGCAAGCAAATTGGAACGGGACAAAATTAGTGCAGAAAACAACAGATAAACAGAGATAACTGTAAGGTAAATGGCTATGAGCCGAACACAGAGAAAACCCGGGGTGAGATCCAAGTGTGGAAAGGGCCATAGACTCATGGCTGTGTAGGGGGAAAAGAGGGTCAGTCCACCGGATTAGATAGCTTTTAAACAAGTATCATTCATCATTCTCTCCCTCTTTGGCAACTGATGATCTCTGTGTCCACTCTGCCTGCTTTCTAAAGATCAAACATAGTTGCAGACTGAACTGGTGGTTTGGTTGCATTCCTTTAGGGTGCAAATGTGAAATATGTGCTTAGGTAAGGAAGGATGAGTGTGGTGTAGAATGAGAGGAAGCTGCTGCTACAGAGAAAAATAAGTTTTTTTTGCTGGGCATTTGGAAATGAACACAGTTCCAAAACAGAAGCTGTGTTAGTCCCTCACAGCAAAAATCAGACAGGAATCCAGCGTCCCCTTAAAGGTGAACCTGGCTTTATTCCAGCAAAAACTATCATGGACCCATGTCTTCCCGTGCGATGAGTGAATCTTCAGTGTGCAGATATTTATGTTGGGGAAATGAAAAGAAACAAAGAGCAGAATCACGTGGCCATGAAATGCAGAAAGGCCAGACTGAAATACAGTATTGTAAAATCCAGATCTAATCCAGAAAAACACCAAGACCAGTCACCGGTTATGCTTGAGAGCTGGTTTGGTATACTGGTTAAGAGCAGCAGGACTCTAATCTGAAAACCGTGACTGATTCCCCACAAACAGCTGTGCCGCCCTCGCTCTTCTGTTTTCCCCAGTTGCATTGGTCAATTTCACACTATTCGCTGCACGGCTGCATTTTGACCCGCATCTCCCTCGATTTCCCCCACATCTTCTCAATCTCAAAAAACAAGGATTGAGAAGACGCAGGGGAAATCGGGGGGAGATGTGGGTCAAAATGCAGGTGTGCAGCAAATAGTGTGAAATTGACCAATGCAACCGGGGCAAACGGAAGAGCAAGGGTGGCACAGCTGCTTCTGGGGAATCAGTCTGGGTTTGATTCTCCAGCTGGGGCACCTTTCCTGGGGCACCCTCTTAGGGGGGGTAACTCAGACCCCCTAAGTTTGAGTTTACCAAACTTCATCAAACTTGGTGGGCAGGTAGAGGAGAGTCAGCTGGAGATTTCATTTGAGTTTGGAATCTCTAGCACCTGGGGTGGGGGGCTTTCTGCCACATCCTGAATCCCCCAGACTGGTTCGGTTCATGGGAAGTCTGCCTGGGGTTCAGTTTGTGGACCGTCATGGACCCTGAATTGAACTGAACCAAGCAGGGTTTTTTTTCCAGGTCTATGCCCATTCCTAGTGCCAGAGGGGGCTTTTGCCCAAGAAGGCAAAAGAAGTTGCTTTGGGAGCAGCTGCCACCACCGTGCAAGGACCTTCACTGAGTGACTGAAGGTGACAAAAAACATTTCCAACAAAATAATATATTCATTTAAGAAGGCATCCGGTTAAACAGAGCTTCTGCCTGAAATGTTGAAGAGTTACTTTTAGATCTATGCAAAACTCTCTCCTTGAAATTTTGAGGTTGGCTCTGTCTCATGCAGCAGCCATTTTGTGGCCACACTCACCACGAAGAAGAAGAAGAAGAAGAAGAAGAAGAAGAAGAAGAAGTGATTGGATTTATACCCCACCCTTCACTTGGAGTCTCAGAGTGGCTTACAAACTCTTTTCCTTTCCCCTCCCCACAACAGACACCCTGTGAGTTAGGTGGGGCTGAGAGAGCTCTGAGAAAACTGCCCTTTTAAGGACAGCTCTGACAGAACTATGGCTTGCCCAAGGTCATGCAGCAGCTGCAAGTGGAGGAATGGGGAATCAAACCCGGTTCTCCTAGATTAGAATCCACACAGTTAACCACTACACCAAACTGGCTCCAAAGAACTCCAAAGGTGCCTGCAGGCTGGGAAAGGTTGGGGATCCCTGGTCTAGGCCTTGAAAGCTTATGCTGGAATAAAATTTTGTTGTTCTTTAAGATGTCACAAAACTGGTGGGTTTTTTTGTTTTGGTTGGAACCAAAAGGTCACTCTGGAGAGACTTTGCTAGAGTTTAGATATAAGCAGCGTTCCCTCTAGACTGTGGAGTCCTGTGAGCAAAAATTCTACTTTGTGAGCTACCGGCATTAAAGTTGTGAGAGAGTGATTTGGCTGCTGCATAAATTTGTTTGCTCTGGAGCCATCCTGCCTGAGCGAAGAGAAAAATGTGTGAGCTGGAGGCTAAAAAACTGTGAGCTAGCTCACGCTAACTCAGCTTAGAGGGAACACTAAGCATCTTGTCCTGACTTTCCCATGCCTTCTGGTCCTCCTCATGTACCATGCCACTCCCTGCTCCCTGCTGCACCACCACTGCGATGTTAACTCAGGTGGTGCAGTGAGATGGCCCTGGCAAGAAGAAGATCAGAAGAGCCGGAAATATGAAGGGAACATCACTGGAACAACATCTGGAACTGTGCTGGTGGTGGAGACCAGAAGCTCTTTGGACCCCAACAGGGTATTAATAACAACTTAATTTGAGCACCGATATTTTAATGTGGATGGAATATCTTATCTTGGTTTTTAATTGTTTGTATGGCATATGCCTCTTGTTATCTGCCCTGAGCCTACGGGGAGGGCGGGATATAAATGTGAAAAATAAATAAATAAATAATAAATAAATACTTAATTTGACTTTCCCTTCTGTGATCCTTGTCCCGTATACCAACAGTCTTGCTAGGCCGCTCGACTGCAAAGGATCTCAGAGTAGGAGCCTCACCGAAGACTGAAGACTAGAAGCTGGAGTTAAAACTTTACCCTGGCCTCTGGTTGCCAACCGCCAGGTGGCATCTGGAGTTCTCCTGGAATTAGAACTAATCTCAAGGCTACAAGAATTAACCTCCCTGGAGAAAATGGCTGCTTTAGAAGGCGGTCTGTATGACTTTCTACCCCAGTGAGTTAAAGGATGACCAGTCGGTAAGAAGAAGAATGTTCCGTTGAGTCACAAACTAACTCAGGACTATTGAACATTCAAGGCAGAGGAGCAGAGGTGGCTGGCCATTGTCTTCCTCTGCAAAGCAACTGCTGTCTTCCTTAGTGGTCCCCCATCCCACCACTGTCTATGGCCAACGCTGCTTAGTTCTCCAGCTCTCACAAGCTCAGGCCAAGCTTGCCCGTTTGGTCTGCTCCGGTTTGTTACACTGTCACTCCCCTAACGTTTTGGTCGTTTTATGGGAGCTAGTTTGGAACATAATCCAGCTCCCACAGAAGAAAAAGGCATTAGCTGCCCTATTGTATGCCTGTGCACTTAGAAGTAAGCTGCACTGCGCCCACTGGGAGGCTGGTAACCAGCCATAAAATTGGGCTGTTGGCCTTCAAAATGAGCAGTTCAGGGACTTAAGGCTAGAAGTTTCCCAGTGATTTATGATATACATTTTAGATGAAGAGACAGGGGTTTTTTTTATGGATCAAACATCATTTTCATCTTAGTGCAGCTTGATTGCCTAAATTAATAAGTCCACAGTCAAATTTCTATATCATTTTTTCTTCTTTTGCCACAGAGGCCATGCTCAGATGAATAATTGGAGCTCCAGATGTTCAGCAGAGCTGAGAAATAGAAATGTCTCCAAGGGCCGTGATTTTTCTACCTCTGATGTGAAAATCACTTCTACAGATATCTGTCCCGAACAGGGAGCAAGTCTGAGAACATCGAATCCAGTGACCAGATCCATAAACTGAAGAATACTTCATTCTTTTAAAAGTTATTGTGTTCATTAATTCTTTACACTTAAAGCCCATCCTTCTTTCATTGTGCTCAAGGTGGCATAGATGGATGAGGTCTCCCCATTTTTACTTCTTTAGAACAATCATAGAATCAGAGTTGGAAGGGACCTCCAGGGTCATCTAGTCCAACTCCCTGCACAATGCAGGGAATTCACAAATACCTCCCCCTCTATGCTCCCAGTGACCACTGTTCCATGCTCAGAAGATGACAAAAAACCTCCAGAATCTCCGGACAATTTGGCCTGGAGAACAATTTCTTCCTGACCCCAAAATGGTGATCGACATTTCCCTGGGCATGTAAGAAATGGCCAAAAGAACTAAGCACTGAGGCAACCCTTCCTGCCCTCCCTCTCATGATCTGCCGAAGTTCACAGAATCAGCAGGGCTATTTTGGGGCAGGAACGCACAGGAACAGAATTCCAGCTGGCTCCCAGGTTGGCCACGCCCAGCAGGAACTTATTAGCATAGTAGGCCACACCCAACATCAGGAACTCATTTGGATTGGCTACCTTAGGGGTGTGTGGCCTCACATGCAAAGGAGTTCCTTCTACAAAAAAGCCCTGGGTTTTGACAACAAACAAGGTAAACAGAATAGGAAGCAAAAGTTGGGTGTGGCTGGATGACTACACTTCTGGTAACATGGGTGTGTGGCCTAATATGCTAATAGGGTGTGCTGTCAGGGTGCAGTCTAATATGCTAATGAGTTTCTGCTGTTGGGTGTGGCCTATTATGCTAATGAGTTCATGCTGGGCTTTTTCTACCAAAAAAGCCCTGAGAATCAGTATGGCTGTCAGATGGCCATCTAGTCTCTGTTTGAAAACCTCCAAGGAAGGAGAGCCCACCACCTCCTGAGGAAGCCTGTTCCACTAAGGAATCGCTCTAGGTGTCAGGAAGTTCTTCCTAATGTTTAGCCAAACGCTCTTCTGATTTAATTTCAACCCGTTGGTTCTGGTCGAAGGCATTATTATCTCATTCTTCCACCAAGGAGCTCAGGGTAGCATATGTGGCTCTCCCTCTTCTATTTTATCCTCACGACGACCGTGTAAGGTAGGTTAGCCTGGGAGAGAATGATTGGCCCAAGGTTATGCCGCAAGTTTTGAGGCTGAGCAGGCATTTGAACCCGGACTTTCCAGTCCTAATCCAACACTCTAACTGGGCTGCTGGGGCCCCAGTTGGGGTGGGGTCTCCCAGCCCCCTCCTGTTGGCCGCAGCGTTTCTGAGTGGCAGGGGAAGAAATTAGACAATACATCAGCTGTGGCATCATGTTGTTTCCAGTAACAACCCCCCCCCCCAATGACCTAGGTAATTCTAGAAAACAGCAAGAGTCCAGTAGCACCTGAAAGACTAACAACATTTGTGGCAGGGGACGAGCTTTCGGGAGTCACTGCTCACTTCTTCAGGTACAGCTAGAATGTGAGGTAATTCTAAGAATCACCAGAAACGAGGGCTGCCATGTTCCCTCCAGGTCACTGGCGGGGGATGGGGGGGTAGGGTTGCCAGATCCAGGCTGGGAAACTCCTGGTGATTTGGGGGTGGAGCCTGGGGAGGACAGGGACCTTAGTGGGGTACAATGCCACGGAGTCCACCCTCCAAAGCAGCCATTTTCCTTCAGGGGATCTGATTTGGTGTAGTGGTTAAGTGCATGGACTCTAATCTGGGAGAACCGGGTTTGATTCCCCACTCCTCCACTTGCAGCTGCTGGATGACCTTGGGCAATTCATAGTTTTGTCAGAGCTGTTCTCTCAAGGACAGTTCTCTCAGAGCTCTCTCAGCCCCACCTACCTCACAGGGTGTCTGTTGTGGGGAGGGGAAGGGAAAGGAGTTTGTAAGCTGCTCTGAGACTCTGAGTGAAGGGCGGGGTATAAATCCAATCTCTTCTTCTGTAGTCTGGAGATGAGCTGTAATCCCAGGGGATCCCCAGGTCCCAGCTGGAGGCTGGCATCCCTACCAGAAACTCTGTGGGAAAATGGCGTTGCACACCCCCCACATCCTCGCCCACAGCCCTTCCAGCTCTACCTGG